>LR990921.1:651152-1035292 GCA_905163415.1 Noctua fimbriata
AGCTTGCAAATTAAATGACTGAATACGCCATTTGCTCCATATTTTGCTGCAAGTTAGTCAAAAGTAAGTTTAACTCGCAGCATGAATAATATAATTTGTTAGTAAGCCGACCGTCATATCTGCTACAATTTTGGGCAGAAGATAAAAACCCGTCGTAAAATGTTGATATTGCTGTAATGTGCGGCACTCACTATAAATGTATACGTAAAGTTTGCGTGTGGTAAGTAGATCGCAGTTTATTGCAAATATCGACGAACTTTACGGCTTCCGTCAGGACCTCAGAGATGGGGAGGACGATGGAGGATGAACGTGGGGGTCAGATCGTACCAAGTCGCAAAGCTGCACGTGGGCACATGGTGAACTTTGATGCCTTGTATGTATTTTATTTCGCATTCTCACTGGTAGTCTTTGTAATGTATGGGGTGACCATTTGTGCGGTAAAGGGTTGGCAACAAAAGAAGAAATAGTTTGACCGCTGACAGTTTAGCGATATTAAAATTGGAGCCAACAACGCCATACAGCCCGTGAAACAATTCAATAACTGAATCAGATATTTTTTTCTCGTGTACCATTATAATTATAACATGTGATTTAACTGCTTTATAATTTCACTAGATTACTATTTATGGCCATGACAACAATCTCACAACCATCCGTGCAATGAAGAGATTTAACAGTGTATCAACGAAATTCTGCCACATTTATGCAAAATGGTCAAGGAAAACGACAAAATAGTGCGAATGTGCCAGTAAAGCCGTTGTCCGCCATTTGGCCGAAGTGCTATGCCTATATCTGTACATATAATAAATAGTGTCTGTACATTACAGATTTTTGTAAAAAAACCACTGGAAGGTGCGAGAAATAAGTAATAGAATGTTATTTTTTTCTGCGACCATTAGACCAACGAGGCAGTCTCACTCATGCACACGAAAATTTCCACGCGAACGAAGTCGCGGGCAACAGCTAGTATATACATAACTCTATTCCCACTCTCTTATTGTCTACTTTATGATTCACACAATTAAATTTAAAAAAAACTGTGTTCAAATCTTGCGTAAACTTTGGGACACACTTTATGACGTACAAATAAGTGTGTGCAGCGTTGTCTCGCGTCTGTACCACTCATTTGGGTTACCTCTTCCACCCAAGCCACCACGTCTCGTCTATCAACACTCGCGCTATCACGGTGCGGTCACACAACGACCAGTGATTTAGTGCATCGAATAAATCGCACCGTGAGTCTGTGTCGCCACTCGCCGGTGGGGACTCGTAAATCCGCGCTTTGCCTTATTACAGGTTTTACGGTGCACCGGTAGGTACCTGTCGCACTCTACTGTGAACTAAGGAATTCGCTCAGAGAAACCCTACCTGAGGAGGGGGCGAGCGGGGAGGGGCCGACGGCGACTGGACAGTTTTACAGTCACTTGTATAGATGGTCAGACTGGAAATACTATAGCATAAGCATAAGCATAATCAGCTTATAATGTTTCCACTGCTGGGGCACAGGCCTCCTCTCTATGAGAGGGAATGGGCTATAATCCACCACGCGGGCCCAGTGCGGGTTGGTAGATGTCACATGTCTTCGAATTGTTTGGTTCTAGGACATGCCGGTTTCCTCACGATGATTTCCTTCACCGTTTTTGAGAGCAGTGTGATGAAATAGATTACACAAAGTAATGCGCCTGCCTGGGTTCGAACCCACGACTTACTGCTCGTAAGTCGGGACCGCCACCGCTGCTCTCAATAAAATAAATATTAAAAACCTGGAAATATATATATATATATAAATATATCCTGCGAGTATATTGTTCCAGTTTAAGGTACCCTTTCAAAACCCAGCAATGTGTGTTTCAAACTTTGAATCACCTCAGCCTGCCGCAGTTTACTGCTGAACTCGAGCCTCTCTAAAAAACTGCGGCTGCGCAAACCGCCTTGTCTTCTGCTTTACGCATCCGTCGGTATGACCCAGCCACCTTTTTAAGGTCATCGGTAAGTCATTTCTTCGTATGTGAATAGTTCATTTTATTTCAGTTTTCAAGTACCTACGAGTATCATGCTAGACCCTGGAGCCTAAAATTACTAATGTTTCTTCTATATGAACGTAAGCGTGGCAGCACCTGGTCGTCTCCCCACGCCTGTGACGTCACATCACATCGTCATCTGGACATTACGCGAGACGTCATTATGTCCGGCATTTTCCTTTGACATTGTTCCGGCAGAGTCCTGTTACAACTTAAGACAAACAAGCACACAGCGGCCCATTCATCAAACCAGCCGTTAGCAATAAAATTCGCGCTTCATTAGAAAATATCGACGTCGGCCGGATCCAAGCCGGGCGCGACCGGCCCGATGTGATGGATGGTCCAATCGTGCCGGCGACAATTTATCATTGACCAAATGATAAATACGCTTGTTTTGAACGGTCTTTTTTACAATTAGGAAATATTGCGGCCAGTTCGCGACTGATGGAATCAAAGCGAATAGAATCAATATTCATTTGCAAACTACAGAAATGCGGGAAGGAATTCATATTTTTGTTAAGTTTGGTTGTAAAATAAGGGCTTGTGTAACGATCCTCGCAGGGTGGCTGGTAGCAACTGGATGAGAGTTGCTGAAAATTGAGTTGCGTGGCGTGCGATTGAGGAGGCCTATGTCCAGCAGTGGACTGCTGTAAGCTGATGATGATGATGATGAAGGGCTTGTGTATATTGTAACTCATTGGTATTAAGGTCACAACGCTATTCAAAAGTAAAATGTTACAAACTCAAACAGCAATGTTGATGACAGGTCAGAATGTTTCAGCACTAGTGTTTCAATGTCGGTCCGAACTCGACATGACTAATAAGGAGTAATTAACTAGTAGTAGCCAGTATTGGTTGTGTCGTGTACGGGCCGCCATTGGAATACTAGTGCTGTGATATTTAATAATACATTATCTATATCTACACATATAATAAAACCGTAGACTTTCCGTGTCTGTACATTACAGATTTTTGCAAAAAAATCACTGGAAGGTGCGAAAAATAAGTAATAGAAGGAAAAAAAAAATTCTTTAAATTTTTGTCTGTTTGTCGGTTTGTCTGTTCGTTTGTGCGCGCATCACGTAAAAAGCCCTCATTGTATTCATAATCCAAATATTACAAAATAAGAAGCATTGTTGTGGGTATTATTTAGCGTTTATTTCATCAAAATCGACCAACAGAAGCAAAAGAAATTATTTTTTTAAATTTAGTTGATAAGCTCATACATGATTTCTATGATATATTTAATTAATAAATTTACGTAAAAAGATTTTAGTAGTCGTAGTGTAGTCGGTTGAAAATTAATTTTGTTTAATTTTTACTTTTTTTTTACTCTTTGCACTAAAAATTTGTCACTGAAAGAGAGGTTCAAATATGAGAAATCTATCTAAATATATAAAAGCGAAAGGTCACTCACTCACTCATCACGAAAAATCGAAAACCGCTTGACGTATAAAGATGAAATTTGGCAGGGAGGTAGTTAATAGTAACTAGACGTTCGCTTAGAACGGATTTTGCGACAGGGCCGGATTAAGGAGGCCTAAGGGCTCTCGAAAAAAGTCATTTAATGTTGTATACAGAACGGTATTAGAATAAAAAGCGCCCAACAAGGTTCAGTTTGAAAAAAAGTTGTATAGCGCCAAAATACACCGATTTTTAAAGCCATCTCGTCGCCTCAACGCCATTTAATTTTGTTTCAGAACTCTGCCGCCCAGTATTACAGCACCCAAAAGGACGCCCTTTGTAGTCATCAGTACTTTGTCACATTTTGGTCTGGCAGTCAGTTCTCACACATAACATAACATCACGCCATAAAGCCCCGAAGGGTTGGGCAGACGTGTACCTAATAGGGGGTGAGTCTATTGATCAGCCGGGCACAAATCCAGATTCCGTAGCTGCTACTGAGAAATTCCTGATGGAATAACCCAATAACAATATTATTTATAGTATTTTTTCAATGAATAAAATCGTAGACGATACGGCTAAGTATCGACTTTGTTGTAGCAAAGTAAGAAAACAAATATAGTATTTGTTAGAAGTTTTGGTATGCAGTGATGGCGTTTGTATTGCTAACGCTTTCGAGTACTAAAATGTTGATAACACGGGCAAGTGTACGATGTACCTATGTCACTCCTGTGCCGTACAGGTAGCCACGCTGTGCGTGTATCCCTAACATATAGATATAAGTAGATGATCTACCCAAACCATTTCGACGGAACCCACGCGACTATTATAAACCCCTAACATTACGGCGGCTCACTGTCCCAATCTTAATTCTGTAAAAGAACAAACTTTTCAAACTTTTCCTTTTTACCAAAAGAGTCTGAAGGAAAATTGGCAATCTGGAAAGCGTTACCCATTCTGACACAGTTAAGATTTTGGTTACTTTCATCCTTGGATTAAGGCTTGTACATGTAAATAATCCTGAATAAATACGTTGTCTGTGGGACGAGGGCGAGGCCCTCCCCCTAACAGGCACAATGAGGTTTACTTTGTTGATATACTCCGCGTCAATTAGAGCGGGAGAGAGCGAACTTGACAGGAGAAAAAGTTAAATAATAATTTGTTGTATTCCCAGTGAGGAACGCTGTTTAGGGAAACGTGTGTTGACTGATACAATTATACTAGGAGAAGTTCATTTAATGTCAAGCTAATCCTTAAAGCTCTAAATCATTAGAATGCACTTTAATCACACAATTACTTATTTGTGATGCATAGCTACATTACACTGGTGCATAGATGCTACAGTGTAGTGTCGACACACAAGCAGAGTGCGGTGAATGCCACCGACAGATGAACCGCAAACTAACTGCGTAGATTAGTTAGTGCGGAATTGATACCAGTGACATATGCACACATGGGAACCAGCCAATTACTGGTTTCAATCATTACGTATATAGGCGTATTTTGTATGAGAATTTACAATATGGTGGTAATCACAACAAAAGTCAAACAATGGGAATAGCCATTGTTTGACTTTAATCGAATACGACTCTTTTTCAAATATTACAGAATGACGCAGTATTTTCCGGAAAATATAAGGTTCACATTATGAAGGCATTTTTTAACGATAGGGTATTTTACAACTATAAAAACACACAGTAGCAGTACTAGAGAGTGCCTCATATAGGTGTACCTATACCCCGCATCTCGGCCGGCGGACTACCGGACCGTAACGCGCCGCTTCACCTTACCTCCAATTAATCTCTGGATACAAAACAAAGTGATTAACTCGCGCCTATTATCCGAGGGCCCGCAATTTGTAACCCTAGCAGCGGCGTCGAGTTGCGGGCCGGCACACCCGCCGGGCCCCTGACATCACCTGTCTTGTGTAAGACGGAGGTTAACATTCAAGGGTTAAGGGAGCGCGCCGCGGGACTAACGCGGATGATCTTATATGCCAGTAACACGTCGCAGTAAATGATGAGATGAATAGGTACCAAGATTAAAGTACCTGCTGAGATGTCGAGCAACATAAAAATATAGAAAACTTGTTGCTCATTTTTTTAAACAACAATTTTGTCAACCGTGCAAATAGATCTTTCTCGTAGAGTGAGGTTGTGTTAATATCATGAGCATTCGAGATAAGCGGAGTCAAGAGTAATTAATAAGCACGAGGATGTGATTACAAATGGCGCCGCTTGAGAAGTATTGGAGTAACTTGATTATTAATTAACACTTATTATTATAAGCTATGAAGCTAATTAACAAACAACTGTATCTCAATCAAAATTTGTGCGTCACGGCTTCTGTGAATAATTACACGACTGTGAAACATTCCTTATCGACAACGGATTATAAATTTGATAAAACAACTCCAACGGAAGTTGTTGTGCGAATTGTGCGAAACAAAAATGTAAAATCTCGTTTATTTACATTAGAATTCGTGCGCCTGGTTCCTTGAAAGTCGCCCCAGGCGCCGCCCCCGAGCCAACAGTACAGCAAGTCATTCATTATTCAAAAAATTACTGAATTCATCCATGATTAGCGACGTCGCGACGTCGACGTGTTTATACTTTTTTTCTTTATTTCGTCGGATTTACTCGAGGCGAACGCTGCGACAATACGGTTAGATAGAGTCAGCCAGGGAACAGGCGCCGATGAGAGCGGGAGCTAACGGCTTGCCGTGTATGTTTATTGAACTTTACATAATCAGCATGTTGGCGAAGCTAACTGTGAATATGGTGGAAGTCAAGATGTTGAGACAGACCTAGCATCTGCTTAGTTTTTGGACGATAATGAACATACGTTCATAGCAACAGTACTACAAATATTATAGAGCATAACTGGAAAAATAAACCGAAGAGTATTCGTTCTATTATTGCTAATAAATTCACTTTGATGTCGATCTTTATTGGAAAAGGCCTATAAACATCAAAACTAGGTATTCAGATTAGGTTGAGAATCAGCAAATCACCAACACCAACAGCGAAGTAGCTGTTTTAGAAAGTAGAGTGAGATGTCGTGACTGACCTGGCGAAGAGCTCGTTGAGCAGGCGCACCAGCTCCTCGGCGGTGCACTGGTCCGACAGGGAGGTAAAGCCGCAGATGTCCGCAAACAGGATGCTGCAACAAACACACTCATCAACACTAAAGTACATCGTGCAGGCCACGGACCCGACTTCCAGCCTCGTTAGTAGCGAGAGACTGCGCTTCAGGTTTTATACAAATAAAACGATATCTCGAAAGGATATCTCAACTAAAAAGGGTTAAATGAAAATCATTTTTGCAAAAAAAAAATAACATAAAAAGTGAAAAATTACTTTACTTTCGGATATCGGTGACTATGTTTGTTTTGTTGTCTTTATTGCCACCGACTTTAGTTTTCTTTATAAAAATGTTTTTTTTTACTTTTTTAGTTGAGATATTCTACACAAATTCTAGTCATGTAAAAATCGGATCAGTAATTTAAAAAAGATTCTGGTGGAATACATAACCTTCTCTTTTTTTTTTAAGTCGGATAAAGAGAACAAAGCTAACTATTTTTCAAAATTTTAGTAACAAGTTCCACAAATGCAGCAACATCGTTCTACTGTTAAAAAGATTCAAACCCATAACTCTCGTAAGTGTGCAAGGTAGTTTACAATAGCGAGGTGTCATTAGAGCTTCAAGAAATAAAAATATACCCCTACAATCAGCACAGGCTCTCGTCAGCACAAACTAGAGCAACTGAAGTCCATAGATATCTATACATATAACATTAAAGTCCTAACTGACTGACTGACTGATATATCAACGCACAGCCCAAACCGCTGGTCCTGGAGACATGAAATTTGGAGGGTGTATTCTTTGTGAAGAGTAGGTATTTACTAAGAAAGGGTCTTTCGAAATTCCAAATGGGGTTCCAATTTCAAATGGGGTGTTGCAAGTTTTTTTTTTTTTTAAAGACCTTGTCCCACACTTGGAATTTCTCCTGTATCGTGGGTGCGTTTACAAACATTTAAATTCACATACACAAACAGCCAGACCCGGAACAACTACATGTAGGCCATACAAATATTTGTTCCGTGCGGGAATCGAACCCGCGACACGAAGCGCAGCAGTCAATCGCTCAGCCACTGCGCCAACCGTGCCGTCACCTTGGTTTGAGATTGAACACCGGTGACAACAATCAAATGAATCTATTTATAGACATAATACTTTTACATAATATTTTTAATATCAATGTCGCGTATCACGAGCCAACGCGAAAATCGGTGGTATAAACCATATTTACAGACACATCTACCTCAGAAAAATCCTACCTACTTACTAATAGGTAAATACTCCCGCGCTCCGCAGTGCAAGCCCCGTGCAACACTGCGCGCCATGCGCCCGTCTACGTGAGCTTCGAAGCCCTATTTGACTCTGTTGAGGGATTATTTTGGAAAAACTGATACACATGTGTCATCATTTTAATTGAAAAGTGCATACACCAATTTTGGAGTTAACAGACCCAGAAAATATTATATTTCACATAAAATACAAGCCCCATTTCACCCTCTTAGGGGTGTAATTTAAGAAAAACTCTTTCATAATGGATACCCACTCTTTACAAAGAATACAGCCATAAATTTCATGTCTTTAAGAACAGTAATTTAGGCTGTGCGTTGATGCCAGTCAGCCAGGACTTTAAATTATATATTGGGGAATGATTTTGGAAAAACTGTGATACACGTTTCTCATAAATCTGAAGAGTATGTACTTTTCAACTCAATCGACCCCGAGAATAAAAAGTTTCACAGAAAATCAACACCTCATTTCACCCTCTTAGGGGTAGAATTTCGAAAAACCCTTTCTTAGTGGATACCTACTCTTTACAAAGATTACACCCTACAAATTTCATGTCTCTAGGACCAGCGGTTTGGGCTGTGCGTTGATATATCAGTCAGTCAGGCAGGACTTTGAATTTTATATATATGAGAACATTTGAGCAACAACTCTCTACTAAAGTAAAGCCGACTGCCTGACCTATTGCTAATCGCAGCTACGAGTAAATCGACCGACTGGCGATTGTTCAACTTCTTTTCATGAATTCGGTAGAAAAGATGAAAAGTAATCAAGTACTTATTCAAGGCATCCATAATGATCAACAGTGTAATCAGTCTTATCTACCGGTGCCGGTGAGTGAAGAGACAACAGTCAGTAACAATAGTTTCGGTAAGGTTCACTCCCAAGATCCGTTGGCTTCACAGGAGCCAGCATTTATTTAAAGCGCGGAACAGTTGAGGTTATTTAAAAAAGGCGTTGCAAGTCGCATCCGTAATGTGTCCGTTATTCCCCCGCCCGGCTAGCTCTGTCCGTGCTGGGAATATTCAGAGATTCAGCGCAAAGCTGCAATTTGCCTCCAAGTCCAAACTCATTCTAAAATTGTAAATTAAAGCTCAGGTTTGTTCGCGGAACTTCAATGGTTCGGTTTAGGTTCATGCCGATTATAATTCGGTTTAAAGAAACTTTATTCCCAATAAAGAAATATGTCACTTACTTGAGAACAATATTATAAAACATACTTAAATAAATTACAAAAAATCATCAGGATCATAGTTAACAACGATTCAACATCCAATGCATTCATTTCTCCAGAAGTAATCGATCCGCAATTATGTGCTGGCTAAGTTGAGTTTTGAATGCATTGAAAGAGTGTAGATTTCTTATACAGGACGGTCATTTATTATAGATTTTAGTTGAGAGAAATTAGTTTTTGAAACAAGTGGTCGTTGATCTAGAGATTGTGATCATTTCGCGCTCATTCGAGTTTATAAGTGACGAGAGTATAGTGTACGATGAGCTGCTAATTTTTGCCACTGCTCGTAGCATGGGAGGTGCAGGGCCAGGGGTACAAAAGCCTCCAAATGGTGCCGATCGCCACATATCGATCCCTCTCATCAATGGTTGAACCTCATCATTGGTTCCACCTCCGTTACAGACAAGCAGGTCATAAACTAAACATCTCCTGGCAGGGGCTACCAATCGCCCATAGTAATCACCCGAAACTATACGTATAACTTTAGATCGGTCACTTACATATAAAAATAATTGCCAAACTATAAAAATTACGGTGCATACCAAAAATAACTTGCTGCGCCGCCTTACATCTACCTAATGGGGGGCGTCTCCTCAAGTTCTGCGAACAACTGGTATGGCGCTCTACTTCTCCACTGGCGAATATGCTTGCCCAGTATGGGACCGTTCTACCCACGCCAATCTAGTGGATACAGCTCTAAGTGGTTGCCTTAAACCGACCCCGGAACGAATGCTGTATCCACTAATTGGGATTGCACCTCCAAAAGTTAGTAGGACCATAGCCAGCCGCACAGAGAGGACAAAGTTACAAGCTGACTCACGCCACGTGCCCAGAGGCTGAAAAGCCATAAAAGCTTTTTTGGGTGCGTTGGCCCAGCTAGTCCAGCTAATAGCAATGCCTCCACAGCGAGATATGATCTCTAGCAGGTGAATTTTGGGCCAAACATATTTAATAAAAATTTGCCATCGACACGCTAAGAAGAAGAATAGTTGAAAATGTATAACGATAGCTATCGATATGAACTGCGCACGCGACCGCAGCAGCTCGGTAGGTATCGGGAGTTCAGGAAGTTTGCTTGTTATTTTAAACCGGAGCGTGCTTCGCCAAATTTGTTGTTCATTTATTGAAATGTTATAAAATTTCTCTTTGATTCGACCCGAGGAGTTCTAAGTGGTCCGACTCTCTAATGAAATATGTATTTGGAGGCGACACCGACCGAGAGTCCGAGAAATTGAACCGAGAGGCCTTTTATCATTCGCGAATTAGTTCCGACATGAATTTAACCTTTTTGCTTTTTATAAAAACAGTAGGAAAAGGGCGTTAAAATCTGCCTATGATAAGTTCTAAATACAAGCAAGAGCGACAGTTGCCTTCAGCCCCACTAATTCTCCTGCGGGCGACGTCGCTCGGTGCTCATTATCCATTGATTAGGGTGACACTTCGCCGCCTCAGGTAATCCGACGCTTGCCGCCAATTACCAGCCCTCACGTGTCGCGTACGATCAGCCGACGCGCCGAAGATGTAGCGTACCATAGCCCTGATACAAAGGAGCCGCACAATCACAGGTAGTGCCTAGGCGTTCATTTAGACTAAGTTATATGCAGGGTAGCAACTTCGCGCCGCGTCCTTTCAACATGAGACACATTTTTGTCTGGCATGTCCCCTCACAGTAACTACGCGCGACGTTAGGTGCCCTTAGTGGAAGTACAGTATGTAGGTACAGTGTTTTATCGCCGCGTTTCGTAATAAAACATGTATATTTTACCGGCATTCTATACAGTACTATTAGTTATGTTACTATAATCCGGTATTCTATACAATACCTAGGCAATGCATACAATACTTAAAACGTGTAGGTAAAGAAAGAAATATTATTTATTTTATACTTTTCCTAGGTATTCTATACAATGCCGAATGCGCATCCGGTAATGTGTGTAAAAGACAAGAGCAAGGAAGGAAAAATAAAAATATGGCAGAAGGCTTAGGTTCTAAAGTTTTTTGTCCTTTATGTGTGAAAAACGCCTTAGCTATAGAAAACCGCATCACTTCCAAAGATAATTCGACATAGAAGGCTCAGAGAATGCTTAAAACTTATGAAAAAAAAATTCCACCGTGGCGTTATACTACGTGGCGGTACTACTTGTAAGAATCCCTGTTCCGGAAGTCGACAGAGGTCGCGGTTAGGGATTGCAATCCAGCGGCGTTTTCAATCCAGCTGGATTCTTGCTGGATTGACCTGAATCCAGCTGGGTCCAGCGCGGATCCAGCAAAATGTGGAACGAAAATAAAAAGACGACATTTTTAAGACTTTTTTATTAATTTGTACTTCTTACGATAATCTATGAAATCTTTCACTCATTTGGTGATATCTGATATCAATTTGCTTTGGTTTCTTAATCATTTGAGATCAAAAGAATCAACTTAAAATTAAATAACAAACATATAACCTCATATAACATTTTAGATAATGTTTCTAAGTAAGCAATATCTTATTACGTTTATGTTTAATGATAGGATAGGATAGAACGGCTAATCAGTAGCAATCAGTCTTACAAATTCTTTTAAAATTAACTACAAAAAAGGACCGTACTAATAATACTATTTTAATCTTCAATCAATTTTTTGTATCAAAAGAAGCTCCGAAATAATCTTCTCTCCACTCGTTATTCGTTAATAATTAGGCAGTATAAAATCTGACGATAAGAGACTATGTCTTTTTTTGAATTCTCTGAAAGTAAGACCTTAAAAAACAAATTTTATCTATAGTCTTATCTCCCAACCTGCTTCGCACAGAACTGCATATGTAGCCGGCTGCTGAGAATGCCCTGTCGGTCTCTACACTAGTCGGTTTTGGGGTCATTAAATACTCATACGGATTCAGCACTGTATGCTGGATCCAGCATGTTTAAAAAGGCGCTGGATCCAGCTGGATTGCTGTATGCTGGATCCAGCAATTGCAATCCCTAGTCGCGGTGATGCTCGTAGAATAATAGCTATAGTCTTACAAAAAACAGATGACGAACGAACGAACAATTAGGCACAAAGCAAGGCGTTGTTAAGACATTGTATTCAAGACAGCAGTTTACAGTTTGTCATCAAGAATTACTTAAAAAAGAAGACGTCCCTAATGTAGAAACGACACTCCGTACAGTTGCGACTCCGCAATCTACGGGGGCAGGTCAGGGAGTGGTCCAATGTAGTTGCAAAAATACTGCGATGCTAAAAAGTGTTATTTTGTCTTAAAAGTAACATTTTATGCACTTTAAAATGTCATTAGTTCCTCATGTAAGAATATTTTTTTTTTCACCTACTTAATTTTGATTAGGCAGTAGAGCTACTTATTATTTTTACAGATTGTTTTGTTTCCTAAGTTTATTATCCTTATTACGTTCCTGGTGGCCTACCATGACGTCTTAAAGCATTAGTAATTCCAGTGTGGGAAAGAGATGGCTCTAGATGACCTGTATAGCTCTGTCTCTTTCACACACTGGAATTACTCTGCTTTAATGGTAACCCCTCTAATGAGTTCTTGTAATTAAATTACATTATGTTACTTATAGCCAGAAGAATTTTTAGTTTTACGTTAATTTTATTGTGATTTTACTGTAGTAACAGAAAGGTACTTAGGTGCTTTTTTGAAGATTATTTTTAAAGAATAATTTATTTATCAAAGTTTAAACTAAAAACTTTTCATGTCTTAAATGTTTA
Source organism: Noctua fimbriata (assembly GCA_905163415.1). Classification (NCBI taxonomy): domain Eukaryota; kingdom Metazoa; phylum Arthropoda; class Insecta; order Lepidoptera; family Noctuidae; genus Noctua; species Noctua fimbriata. The sequence continues at coordinate 663,885 of LR990921.1, forward strand.
ATATTTCCTCATAGAATCTAGTAACTTAAGATTAAATAAGTCTTTTTGAGTGCAGTAATTCTTAATTCTTCTGCAGAAAAATGCCGACCGTTTCTATGAAGATTATTTTTAAGGAGCACCCTAATTGTTCATTTTAATAAAGTTCATTTTAAGCAATAGAACATGTTTCATTTTAAGCAATAGAACATGTTTCATTTTAAGCAATAGAACATGTTTATATATTTTTAAATTAGGGGTTATTGCCGATTTGTATAGGCAATTTCGTGTAAAGTGATATTTCTACACTAACATTTTTTTTTTCTTGGAAACGTCTGAACCATGTATGATGCAATTGCAAACTATAGTTAGAGTGAAAAAAGCTGCACTGCACTGCGTACCTTAAATTTTCAAAACACAGTCTATGACAAAAATATACCTTCTTGAAGTAGTGAAACCGACGGCACATTGAAACAGGTGTTTTGACACACTACCCTATGAGCTAATATGCAACTACTAGTACGGTTTTTAAACTCTAAAAGGAACGTAATTTAACAATTAATCCAATAAAAATGGAATTAAGAAAAATATAACAGTACGTCAAAGTTACAAACGGAACATAATGTGAAAAAAAACGGCAACTTCTTAGTTAGAGACTTATTATGAATGACATTTTACTTTGTAACTTGGTTTCTAGTTAAACCTAAAATTATAAAAATTGTTTTAGTGATATTCTATGTAACGTAACCTAAAGCTGTACCTACTGCAAAGCTTAAACGTAATAAGCCGCCGCGCCGGTAGATGGCGCGTCCTGCGGCGGTAATGGCATTGTAGTGAGTTATCCTCGCAGACTCTCCCTGCTTACATCTCCCTGCTTACCGCAGGTAGAGTGCGAACATTCTCCTGAATATCGCAAGTAAACTGCAATACCTCGCAGCCTGTATAATGTACGAGTTAGGTACCTACTGTGACCGTATGCTACGCATTCCACACGATGCGCAGCATACTAATGGGCAAGCCCCGTATCCGCTCTGATTGCTATTTATTAAATATCGGTACTAGATTGTTTGGCTTCCCTATCGTCCATTAAGAATTTCTGCTCTTTAACCGGAAGTTGACATCTAAGTTTCGTGGGCACACATTGTTCTGTAGTTCTGTACGGCTGCACATCTACAGCAACTAAACATTCGGTCACCACGACTCACCACGGGGCGGCGTGTGAACTGTATAATACTTCCATTACAGACTGCGTTCGTGTTAATACTACAAGCTGGACACCGGCAGCGCAGAGCTTTCCACTGCTGTCCGCCATTACGTGCGTGTGCTCGGACATGTAAGTACAATTAGTGACACTACCCTCCCGCATCCCCCTTCCCACGCCCCGCACCCCGCACCCACCGACCGGCGGGGAAGCTTAACAAGACGGCAAATTGTAATCAACGCACAATCACTCGGTAAACACTTGAAACGTTCTTGTTCAAAGTGTTTAAGGATTCTTTCTATTGACAGTCGCTGGTGAACAGATCTCAGCTCAGCATGTCGTTATCACCTGCGTATCTTACATGCGTTATCCGATTTTTTTATCTAAATTTATGATAATCAAGCAGAATATAAATCTGCGAGCAAAAGTTTGCTACCAATCTAGATCAGATTGAGGGTTATAATATACGAATTGAAAATATTCATGTCTATTCAGAATTTAAAGTTGTTTGATAGATAACTTAATAATTTAGTTGGCAAAATGTTCTACGTAGATGAAATAATTAAAAGATAAAATGAATTTACAAAGAAAATAACAAAGACTATCTGATATTTTTCTCTTAACATTCATTTCTTGATATAATTATCCATTATATTAAAATAGCATTAAAATAGCAGAGGAGCTCGTGGCTAAATAAAAAATAGCCGCTCGGATCGACCTTTAGGTCAAGCCAAGCTTGCCTAGGTTGCTCTGTGGATGGGTGGTCACCCATCCAGGGAGGTCATAGGTTTTTAAGATTACTGACTCATACTAAAAGCCAACAATTACATAAAACCATACTGTTTAATAATGTGTATTGTGATTTATGTGTGCTTTGAAATCTTTGGGCAAACGAAGGATGCGACCTAACACCATATAGACTCCCCTGAACGGAAACAAGTGTCACAATGTTCTTCACATTATAAACCTTTTCCATTACAGAGATTTTTTAACTATGGCACCCTTGGAAAACTAAACGTTATGGAGATACGATACTGCCGCGCATTGCCGGCAGCAGTCAAAGGAGGTTTTTTAATAATAATATTAGTATACCTAAAAATAAAGTAGGTAATTTCCACTTTTTTTTTCGAAATGGCTCTTCTTTTGATAAACAGTGTGCGTAGGTTTTACTTCGTAATTTATAATAAACTTCTACAAAGTGGGAGGAGGGGGGGCGGCGTGCTAGGAAGTTATAACACAATAATAACTGTCCCAAATGTAAGTACAAATACTGGACACCCTATTAGAAAGAGATGACATCCACTCTAGAAGTTCTCTCGCTCGGAACGCTCGATTGAGTCGCACGTCATCACTCCAGTTAGCATATAAGTTCCTTGCTGCACAGACAGTTTTGACAGTTTAGTTTAGCGAGCGCAGAAACGTCAAAATAACTCTAGGACGTTTGTATACACACTCTTGAATATATTGTCGATTCATAATATATAACTTGAGTGGCATCAAGACACACGGCAGCTCGAAAAGTGGTGTCTGCGATACTCGTGAAACCGTTAACTTTTTTATTATTTACCTACAATATTATTACAATACGTGTTACACGTGTGTGCATTCGGGTCACGCGTGTTGTACCATCAACACGTCGACCCTCGAACTGCGTTGAGCAAACAGATATCTACAACTGGCAGATGAATACAATATCGACGTCACTAAATACTGCATCGCACCACCAAGACTATTAATTTTTAAGTTTTTTGAAACAGTATTCATCTGCCTAGTATTTTCGCAACTGTTTTGGGGTCAGCCTCTGGTCTAATAGATGCAGTTGAATACCAGTATAGTTGAATACCATATTTATTTATTTATCACAAACACTACTAACATTACAGGGAATTAATAATACGTTAGCGTGGTCCTAAATTAAACTATCTTATGTAACCATTTTAAATAACATGACACATTTAATATTGTTTTTGTGAATTCATTCAGAGAACACGAAAATAAATCGATACAATAGTGTCATTTAGTGCGTGCAAGGCGCGTGTCAGTGGCGTTTTGCTGAGCAAGTTGGTTCGTGCGCGAGGCACCGCAATACATAATTGTTGGGCACATTTAGACATATCTCCTCCAAATCACCGGTACAAATTACATGCATATTCTCTATTAGGGAATTTAAGGGTAATTTTTTCTTCACTTAAATCAATAAAATATAGTATTATCAACCCAAGAAAATAATTAAAAGTTAAGTTCAACTACTGCTTGTCGCACAAAAAAAAAGTAAACTCCTACAACTTTCTCCGACAGTTTAAACGTCCGTGACTGTCGCGGCCATTTATGTCATGTTATGTGACGTCATGTAGCTCTATCTGCATTGCAATAACAATATTATAATAAAATTAGTGAAAGTTAGAGCACTTTTCAAATAAATAAGTGTTTCTTTGATACATAGACTTTGAAGACACTACCGGCGCTTCCGATTCATCCAAACCACGCTAAAAAATTAAACAAGTGTACCACAATGTTTTATGGGCCAATACAAGACATTTTTAAGAAATAAAAAAAGTTTTGTATTTCTTGCATATTCCCTATTATAGGTCTTACCACGTAATAGTTTGAATACATATGTGGTAATCGCTAGGTCCCTCCTTGTCTCGAGATATGACGTGCCGTGACGTGACGTCAGCCGGCGCAACAGTTGGTGCCGGCGGCGTGCGGTAGGTCAGTTACGTACGACGTCAGCCAACCAGCGGGGACTAGCATATTGATATCAGCTAGTCGCTAGTGGTCTTTCGGAGAAAGATTGACGTGAATGTATGTGTGTTTGTTTGTAGAATCATACATACATTATATACTCAAACTCACGTCTTTTTTTTAATGGGGGTGGCCAGAAACTACGTAACTTTACTTGCCTTTGTCAAGAAATATTCAGTTCATCAATTAAATCAGATAAAATGTGTCAGAATGTTATATGGCTAGCCGTTTCCCATGGGACTTCGAGGCGCCAAATACGTTGTAATGAAGAAGCCATCGCCAGTGATTAGCGTCGTCCCTCCCTCCACCACACTCAGCCACGATTGTGTCCTAATGTAACATTGACATAAACCGAACATAAAGGCACCGTGTCTTTTGTTATGTACGAACGAGGGAAAGGGAACGACACGAATACATAAAGAAAAACAATTTCTTTACATGGCGCCTATTCAGGCGTCGCTTGTAATTTGGTGCTCTCAAATGAATGGAAATAAAAAACATATTGTGGGTCGTGGGGGCGGCACAGTACGATACGACACGTCGCGACGCTGCGCGGTGCAGTGCGGCGGAACGAACCGATTTATGCTGAACATGTTATCAATTTGTTGGTAAATTGTACTCAATCTATTTGCAATTTTACCGGTTACCCATAAAAGACAAATTGTAGTTATAAGCATTGCACGGAATCAACTTCGCCGCAATCCGGGGCCCGTTTCGGATGCATTCTATGAAACTGACATACGCATCACACGCACACTTTTAAGGATTTTGACGTATCTCCCTCAGACTGATCCCAAGATCAGTGAAAGATCAGGTACGATATCGAAAACGCTGTGACAGCGGCTATCTGCAGACGATGTCCCCACAGAGTGTGGAGTCCGCTCGAGCTCGGTTTATACAACTAAAAGACGTGTAAGAGCTATATAACAGTTTGGCAGCAACTAAACAGTTGTAAAGTAGGATTCAGTTCGACGCATTTGTTTTATAATAATATCGCGTCAGCGACAATAATCGCTGACGCGACTCCAAAACGGCCCTTGCATATATTTTAAATGTTGTACAACATTATTTTTGGTATATGCGAAACCTGAATATAGTTTGTTCAGAATAAGTAACTGAATCGATTTCAATAACATTTAAACCATGTCATTATTTAATACTAACCTAATTTTGCTACTTGGCCACTACTTCCTTACTGTCTCGTAAATACAGCCCAAGGAGGCTTCCCCAAATTACCACGCCACAGCGTTGAGTGACGTTTATTAGTCTCATACAAAGAGACGTCGTGTGACACCATGTGACGTCGAGTGACGCCGAGTGACGTCGCGCTCCGAGCCACTTTTACACGCGTTATTGAATATTTTCACGTTGAGCTATTTAGCACAAAGCCGGTCGCATCACTCATGTCTTTATGTACATGATGTGACATGTGAATTACTTATTATGTCACTTAGCTGCACCTGCAGGCCTAGCCAAGTTACAAACGTTTCTTATCGAATCTCTTTCTACAATCGTTAACGCCTCTGCGTAAGCGATTTGGGAAAACGCTAAGTTGGTAGCCAACTTGACACGACTCAGTCAATCGCTCGTTCTCCAATGTTTGTAGAAAAAACCTATACTTTAGTCTATGGTGAGCGTTCCTACCCACGTCAAACTAACGTCAAAGTCACAGTTGTTTACTTTGTGCGCGGGCTGAACTTTTTTTTTGAATTGTTAAGAAAGGAATAATTCTTTTAGGTGATAAAAATAAGGATAAGTGAAATAAGGAACAAGTTATTCTTATATAATTGGTTTGTTATAATATCACAGTGCGGAATGTAATTTTAAACATCATTGTGACTCGAAATAATATGATATGAAACATACCATAAGTGAAGTGATAACTTTTATAGGATGGAATCTAGATCTCGAGGAAGTTCGCAGCTTTACTGGTATTCATAGAAAGGTACGAAAATTATTAGTTATTTCGTAAATATTTTCCTATGTTATTCGAAACTCTATCATACTCGGGCACTTGAAAGTTTAAATCATAAACAATGACGTGATACACGACACAGCTGAATCATATAGACGCCTATTGTTTCTCGGCGATCGATCAGTGGTCGTTCAAAAACTTCGACATCGTTTCGTTAGCGCTTGTCAAAACTGTAACTTGGCTACGATTTATATGCGATCTGCATTGTAGAAACGATTATATTTCATTCTATCATTTTGAACGCTCAAATAAATTGTAAACTTGTCTACGAATTTTCTATTCGTTTGTTGCGACCACGTGACTTAACGTTGAGATGATGTCATTCCCATACATTTGATTGTAGATTGTCAACTTAAGCCTGCTGATAACTTTTCGTAATATGTTAACTTTCAAAAATGCGTTGTCATTATTAATATTAATAAGTACATCCATATGTGTTAGCTACACACGTAACAGAAAATTCCTTCAATAACAGAGCACGATGCGTCCTACCATGTCTCATGTATGCTACAAAGCTACACCTACGCCGCCGTAGCACCGTAGTACCGACCGTAGCGTCGTAGGCCTACGCCTCATTTGCTACGAGCTACGAATGTGTTCATATCACCCTATTGCGGGTGAACTGCTACGGAACCCAAAAGTGATGATGCTAAACGTGCCGTCAAACCGGTACGGACAGGCTGTGGACTGGCTGTAGACACCGGATGTGGAACAGACAGTTACTTCAGTATATTATGTACTAGCTGTTGCCCGCGACTTCGTTCGCGTGGAAATTTTGGTGTGCACGAGTGAGTCTGCCTCGTTGGTCTAGTGGTCGCAAGAGCGACTACTAGGCGTGGGGATCGATTCCCGGGTCGGGCAAAGTGTTAAAAAAAAATGTTTATTTCAATTACATATAGTTGTCACATACATGATTTGAAGATCACCTTTTAAGCAAGGAGATGCTTGTGTTAGGGGGCGTGCATTAATTACGTGAGGCGTTTAAGAGAGGGTCGCGCCAAATATCACCAAATCTCACAAGGGAGAGAGGTGAGATTTGTGCCCGGTTGATGGGAAAATGCTCATCCCCTAGTACATGGGACTTCAATATAACTGGCGAAATGTGGATGTACGATTAGGTACACGTCTGCCCAAACCTGCGGGGCTTTAAGGCGTGATGTTATGTTATGTGTGAGAACTGACTGCCAGATCAAAAGGTGACAAAGTACTGATGACTACAAAAGGCGTCCTTTTGGGTGCTGTAATTCTGGGCGGCAGAGGTCCGAAACAAAATTAAATGGCGTTGAGGCGACCACATGGCTTTAAAAATAGGTGTATTTTGGCGCTATACAACTTTTTTTCCTCCTTAATCCGGCCCTGTCGCAAAAACCGTTCTTAGCGGACGTCTCCTAACCATAAACTACCTTCCTGCCAAATTTCATCTTTATACGTCAAGCGGTTTTCGATATTTCGTGATGAGTGAGTGACCGTTCGCTTTTATATATTTAGATTTCTCATATTTGGACCTCTCTTTCAGTGCCAAATTTTTAGAGCAAAGAGTAAAAGGAAAAATTAAACAAAATTAATTTTCAGCCATTCCGACTACACTATGACTACTAAGACCTACTTACGTAAATTATTAAATTTATCATAGAAATTGCGTATGGGGTTACCAACAAAATTTTAAAAATTAATATCGTTTGCGTCTCTTGGTTGATTTTGATGAAATAAACGCTAAATAATACCCACAACAATGCTTGTTATTTTGTAATATTTAGATTTTGAATGCAATGAGGGGTTTTTATGTGATGCGCCCACAAACGAACAGACAAACTGACAAACCGACACACCGACAAACAGATAAAAATTTAAGAAAATGTTTTTTTACTTTCTATTACTTATTTCTCGCACTTTTCAGTGATTTTTTTGCATAAATCTGTAATGTACAGACACGGAAAGTCAAAGATTTTATTATATGTATAGAATAGATAGATGACCACCATAAGAGGAGCAAGAACTCATGGAGAACGAAAAGACTTTTACTCATTCACTAAAATAGAGCAAAATGTTCCGTTTTAAATCGAAATCACATATTGGACTGAAGTAGAACAAATTGAATACGAATTTATTCGTACAATCAAGGCAATAAAATTCTACTCTTGATCAGCAAACAACCATACAACCAAATACCTCGGTGTCAGTACTCGGTACATAAAATTTCAAAAACACTTTCTTAGTGGATACTTACCCACTAAGAAAGGGTTTTTGAAATTTCACCCCTAAGAGGGTGAAATGGGGGTTGAATTTTATGTGAAATTTAATATTTTCTGGGTCGGTTAACTCTAAAATGGGTGTACGCACTCTTCAATTAAAATTATGACACATGTGTTGATACATTCCAAGATCATCCCTCAACGGAGTCAAATAGGGCTTCGAAGCTCACGTAGTCGGGCGCACTGCGGGGCGCGGGAGTATTTATCTATTAGTAAGGAGGTAGGATTTTTCTGAGGTAGATGTGTCTGTAAATATGGTTTATACCACCGATTTTCGCGTTGGCTCGTGATACGCGACATTGATATTAAAAATATTATGTAAAAGTATTATGTCTATAAATAGATTCCTAATGAATCATTTGATTGTTGTCATCGGTGTTCAATCTCAAACCAAGGTATCAATATTTCACATATTATTATAGTGTTATGTGCTCCTATGGTATAAGAGGTAATATTCTGGATTTATTAATGACTTATCTCTCAAATAGAAAACAAAAAACTGCTATAACAGACTTAAACTTAAAGACGAAAGAAGAAGTTACATACCTATCCAAAGAACGTACTGTATTCTTCGGCGTACCACAGGGCAGTGTTCTGGGTCCCTTACTTTTTTAATCTACATTAACGACCTGCCAAAAGCCATAAATTACCCCATAACCCTATTTGCTGATGATAGCACGGTAACAGTAGCTAGTAATAAACCTGACCAATACGAAGCTGATGTAAATGACGCGTTAATCTCAATAATATCTTGGCTTAACAATAACAACTTAAAAATTAATCTAGGTAAAACTCAAATTATGCACTTTGGCCATAGAAAATCTAGTACAAAATTGAACGTGAAATTCCAAAACACTGTAATTAATGAAGTGGATAGTGCTAAATTCCTAGGACTTATAATAGATAGACAGCTTAACCGGAAGAATCATATCGAAACATTATGCAAGAAAATAAGTTGCTCATCCTATGCACTTTATAAGCTTGCTCCAACCGTTAACACGGATGCACTACTCACAGCCTATCATGGTCTTGTTGCATCTGTGTTAAGATACGGCATCATATTTTGGGGTAAATCTACAAATAGGGAAGCCGCGTTTAAAGCGCAAAAGCGCTGCATAAGATCTATGTTTGGACTTCAGGTGACGGACAGTTGTGTACCATATTTCAGAAAGCATAAAATTCTGACACTACCAGCTTTGTATATATATGAAACTGCCTTATTTGTGAGATTACATCCGAATTTGTTTTCTTATCTATCTGATACTGTACAACGTAACAGGCGAAACGACATGTTACGCGGACGCAGAACCATTACAGCTCTTATGCGGAAAAGCATATTCTGCAGAGCCCCGCAAATTTATAATAAAATCAAAAAATCAATTCGAGTGTTAGATTTGGCTGGATTTAAGAAGCAATTTAAAGAATTTTATGTAATAAATGCTATTATAATTTGAATGACTACTTAAATGACACTGACATTGTAATTTAATTCAATTATTATTTATATTATTTCATTTGTGATATTCCTTTTTTAATTTAAATTATAATTTAAAAAAAAAAAAACATATTCTTAATCACCAATGTATACATATTTAACATTTGTATGCCCATGTGGTAGAATGTGATGAGACAATCTACATTAACTCAAGACCATGTAATATACATACCGACCATGTTCTGACAAATAAATAATGATTTGATTTGATTTGATTTGGTTATTAATTGATATTACTATGAACTAATATTTGCAAGTTGTATGTACTATACATACATAGATTACTATCCTAGAAGTAAGATCCCGTGGGCAATTCCCGAACTCCACGCGGGCGAAGCCGCAGGCATAAGCTAGTCTTAGATATATTAAATGGGGCTACTCTTGACCTTAGAGAATGAAGTTTTCAAAATTCCGACGTCCCAGAAAGTTTTTTTTTAAATTATCGTATCTATGTTTTAGAGAGGAACATAAGTCCATGCATAATACGACCGTTTCAGAATCATTACTAATCAATTGCAAATAAGAATAAATAAACGTATAGTCTCTATTAGGAAGTGGTCGTAACAAAATGGCTACGAAGCTCCACGAACCGTAGCAGCCCGTGGCCGCGCCTACGCCGGTGTAGCTCGCTTACTATGTCAAGCAAATATGAAACCTTAACTGAAGCTTGCGAAGCTTCAGTTAAGGTTCAGTCCAACCGGACACCATGAGAACAGATGTACCAGATAATGTATATACAGTTGAGTTACACTATACACGTCTATCTGGTTGGTTAAAGTTATACGTACAGGCAGGCAGTGTTGAGTTGTGCAAACGTTTCATCGGCACGTGATACAGCGCGCGTTAGAACAATTCGCAAACAATCGTGCCACGCACATGAGTTTGTGTGCGAAGCAGTGGTGGAGTTAGTAACTCGCGCGTGAACTGGCTCGGGAAAGAAACGCGAGGAAACATTCATAATGATGTTTACTTACTAGATGTACATAATATGTGCCAAGGTTTTGTGATGGAGGGTAAGAAGTTGGTGAGACAAAGAAACATAAACAAAAACCAAAGGACATGCTGTCGCCACCCGGAGCGTTGGACGGCAACGGCGGTCGTCTAGTGCTTAGAGCATCAAGTGCAAGTCTCTTTATGTTCTAAATTGTAAGGATATAAGAGACGTTTGATAGTTTCTCCACAGTACAATACCTGACATGTAGAACCGGAGAATTATACTGCTACAATATAAGCATTCTTAAAGTCAAAAAATGGTAAACAATTTCAATGACAGATCGGTTCAGACAACAACAGAAATAATAAAGATCTTAAACTGTCAATTTTTCAAAATTACATTTTACATGCAGTGGACCCCTCCACAGCCTCCACTGCGTTGAGCTCATAGGAGAGCACGAAGGAAGTGTTAGAGATTAAGTTTAATACACGCGTGGGTACGTTCATTACGTCACGCGTCACGTGTCTTGATTCCAAGCCGAGCGACTATCGTCCTCGGCTTACTCAAAAATAAATATATACCGCACAATCATCATTGGTATACAAGGTAATGTTACCTGCCTAGCACATGTTACATTGTACTGTAGCCACGCTCAGCCGGTGACCTTATACTCGCCGCGGTAACACAACGATAGCGACTTCTAATTCGACGTCAACACCATCTATCGAGCGGGGTGAAAGCTTTATTTTGGGGTGAAGCTGCGAAGGGAGTAGCTCCTCTGCAGTCCAAATCGCAATAGGAAGAGTTTAAACAATTGAAACCGGTTTTGACCGATGCCATGGTCTGTTGAATCGGAATCGAATAGTAAGAAAGAATTACTTACTATTACTATTAATCGAACATGATGCAGCAAACTGAACGGGCTGTATGTTAAATCCCACGAATGTCGCTATTTTCAATAACCCTGCACCTGGGACATAATTTTAATTGTTTTCGAGTTTTATTTTTGTTACAAACCATTATTTCATCAAACTGCATATTTTACTTAGTTTTAGTATAAAGCCGTACGTTCTGCTCAGCGCAAAATAAACTCAAAAATACTGTGTTATAATCGAATATCCTGTTTCAATTTCATTTGGTTACATTATTATTCAGGTTACAGGTTCAGTATGTTATTCGAAAATCGCAAGCTGGGAGACCAACTAAGTATTCAAATCCTAAATGATTCCTTTAGGAGTTCGGTACTCGTCGGTCACTGAGAGCGGTGTGGCTGCGAGTTAGCCACATAGTTAGCCGGGCAAACTCGAGCGCTTTGATCAGCGACGGCGTCTAACAACTCAATCACAAGGTGGTGCTGTGTCTCCCAGCCCGGCGCACTCGGCCTCTGGACTGTGGTTGCCAATCACTGGTGGGCCCTACACGTCGCAATCAAATCGCAGAAATAGCGTCGTGTCGAAGAGAAGTGTGCTGCAATGAGCCTGCTGCTAGTTTGAGTAGCAAGGCTTGTGTTCTAGTTGGCTGTAAGTCGAGCTGACGAATGGTCACTAGCGAGATGAACCGTATGACCACAGGATGCGATGCTCTTTGACAGTATGGCGATGTCTACTGTGTTTTCATGTTAGATTTATGGCCTGATTAGACGCAACAAGCTTGTCAAACACAGACAGTGTAACTGAGGATAGCACACGTAAGTGTTAAGATTCATGAATATTCCGTAATAACATTAGTGTATGTTATCGATATAATGTCATTGTGTGCAATCAACACTGGGACCAATCTGTTACCGATGAGAATTTTGTCAATGTATAAGGTTGGTTCCAGCTTGAAAGGTAAGATAGTTTTGGACCCGAACGCTGGCGCCTTGCGGAGCAGTGGCGAGCCGCTAGTATTCTATCGTGTTATCTGAGATACAGGAACTGATTAAATCCATTGTATCCATAGTGTAATGTCTCAGTCTCATAAAAATTCAACTCAACATCCTTTTTTTTTTTAAACTATGCCCCTCCCTATGAATTTCTCCTGTATCGTGGGTGCCTTTACAAGTATTTAAAACTCACATACACAAACAGCTAGACCCGGAACAACTGCCTGTAGATCATACAAATATTTGTTCCGTGCGGGAATCGAACCCGCGACACGCAGCGCAGCAGCCAATCACTCAGCCCCTGTTCCAACCGTGCCGCAATTGCTTTATTCGGTAATAAAGCAATGACTGCTTTCAATCAGACGAGGTCCCTTTGTTGTGCTCGGACCGGCGCGGTGGACCGGGCCAGCTGCGCTTGTGAGCCCTACCGCAGCTTACCACTTGCTTAAGAGATTGAAAAGGGGACGGAATACTTATGTGTACCTACACTAGACAGATCAGTCACTCGAGCGAGCGAAATTCTTTCTCAGACGAAACTAGGAAATTAACCTTCAGTATTAAAACATCATAGGTTGTATATAAGCATGACTGTTATGATTTAAACTTAATTAATTAAAATACTTTGTTCAGTCTTTTGGGTTGTGTTGCGATGTGTATGTCTTGAGCCGCCTCGATCCACCCAATGCATATAGGCGTGTCCAATGCATATAGGCGTGTCCAAAGCGAAACTTACAATTCAGATTTTCTTCAAGTTTTAGGTACAGACACGTGGGATTATAATCGTCGGCACGATTTCTTGTTCAGAAAAGTCTGTTAATATTAAGTAATGTATTCGTCTGAGTGCTTGTTTCAAATGATAATAATCACAGTTACGACCTTTCAAATTATTTTAGTTCGCTTCTTATTTGTTATTAAAACAGTAAGAATTAGGTATGCACTCGAAAGCGATGGCGTCTGTGATTAATCTTTTATTTTTAGACGCAGAATGTTTTAGTTCCAAGAATAGCCGTAGTTATCTATCTATCTTTAATTAAAGGAGTTGCCAGAGGCAAAGAGAATCATTGTAGTAATTTTGAGATGAACAATTACTTAAGTAGAGACAATCTATCATGTAATCTATGATAGTCAGTTAGTATAGTGCCTAGAGTTAGTATGTGTGTGTCTCCCCTCAGCGAACGCCTCAGTTGTTGTCTATTGCTGAGCGCGCGGATCACATTCATAGATATTGTAATCAAACGAGTCCGCTTAGCGTCGTAACTAAACGAGATAAATTATTTCACGTGATCGTCGTCGATAGTCGTTACTTATACGTTTCTCTATTACACAGGTAGGACTTTAAATAATTTGAATGATGTTATACTAGATTTTTATGAATATGTTAGTTGTACAATTTTTGCTATACCAAGTTTATGTGAAGTAAAACTTGTACAGGCAGTTCGTTACAAGTTGGTGCACAACTTGGCGTTAGTCTCACGTCTGAGATTAACTTTGTTGATTAGAAGATGCATCCGAAATACAGGTCATGCTCAGAATCCGAAACTAGTTACCTATGTTAGTGCGTGCAACTTAGCGAGTTGGCTGAAGTGATGTATGGGAGTGATGTAACATGTAACCTAAGAGTTGGCTGTAGTGATGTATGGGAATGATGTACCATGTAACCTAAGAGTTGGCTGAAGTGATGTATGGGAATGATGTACCATGTAACCTAAGAGTTGGCTGTAGTGATGTATGGGAATGATGTAACATGTAACTTAAGAGTTGGCTGTAGTGATGTATGGGAATGATGTAACATGTAACCTAAGAGTTGGCTGAAGTGAAGTATGGGAGTGATGTACCATGTAACCTAAGAGTTGGCTGTAGTGATGTATGGGAATGATGTAACATGTAACCTAAGAGTTGGCTGAAGTGATGTATGGGAATGATGTACCATGTAACCTAAGACCGACGCATAGGCACAAGTTCCATCAGGGAAGAAATAAAATTACCATCTATTACAAAAAGTGTTCTAGTCTCGAGGTACGTACCTGACGTTTTCATAACGCTGGATGTAGATCTTGTGGAACTGCTCCTGGCGCGGCTGGTTGGCGATGTCGGCCTTCATCTCCATGGCCACGTGACGCGGCAGCACCGACAGCAGCAGCCGCTCCTGGGGACAGACAGGTTAGAGTTACGTGCCGGTAAACATTAAATAATAATAATAGCCTTCCTGACCGAATTCAGCGGAGACAAGACGTCACCGCGGCAGTTATAGTCCAAGTGTATCCGCAAACATAGGTGGACTCTCTGTTCTCTCACTCTCAAACAGCGACAGGACAGCGATCGGCCTCGACCGGAGAGGTTAGGCGCAGGACCAATTCCCCGAGGTTTACGAGGTTCTCATCGGCCTCGACCGGAGAGGTTAGGCTCAGGACCAATTCCCCGAGGTTTACGAGGTTCTCATCGGCCTCGACCGGAGAGGTTAGGCGCAGGACCAATTCCCCGAGGTTTACGAGGTTCTCATCGGCCTCGACCGGAGAGGTTAGGCGCAGGACCAATTCCCCGAGGTTTACGAGGTTCTCATCGGCCTCGACCGGAGAGGTTAGGCGCAGGACCAATTCCCCGAGGTTTACGAGGTTCTCCAACTCCACGTAAGGGAGTTCGGAAGCTGACGGTATATCAGTAAGTAGGTCAAAGGTACTTTTATATAAATGAAGACCTACACTTAATTGCTTTAAGTAATGTGCATTTAAATTATTAAAAAGATAGATAAGATTATTAAAAACCTTAAACCAAAATAGAGTAATAGTTGGATTGCGAGCAACAGTAGCTAGCACCCATTGATTTTCAGGATATGAGAGGAATGAATCTCACGAATAACTCTTTTCTTACAACTTAATCCCGTTAACAAAGTGCTCCACAAGTATCAAGTAGCATTGAGATTGAAAAAAGCAAGGCGTTTAAAAGAGTTTCGGTCTAGATGGCGTGTTCCCTCCACGGCGCGCGTCGCGGCTCCACTCTAGATGGCGTGTTCCCTCCACGGCGCGCGTCGCGGCTCCACTCTCCAGAAACACATTCGCAGTAGGTATTACTTCGGCGAACAAATATCTCGTTTTCTTCGGCAAATATTAAAATGTTTCTACATTCTTCCTTTCTGATTAAATTGGCTGTTGTAAGAATATAATTAGCTTTAGGCAGGTTCCCGTTTCTTTGTTGTATGACTTCTATGGCGGCTAACATGTACTCAGGCATTTTGATTAAATTCTCTCTTTTTTCTCTTTCATCTGTTATAGATATTATTCTGTTACGTAGGAAATAGGTAAAACATTGTGTAAACATGGGACGGGCGGGATATTGGAGATTCAATGAGGAGCGATCAAGAACAAAGCGGATCAACGCGCACACGTCACAAACAAGCGCCACGTCGAAATACACGAATACAATCTTAGACAGGAATATTGTTGTCCTGTTGTGGGTAGGGACCTGTTGTGTCTCATGAAAGTAATGATGTTACAACAAGTTGGGGTTTCTCCATCGCGTCAAGTGTCGAAGTGCATTCTGCAAGGAAATACGAATTGCTGGCGGCTATTTGACAAATAGAGCTTATTTCCACAGAGGCGCCTCGAGCTGCGGACGGCAAATAGTTGCGGTTAAGAGTCACGGCTTCAACAAAAAGAAGAAAAGCGAATAAATTGTTTATGCAAACTAGTTACATTGAATTTCAACATCTTTATTCAAACATAATAGCATTATGTTCGGTTCGCGGAACGAACAAAGCAATCAATGAATGATCTCTGGTTTTAATATTATTAATGAGTAGGTACCACAAAATGTATTTAGAACTTCATACAATAAACTCGTATAATTATAATTGAAAATGCTTTCATGGTGGACGTCGCTGTGATTGATGCTATCATCACTTATTATCACAATCAACAAGTGCGCTTAGCGCAGTACACGCCATGTTATCACCATCTCATAATTCAGCACTAATATACTATAATAAATGAGTAACGCCTGTTTGAATTCGTAAATTAACAGCCGACAGGCAAATGTATTAATTTATTTTTCTCTTTGAGCGTCGGTATCAAATCCGTCTTAATGCTTAGGAAATGTAATTTTGTTGCTTCGCTTATGTTCTGTAATTTTCGCAAATATAGTATTCAGTGAGACGTAAAATTTGCTAATGCGAGTGCGGGGGAGCGGGGGGGGGGTGACCCCGGGATATTTTCACCGTTTAATTGAGAGTGGCCCTCGACGAATCGGAGGAAGCTGTGTACGTGGCTAGTCAACAGTGCACGACGCGAGGCAAAATCAGTATCACGGCTCACCGCGCTGTAAGCCCCGCAGTGCTATCATGAGGCTCACATTAATGTTCTGTATAAATTAGCCGCCCGCTATCACTATGAATATTGAATACGAGCGCTTTCTCTTGCTCCTAACATCATTATCAACAAGTGATTTACTGCGCTACTGATACTAACACCACATAAAATGAAGTACCGTGAAACAGTACGACGAGTCGGTACGTTTAGACCTAAAATCAACAACGTGCGATATAGATGGGATATTTTGTAATTAGTCAGTCGGCAAGTATTCCACTAAGCTCACCGCGCAGGCATGTCATTAGCAACTACACAGAAAACAACAATATTAATAACACGGAGCGCAGAATGTGAATGTGTTTAACAGTAACAATACTGTTCATTCCCAAAAAGTTGTTATTTCAACACTAGGCCGGTATCGTTAGTAAATAATTAACACTTTCAGCGAAAAAAATATTCAGTTTCACAGCAGCGCTCTAACGAGGGCGGGCTACCTGAGCTGCGTGAGCGTGAACTTAAATAGTTCCAAAAGTTCCAATACTGGTAGTTTTGGACAATGCGAACGGACTAAGTTCGCGGTTTATAGTGTAGGCTTTACTTTGCTGACTCGCGGGGCTGTTGCTCACTCACAGGCACAGACGTTGTAAACGGGAGATTAATCTATCTATTACTATCTACACTCGTGTGTGTGGCTGTACGGTGGCAATCCTCCATGTCGTCCCGTCGCACGCGTCCTGTTTGCCGCGGGTACAGGCGCGCACAATTAGATCGCGTTACGAGCTCGCACATAAGCTCACGTTTACTCAGGATTACGGAGGTTCCTCTTGCATAACATTCTGCTGCTAAAGCCATGCTAATCATTTGTTTCGTTGTGTCTGTTCGACGAGTAGTGATGTAGCCTACTACGCTACTGGCTCGCTTATAGATCTGTCTGAAAACTGTTTATCATGGCTGTAAGTGTAAGTACATACAGAGTGTAAATAGATAGATTTTGACGGAAATTGCTGATGGAAACTGTATCTATCTCGCTCAAACTTGCACAGAGTCTAGGAGACAGAAAAAAAATTATATACAGGGTGTAAACAGACCCTTCACGAAGCCGTCAACCAAGCATTCTGTACATCAAACTAAGTAACTTTACGCAAAACTTATTGCTGGGAAACGACTTTTTTTTTGGGGTGAAAAATCACGTTTTACGGTCTAACTTGATGGAACGCACTCAAGTATTGTGCTGGTGGATGGATTGATTAGTACGGGGTCGTGGAGGTGTTTAAAGTAAAAAAAAATACATTACAAACTTGTATTTAAAAAAAAAGTTGTGAAAAAGTTGGAACTTTGACGCCCCCTATATCTCCGTAACTAGAAGGTTCCCAGGTATGGTCTATAACAAAAATGTGATTTCAAAGACGGGCAGAAAAGTGCCTTTCGGCTTCGTTAAGGCTATTTACACCCTTTATACACTCACTTTCAATTGGTATTTTGAGATGTAAATACTTCCCATCTACAGCTGACCGCTCTAGAGGCCTCGCCCGCCTTTCTCAATAAGACAGAGTTTGTCCTTTTATTTCAATAAGAGTCAATTCAATTGATAAAGAATGCAACCCACCAGTGGCTAGAGCTATGTAACAGATGATGAATGTGTGAAGTTGCTCTGTCTTGAGCAACTCGGTACATTCTACAGGTTGTCGACGACGACAGAACTGGATGCGGCATCGATTGTCTGTTTGTTGCAAATGAATGATGGCATTGCAGCTCATTGTCAACCTTGGACATCGTTTAATTTGAGGTGTGAATTAATTATGTTACCATAAGGTAAACGCACGTTTTACTTTATAGTGGAGTGTAATTAGAAAACGGTCGGACTTTCATGGAACTTTTTTTAAGGAGTTCTTTGAGAAGTGGAGAAGAACGTTAAAAAAAAATACATCTCGCAACTTTATTTTGTTTTCATTTATGAGTAACTTGATATTTGACGAATTTAAATTGTGGCATAATAGTATGACCTCGGCGCCAATTTGGTCTGTTTATTTGTTCATTGTGCCGATGAAATACTTCATAATATTTCAAGATTTTTTTAATATGTCCTATTAAATCGACCAATCGATCGATCGTTTTTTTGTATATTTTCTTTCTTTTCTTTCTATTTCCTTCAATTATTTTTAAAATACTGAATTTTAAAATATTCAAGAAAATCACAAATTTATCTACAACAATGAAAAATAAACAGACCAAACTGGCGTTTAATAGATGCATACAAGTCACACAATTTCGCCACAATATAAACGAAAAAAAAAACAAAAGGAAATTAAAACAAAAAATATCCCGAGCGCGGAGCGGCGACATTTCGTGTTTTACCTTCTTCTCCCGCCTACAGGAACACTATCCAAAAAGTCCCATGAGTATCCGACCACCGTGTATAAACTGCGTTCCACCTTTTGAGCACTTTTTGTGCAATTGCACTCGGCTATTAGGGTTTAGTTTAGCTAGTGCATTAAAAATTGTGTTTAATTATTTCACAGTGGATTCCGTTGGATGCGAGAAGCACAGGACCGGTCAACTTGGCGACCCCTGGGTGGCCTCCCTGGTGAGCCAAGAGGCCTGTTAGGCATTGGACGCCTGTCAGCTGATATGAAAATTGCTTAAATAAAATCTACTTATTGAATTAAATGATCTGATTCATCTTTCAGCCTTTACAGTATGGACACTCCAAAGTTTGCTCGTCTACCTCAAAAGCTGTAACAAAGATCGCAACAATGGAGTGTCACTAGCAAGACAGTGTCTCCCGAGACGGCTTGCGACTCATTACCAACCAGTAGCGTCATGTACCGTCAACTGCGATACTGATCCCCCACGCGATGTTACCAACTCAACACGCTTGACCATTGCCGCTCGGGTACCCAAACAACAATCCACTCCCCACGACAAACCTTCAATGTACGCCGCTTTAACAAATCGAGACGAATCGCAACCAGACACACAGTAGGAGCTTCCAAGTTAATTTAGATTAATACACGAATTTGTTAAGCGAGACGTTTTGTTAATTTTCGTGTAGATTAATCTTAAGTTAAGAGATAAAGGAATTTAATTCAGGTTCTTAATTTGATTTAGTCTGTAAATAGTGAACTTTGTGCGTCGTTAATGTCTTTCAGTCTGGCGACAAACCTACGGGACATAAGCAAAAGGGAAGGTGGCTCGCCACCAGCGAGAGATTGTTGTGACGGATAAACAGAACGTTTACTTGTTGGGTACGCTTAGATATTGTAATGTTACGCGAAAGGAAAGGGGTTGAATTAGTCCTAATGTCCAAACATATTTAAGACTTTGCAAATTAAACAAGGAAAATACTATGAATTCAGGTTTCTCCGTACGCAGCACTACGACAACTTCTCCCCAATAATAAGCAGCACTCCGAGATTCACAAACAAAGCTGAAGCTGTCTGTGCCAGAAGCCTGCAGCCAAGTTCAGCGTTCAGCGTTTACAACTTGAACTACACATGTCTCTCGCGAAAGAAACACCGCTCCGCTTTAAAAGTAATTAAAACTTTGTCTAAGAAAGTATTAATTTCTCTCTTTAAAAGTGTTAATCGAAGTAGGGGGCTTGAGGTGTTGGATTAGATCTCAGCTTGGATACATTTTGAGGTCGGTTGAACCAAGTTTTAGCCTTAAAACCAGACTTATAACCCAATTTTGATTAATAGTATATTCGAAATTTAAAATGAATTAAAATTATTACATCTTTGCGTACCGCCATAATGATGCATCACGCATACGTCTGCACAGCAATACGATACGGTATAGTTGTGTGGGGAAACTCTTCCGAAATGGCGAAGATTTTCATCGCCCAAAAAAGTGTAACTCAAGCAGGCCTATATTCAAGTCGCACAATCTATTGACGGTCCCATGCATTTATATTTATGAAGTTGCCAGGTTTGTGAGGTCCAATCTTGAACTATTTGAAAAAAAAGGATAACACAAATAAAGGGAAACCTACACATTTAGATTTTGAAATGCCCGTTCCAAAGCTACAACTTTTTCGGCGGAGCTGCGTTTATGTGGCTCGCCTAATTTACAATGCTTTGCCTAGGTCAATTACTCAACTACCCTTTAATAAGTTTTGTGTTGCGTTGCGGAAGTGGTTGTTAAAAGAGAGTTTTTATTCGATAGATGAGTTTTTTCAAAAGTGTCCCTGTAAATGTTATCCATTAAAGCATAGATATATCTAACCGATAAGTAGATTCATAAATCGACAAAATGTTACCTAGGTTCTTAATTAATACCTTAAGTGTAAAAACTTGTAGGTACTGTGTTACTAAATATTGTATATAAAAACTTCATGTACCTACCATATTTGATGCGATAAATGAATTGAATTAAAGTGACACACTTTAACATAACGTCACGCCAGGTTAACTACAGCTGTATTTATAGAACACCCACATTTAACGAGTCAAGTGTCATGGGACAGGGGCGACCACCAACCGGACACGAGTCCAAGGTGCGGCATGCTACTGAGATATTTCAGATGGAAAAAACCAACATCACTTTGGACGACCTGGGAATCAAAACCGAGACCTCATTGTGCACGATTGCTGACAAACGAGATAGTAACTTTACTTTAGTTCCTATCATATTTCATCATTAACAATTTGTGGAAGTACAACAATACTCCTAGTTGCAGGATTAACAGGATATGGCAAGCAGCCGATAAGGAGCGGTAGACCGCTAGTGAGGTGCGCGACACGTGGGCCCGATCATGTTCAGCCAGTATGACGATGTCATCTGCAAATCTCAAGTGTGAGATAAACTCGCCGATGGTGTTAATGCCACGTCCTTCCTAGTTGAGCGTCTTAAATACATCCTCCAGCGAATTGGTGAATTATTTCGGAGAAATTCCGTCCACTTGCCTCACCCCTCGACGCAATGGGATATGCTCTGTTGGCGTTTTCATAAAGAATTTTCAGCACTTGGACACGGATGTATCGCCAGTCGACTTGGCATCACTGCAGAGACTCCAGAACTGATCAGGTCTCGATAGAGTCAAAAGTCTTTTCATAGTCCACAAACGCTAGACACAACGGCCGATCATACTCTTCGGACTTCTGTATAATATGCCACACTATGTGGATGTGGTCTATGGTGCTGTATTCACTTCGAAACCCGGCCTGCTCTGGTGGCTGGACTCGTCGAGTCTTCGTGCTAGACGATTTGTGGCGACTCTCGAAAACAGTTTATACACGTGGCTTCTTGCCTGTTTTTCTCTAGAGATCTGCGCTTGGAATGGGCAGCTACAGTACTTTCACAGTAGTTCTGTCTTCTGACTGAGACTGTAGTTTCTTTTTATTGTTGTCTTTGTTTCGACAATTCAAAAGTACCTGTAACTGGCTTACTTTAAATAAATGCTATGATTTTGATTTTGCTAAGGAGCAAAATGGGTCTGTAATTCTTTTTTTTTTTTTTGAGAAAAGAACGGTCACGATCTTGTTCCACGCTTCTGGAGTTCTCCCAGAGAACAGGACTGAGTTGGAGGGCTTCCGAGGCTATCTTAATACCGGACTTCCTCCCGCTTTTCTATTCTTAAGCTGTCTAAGAGCCGCCTCGATTTCGTATTGGCTGACTTCAGGCAGATCTTCTGTGAAATGACGGGTTAAGTTGGCTCTGGAATCCTCATTTTCGGGATCAGGTCCAGATGCATGTGATGCGTACAACTGGCCGTAGATGTTTTCGACTTCCGAAAGAAACTCCGGCTGCCAAACCACGGTAACCTCACTAGATTTGGTCAACTTTTTCAGGTGGCTCCTCCCAAGTGATTTGACGAATACTTTCGACCCCCGGTTTTGCTCAATCGCTTTTTCTAATGAGAGTGTGCTGGAACATCAAAGGCCGCGTCGTACTAATTTTCTAAAATTTTGTTGAGTGCCTGTAGATCTGCCGAAGTTATAGTTGGGTTTTCACTTCTGACATGTTTTTTCGGGTTAACAAATTAATGATCTGGGACTGACCTTAGATGCGAATATGACATTCCATCAGCACATCTGTGGCAAGGATTTCCAATCTCTTGGTTTTGTTATGAGGCAGGCAAATAGGTTTGAAGACAGGAATGTTATATTTCTTTTCCCACAATCACACACATGCACACACACACTCACTCACGCACACACGTACCCCACACACACGCAAATATTCACACACTTCACATATAAAACATTTGCTATTACTTAAATTAGCTTTATATTCATAGTCGCTCAGTTAGATCGACACAGTCTACTATTATACTAATATAGCATCACTTTTTAAGCTGTATCACTGTCTCTCAAGATACAGGTTTCCTAGTTTGAGAGGCAGGGATTTCCATATTGTGTACAGATTTCAGTTTTAGTTTATATTGCATTGTGTTACTACCAAAGCTCATTTAAACTGTGTTTATATAAAACATGTTAAATCTGTATTTTTGTGAAATAAATTTATTTATTATTATTTATTTTTTATTTTTCTTTTGCACGTAGCAAAGACTATAATTTACACGTGCGGATCCATAGATCCGCACGTGTAAATTATTGATGATTAATTATTTATTATTTAATGTGTAAAAATATAAACACAACATAGAACGGGCATTGACTTGCCATCCTGATTTCCGAAACTTGGCTTAAACCACATCTCCTGTCCACTACCTACCCTCTTACTGGTTTCATTCTTATATGGAATGACAGGATTGGTAAGGGAGGGGGTGGTGTGGCGATATACCTCCGTAGTGACTTTCCGTATAAAATACTTGCTTCTTCCTCATCACACTATTCTGCTTCTGCCGAGTTTATTTTCCTTGAAGTCTGTGTCAAAGGAGCCAAAACTGTTATTGGTGTCGTTTACTGTCCTCCCACTATTGATTACTTCACTGAATTCGAATCAGTACTTGAATCTCTGGGTTCAGAGTATGCACACCATATCATCATGGGTGACTTCAACACTAATCTACTTGCCCGTAACGCCCCTCGATCCCTTAAACTCCTCCATCTTATCGAGTCGGTTAGTCTGCACGTGTTGCCGCTCCAACCTACCCACCATAACACTGCTGGTGATGACACCTGGCTCGATCTGATCCTCACCTCAAATCCTTCCCTCGTACCCTCCCATGGTCAACATGACGCTCCTGGCTTTTCTCATCACGACATGATTTTCCTTTCATATATCCTGAAACCTCCCAAACCCAAACCCAAGGTTCTGTACAGGCGTTGTTTTGCGCGGATGAATGTTGAGGAGCTCAAGGAGGATGCATCCTTGATTGATTGGGAGCCTATGTTGGAAGCCACTTTAGTTGACGATAAGGTTGCGATATTTAATGATATTGTGGTCAACCTCTACAATACCCATGCTCCTATTAAAAAAGTTAAATTGAAACGTCCTCCTGCTCCATGGATGACAGAAGGGATACGGATGGCTATGCGACGTAGGGACCGTACATTTCGTAAATTCAAGAGGGATCGCACTGACGAGTACTGGTCACTATACAAAGTTGCAAGGAATAGGTGCAATCAGATGATACGCAACGGTAAACGCCGCCACATTCTGGATAATATAATTTCTTCCTCTTCTGCCGATACTTGGAAGTTTCTTAGAACTCTGGGTATCGGCAAACCGCGACCTTTAGACCTTCCAAATTCTATCGACCTGGACGAGCTTAACCGTCATTTTTCTTCTGCTACCACCATGGATCGCTTAACCAAGCAACAAACTTTAGCCTTAATTTCTGGTCTTACGCGTCCACATATTAACCTCTTTTGCTTCGTTCCAGTTGAGCCGGGAGAGATCAAAAAAATCATTCTCTCAATCAAATCCAAAGCAGTGGGTTGTGATAATATCACCCGTGGTATGATCACTACTCTTCTGGATGATCTCCTACCTGCGATTACCCATATTGTGAATTTTTCCCTGTTTTCCGGAGTATTTCCTTCCCTGTGGCGCAAAGCCTATGTTTGTCCACTACCTAAGGTCCCTAATCCCTCTCTTCCTACCCATTTCCGTCCCATTTCGATCCTTCCCTTTCTGTCCAAAGTGCTTGAGGCCTGTGTGCACAAACAATTCTCTAATTTTGTCTATCGGAACTCGCTTATCAGCCCTCTTCAATCTGGGTTCAGGCCCGGGCACAGCACTGTTTCCGCCCTTCTTAAAGTGACTGGCGATATAAGGGCAGGACTGGAAGACACCAAGGTAACTGTACTTGTGCTGGTCGATTTCTCAAATGCCTTCAATACCGTTAGTCACGACATCCTGTTAGCCATTTTATCCCATGCTATGGTCTCTCCCGGAGCACTAGAATGGTTCTCCTCTTACCTTCAGGAACGTCAGCAGTCAGTTCATGTCGAGGATTCCTCATCATGTTGGTGTGATTTGGAAACTGGCGTTCCTCAAGGCGGTATTCTTTCTCCTCTTCTATTTTCTATCTTTATTAATCTCCTAACTTCTGAGCTTCAGTGTGCGTATCATCTGTATGCCGATGACTTGCAGTTGTACTGTCAGGGGAGGGTTGACGAAATAGCTGATCTGATCACCAGTTTAAATAGGGACCTGATGTCGATAAAAACCTGGTCCGATAAATTTGGTGTGTCAGTTAACCCTAATAAATGTCAGGCGATCATCATTGGGAGTTCTCGCAGTCTCAGTAAGTTGGACGGCACAACCTTGCCACCAGTTCTTTTTGACGGCACAGTCGTTCCATTTAGCGCTGATGTAAAGGATCTAGGCATGCATATTGATAGAACTATGAAATGGCATACCCAAGTCGCTCGTGTCAGCCAGAAGGTTACTGGTACGTTGCGGGCTCTATACCGATTGAAAAACTTTCTACCCCCTAATACAAAAACAATGCTTGTACAGTCCTTAATTTTTCCTATTATCGATTATGGTGATGTGTGCTACTTTGACCTGAATGCGGATCTGCTCGACAAACTTGACCGTCTTCTAAACTACTGCATTCGATTCGTGTTCAATCTACGTAAATATGATCATGTCTCAGAGCAGCGGTCTCTACTTAAGTGGTTGCCCATACGTCAGCGTAGGGAGCAAAGGGCGCTAACCACCTTGTTTTCTTTCCTTATTTCTCCCTCTTCCCCTAGTTACCTTGCTCCCCACTTTCAATACATCTGTGCCAATCATAATAGGAGTCTGCGCTCATCTCAAAACCGAATTCTTCAATGTCCCAATCACCGCACTGACTTCATTCACCGATCATTCTTCGTTCAGTCTATTTCTCTGTGGAATGCGCTTCCCCAGGAAATCAGGATGGCAACTAATCGTTTATCGTTTAAAATTAAAGTTCGCGAGTATATTCATAAAAAGCTGGCAGTTTCGTCACAGCGTTAATGTTTTCTTCATTGTTTGTCTTTTTATTTTAGTATATCCGTGTAAATTTCTATTTACATATATATAATATATTGATATATATTTATAGTATTTTGATATATCGTTATAGTATTTTATATATCCTTGTAGTTTAGCTAAATAATAAATTAAATTTTTGCAGATATATTTACACCTACCACTGTTTGTCTCTGCATCACCCAAAGGTTGACTGGTAGAAAATGCCTATGGCATTAAGTCCGAATCTGTACTTTGTGCTTGAAGTGTATATAAATAAATAAATAAATAAATAAACGGGGCCAACGAAAATTTGCTCGCTACTTATATTAAAAAAAATATATGGTTACTACCCCTATTTGTTGCCGTCTCTGTTTGTCGAATGGGAGTGGTAGCAGATAAACACGTTAGAACTGAGGTGTAAGTGTGCGCTTTTGATGCACTACTACATATAACACTCAATAATAAAATTTGCGATGCGGCTGCTCTAGCTCGTTGTTCCATTGTTTGCTTTGGACCGACTGCGGTGGTCGTGGACCTGTGTGATCGTATCAGGTAGCATTCTGCAGTTTCTGCCTACTCTACTGGAAAAAGGGCGTGAGTTTATCTACATCAGAAAGCGTTGGTGGCGTGTGTTTGATCCAGGAGTGCACACACGGCGTGGCTGCGGCTAGTCCGCCGGATATTACGTGTGCCGCGCGGATGGCACGCGCCGGTCGCCGTGCCACGTAGAGAGCAGCGCGTCCGGGCCCGGCCGCCCGGCTCGACTCACCTGGAGTAGAGAAAATCAAAACCGTTTGGTTGGACATCGGCGCTACTCGTAGAAATACACCAAACTAATTCTACAGAAAACAAAGCCAAGCCAGATGGATATTGTTTTTAAATACTCATGCGGAATTTAGCTTGCAGACCAAACAAAATCAACAGATAAAAGACATGGTGCGCCGAAATATCGGCCACATAAACAAATCAGTAAACATGGTAAAGATCCCGTTTCTAGTGTTAATGATAATCAACAGATCAGTCCAGACTAGCGTACTAATACTACTAGCTAATTATTTTGTCAACATTCAAGTTTCCGGATAAGTAGAGACATTCATACCGTATCTATTATCTACTCAAAACCTTTTACGAAACTAATGACGTATAGTACTGTTGTACATAATGTCGCGTAGTACTGTTGTAACAATATGATATCTTGTCGGAAGGGGCGTTTCGATGAATACCCAGTTGTTTGTGTACCGGATTACGGAATATATCGGATAACGAGGATACCGGCTGAATAGGAACATACAACACAAATGTACGCACGGACTATTGATGTATTGAAATCGAGCAAGTTATTAAATCAACTGTAAAGGCATTTTTACGGTAATATTCCATTTTAGGCTGGGTACTACATAGATGAAAGTTGTAACTGAAAAACCCTGACTGTGTGAGGTATAACCCGCATAACTACCATTGTGTCGACGCCGAAGAAGAATCATTTAATAATTACCGATCGTAGACATCATATATTTAGGGACATTTGCACACGTTTCTTCAAAACCCAAGAAAACTGTGAATTTTATGAGTTGAGATATGTTAGTACTATCGACAAGGTAGTCGAAGTGAAGAACCTTGTAGCTGTTGATATTTCTCGCGCGTGTCGTACACAACGACACAAGTTGAACTGCCAACGACACAGAACCACGTCCTCACTACGGAACTTGGTGCATGGCAGCGCCGCGCGCAGCAGTAGATCGGCGATTCGGCGCGCCCACCACTCAACGGACTCCAATGCTAAATATAATTGTGATCTTCCTCCACGTTAGTTTACTTTTGTCAACGATTCACAGGTATGCCACACTTTGGATAGGATTGTGGGTGGCACTTTTCATTGAAGTTCTGCCCGCGACTTCGTTCGCTTGAACTTTAATAATATCAAACTTAAATCTTACGTATCCTATGGCACTCGGCAATAGAACAACTTTTCATTGTAAAAGAATAATTAATATCACAGTCATATGTAAGTCGTTTCGGATATTATGTCCTACATCCAAACACACAAATTTTCGGCTCACAGATACCATCTTTATAATACTAGTGATTTCTGTCTCTTTAGAAGGTAGACTGAACTTGTAACGATACTTTAACTAGCACTTGGAACTACGCTATTATGCGGTTCAATCAGTTCTTTTATTGATCCGATTACGGCTTATTCACTATAATGTGCTTAAAGCGTTCGGATAAGAATGGTTCGTGTTCTCGTTCGACCGTTCCAAAACCTTTTACACAACTACAGTAATGAGATTAATTTCCGTGTTTTTGACAGGAATTCATTCAGCTCAGAAAATGTATGACTGATGGGGTCGACTAGTTTGTTACCGATGACCTATGAGGATGATAAACAGATAGCCTGATGTGAAAGGTCGGTGCAATCAGCTGGATGCGGGGATAATATAACCACTCGTTGTGACCTGGGGGAGGCCTAACTCTAGATGAAGATGGCCTTTAGGTGAAAGTTAATAATGGTGTAAAGCTGGTTACAAGCCCAGTATGAGAACTGCCGTGCCAGTGTGCCACTGTGAGCCGTTGGTTCCGAGCCGGACCACCCTCCATCATTGGACTTCTAACAGTATCCCCTGTGTCGATGGCTAGTCTCGCGCTGAAAATGACCACCAGGGCCGTAAAACGCACAGAAGGACTATTATTAAGCGCATAGGACCACTCATTGTAGCGCTGCTCGGGGGAAACTAAGTTCTAGTTGACAATGTCGGTTGAATGGTGTTGTTCAGCTAGTCCCAAGTCTAGCCTGTACTGACCTGTTGTTGGTTCTCGCGCTGAGTGACGAGGCGCGCTTCGACGCAGTCGCGCGTCTCTAGGAAGGCGCGGCGCTGCGCCAGCTCACGCGGGTGGTGCGTCATGATGCCGGCCACGTTGCACGCGATCAGCGTCGCCACGGCGCAGTAGATTTGCTGGGGACAAGATGCGAGTCAGCTTCTGTCTTTGTGGAGAGCACAGTAACGGTGTCGACCACCTTGAGTCTCTCCGTGAGACTTGGGTTTGCAGTGCGCACCCCCAGGCAAGCAATTTACTTTGTGTTATATATTTCATCTCCACTGCTCTCAAAACGGTAAAAACACAACATCGTGAGCAATCCAGCAAGTCCTAAACCAAAACCTCGAGCACATGTGACATTTAGAAACCAGCTTAGGGTCAGCGTGAATACGAAAGGAAGTGGACCCACTCACAGAGAAGAGGAATGTGCCCGGCAGTGGGAACATGACAGACTGATTTTGCCACCGTGCTGGTACTCACATGGACGTCAGCAGCGTCGTCAAGGATGAGGTGGGCGCCGATGTTGACGATGCCGAGCGCTAGCCCGGCCACGGTCGCCTCCAGCAGCCGCACCGGCAGCGTTGCATACGTCGCGTACGTGAACAGCGCGCACGCGCCGGTGCTGATGCTCAAAGAACTACACAAAAAACAACAACGACAGTAAGTTAGGTATTTAAGTCTGGCTTTTTCTTCTTAGTGTATCGATGGCAAAAAGTTCAGATACGTTTGGCCACATTGCAGATACGCGAACTCCGCTCACTGGTGCAGTCATCATATAATATCATGTAAGGTGATCAAGTACGCAGGTGTCAGGACTTGCGGCACACGTTCATCCAGTGGAGACTCAAGCTTGGAGTGCAAATGTGGTGCTGTTCCACCAACAACGGGACACTAGATATCGTGTTTGCATGCCCTAATGCATGCGCACTACAGGAAATAATGGACGTTAGTGATAGCGCTAAACTCGCCGCGTTATTGTCGCCGCGTTGAGGAGCAATTTCTAATGTGTTAGCTGCAAACGCGCAAGAAACTCGTCTGTCCACAAATAAATTAGGGTAAAGGCGGGGAGGATGAGGATGTAACACAAAGTGTATTGTTAATTGTTATGAGAGTCTTTACTAGCTGTGTCTAGACGCCAGATGGTGTCGGTCGCAGCGAGCCGGACGTCTCCGGCCGTGGCTGACGTCTGTTAGCGCTCCTTCTCGTTGGAAACGTTTTAGTTGTCTTTGTTACGGCAAGGTTGGTTAGTATGTTTTTGCAACACTTTGCGACCACGACACACGAACACTACTACACGAATGTAGGACACAGTCAACATCATGAAATAAATAACATCTAAAAAGATTGTATTGAAGGTAGGGTACAGTCGACGAAACGGGAACACCTTCCGGCTCTCAGGCGCGCCGCATTACCCCGAACGACCACTTTCCGGCGCTCGTAAACGTCCTCCCATCTCCCTCCTCCCCGGACACCCTCCACCCGCGGCCGTTAAAAATGAAACAATAACACCTTTAACGACTGGCAAATTTGGCCGAATATTGTCCGAGTAATGCACTATCCGATAACACCTTGCCGTAAAAACGTTCACCGACAATAAAGTCGGCGATAAAGCCGCGTACGGCCGGTACGCTTTGATCTAAACTGGGTAGAAACACTTCTCCCGCCACACTTGTAAACTTCGTTGGAAACGGATTTATGAAGTTTCGGTAACATTTGAAACAGTTTCGAAAATGTGGTGTAAACAATTGGACCCTTGCTCTGCGGTTTGTTTGAGGCGGCGCGACGGGTGGAGTGGAAAGTTTTAATTTCAATTTGACACAAGTTGCGTGCCGCCGGTCGCCGGTCGCCGGTCGCCGCCGTTCGCTCGGGCAGCAGTCGGCGGCACTCCGCACTCGCTCGTGTTGTTCGTGGCAGTTGACTCGTGACTTCTACTCGTCACTCGCTACTCTAAGCTCGGTTTCACTGTGTAAGAACAATCTCGTTGACTTTCTTCGATTTCGTCGTTTGTATTTAATGACGGCACGGTTGGCGCAGTGGCTGAGCGATTGACTGCTGCGCCCCGTGTCGCGGGTTCGATTCCCGCACGGAACAAATATTTTGTATGGCCTACAAATAGTTTTTCCGGGTCTGGCTGTTTGTGTATGTGAGTTTAAATGTTTGTAAACGCACCCACGATACAGGAGAAATTACTAGTGTGGGGCAAAGGTTTTAAAAAAAAAAAAGTGCACATTCTGAAATTTAGTTTTGAAATTCGGGGGATTAACGTTTTTGGGGATTCATCGATCAGTCTACCCTGGGGTATACGTGGTGTAGTCGCACAAACGATAGGACACTTGTCTTATCTGACCCGTTGTCTGCACGTCACAGGAACTGCTGGACACTAGTGAAGGCACCAAACTCGTCGGATTCAGAAGCGATTAAAATTAGATTGCCATCGACACACTAAAAGGAAAAACGTCTTGGCCAAAATGGTGAAGAGGTTATGAAGTTAAACTTACCGCAGCACGGAGGTGCCGGCGAGGGCGAGCTCGATGAGCAGGAAGGTGACTAGCACCACGTATGAGATAGTCAGCAGGTAGATTTCGTTCATGGCCGGGCGGCTCAGGCACGCCAGAAGGCCTGCAATTAAATACATATCAGCCACACGTTTCTACACCACACTACCATTGTTGTTATAAGAACGAACAGGTAACTGGCAATTTTACAAATAAATCACAACCACAAACATCTACGCGGAATCAGTTATTACACCAAGAGATATTGTAGCTATCAAACTAATCAGTTATTACACCAATAGATATTGTAGCTATCAAACTAATCAGTTATTACACCAAGAGATATTGTAGCTATCAAACTAATCAGTTATTACATCAAGAGATATTGTAGCTATCAAACTAATCAGTTATTACACCAAGAGATATTGTAGCTATCAAACTAATCAGTTATTACACCAAGAGATATTGTAGCTATCAAACTAATCAGTTATTACATCAAGAGATATTGTAGCTATCAAACTAATCAGTTATTACACCAAGAGATATTGTAGCTATCAAACTAATCAGTTATTACACCAAGAGATATTGTAGCTATCAAACTAATCAGTTATTACACCAAGAGATATTGTAGCTATCAAACTAATCAGTTATTACACCAAGAGATATTGTAGCTATCAAACTAATCAGTTATTACACCAAGAGATATTGTAGCTATCAAACTAATCAGTTATTACACCAAGAGATATTGTAGCTATCAAACTAATCAGTTATTACACCAAGAGATATTGTAGCTATCAAACTAATCAGTTATTACACCAAGAGATATTGTAGCTATCAAACTAATCAGTTATTACATCAAGAGATATTGTAGCTATCAAACTAATCAGTTATTACACCAAGAGATATTGTAGCTATCAAACTAATCAGTTATTACACCAAGAGATATTGTAGCTATCAAACTAATCAGTTATTACACCAAGAGATATTGTAGCTATCAAACTAATCAGTTATTACACCAAGAGATATTGTAGCTATCAAACTAATCAGTTATTACACCAAGAGATATTGTAGCTATCAAACTAATCAGTTATTACATCAAGAGATATTGTAGCTATCAAACTAATCAGTTATTACACCAAGAGATATTGTAACTATCAAACTAATCAGTTATTACACCAAGAGATATTGTAGCTATCAAACTAATAGTTATTACACCAAGAGATATTGTAGCTATCAAACTAATCAGTTATTACACCAAGAGATATTGTAGCTATCAAACTAATCAGTTATTACATCAAGAGATATTGTAGCTATCAAACTAATCAGTTATTACACCAAGAGATATTGTAGCTATCAAACTAATCAGTTATTACACCAAGAGATATTGTAGCTATCAAACTAATCAGTTATTACATCAAGAGATATTGTAGCTATCAAACTAATCAGTTATTACACCAAGAGATATTGTAGCTATCAAACTAATCAGTTATTACACCAAGATATATTGTAGCTATCAAACTAATCAGTTATTACACCAAGAGATATTGTAGCTATCAAACTAATCAGTTATTACATCAAGAGATATTGTAGCTATCAAACTAATCAGTTATTACACCAAGAGATATTGTAGCTATCAAACTAATCAGTTATTACACCAAGAGATATTGTAGCTATCAAACTAATAGTTATTACACCAAGAGATATTGTAGCTATCAAACTAATCAGTTATTACACCAAGAGATATTGTAGCTATCAAACTAATCAGTTATTACATCAAGAGATATTGTAGCTATCAAACTAATCAGTTATTACACCAAGAGATATTGTAGCTATCAAACTAATCAGTTATTACACCAAGAGATATTGTAGCTATCAAACTAATCAGTTATTACATCAAGAGATATTGTAGCTATCAAACTAATCAGTTATTACACCAAGAGATATTGTAGCTATCAAACTAATCAGTTATTACACCAAGATATATTGTAGCTATCAAACTAATCAGTTATTACACCAAGAGATATTGTAGCTATCAAACTAATCACGACTAAACCATTAAGTACTTTAAACTTTCTAAACAACCATTAAATCTGAAGTTTGATTAAAATCAAATCTAAGATGAAGGAAGCGAACAATAACCAGTTCTGAGTTTTTAGAACAGCCATCCGGGTTCATAATTATGACAAAAATAATTATGAATATGAATGTTGATGAATGGAGAGGGATAGGAAGGCTAAATTAATAAGGGATGGATTCTGTAAGAGATGCTACGAAAGAAAAAAAAAATAACATGACGGCTGACAGGGAAGAGTGGAAGAAGAAAACTTTTAGCTTTGACCAGTAACATGGAGCAGGAAGATGATGACAGAATTAGCTTTATAGCTTTAAGTATGTTGTAACACTTTTTAGAGTTCCGTAGCCCGTTTTAGTCCGTAGTTTGTAGGGTTATAGATTCGTCATGTCTGTCTGTTTGTCTGTCCGTCCGTATGTATCACAGCCACTTTATTCCGAAAATACATATTATTAGGACTACGCAGTTGAAACCTGGTAGGTAGATGTGTTCTGTGAACCGCTTTGCAACTTTTACACAAAAAAGGAAAGATTATGGGGATTCCCGATACATGGAATTGAAACTTTAAAAATAAATTTCATCAAACCTATACGTGCGGGGTGTCTATAGATAGGTCACATTGTGACATTGAGGTTCCTAAAATCATTTTTTCTCAAAGTCAATCGTTTTAAAGATAGACACTTCCAAAGTGGTATTATGTGCCCCCGCCCCCGCCTAATTTCTAAAGTAAGAAGAGGAAAACTCTGAAAAAATTTGGGATTGTAGAACGTAAGAAACTTTCAACGAAAATTTGTTTTCAATAAGATTTGATGTTTAGTTTTTGAGATATGGGACTTTTTCATCATACTGCAGCACTAACTTTGTTTTTCATAAACAAAAAAAAACACAAAATTAGTTTTTCTGTTGAATGTAATACAATACAACATATTGAATGAGCCTTCAAAATATTTTTATTGTATTGTTTGGTGCTACGGAACCCTGTGTGCGTATGAGTACGACTCGCACTTGGCCGGGTTTTATGTGAAACACAAACAAATTTATATGGTTATGAAATATGAATGATGAAAGATGCTCATACTCACAGGCGTACACGAGAGCAGTAATTCCGAGGATAATGATGTTAACGATGTGCGCGAGGCGCTCCTTCTCGTAGAACAGCCGCTGCATATGCGAGGAGCTAATTTCTGCCAGCTGTTCATGGAAGCGGGACGTCGTCACGTTCACGTAGCGGTTGGGGTCATAGTACGGGCTGCAGAGAGACGCGGGATCAGTACCAGGTTGGAGCAACATCTGCACTCAATCGCTCATGCTTCACAGCCAAGCATTTGCACGAAAGTATATGATTAGGGTACTTTCGTGCAAATGCTTGGCTAGGATGTCCTCATCAAACAGGGTTTCACAGTAAAAAGTAACTAAAGCACCTGTGCCAGCACGGACGAAGAACTGACTAGCCATCAGCTATTTTCTCGCTCCAGAATCGTACAATAGAAGTAGGTCACGGATCAGTGAGAGATATACACATTATATCGCTGACTGTCCACATTGCCGGCAAGAACTCTTTCTCCACCAGTTCGCCGCAGCGACAAGAGCTTTCAAAGATTAAACTTGCTCCACGACGACGCTTGGTACATGTACACTCGCAAACCTGCGAGTAACCACCCGTCGTGGTCGCGCACTCGCTAGTGATAAGATCCTCGCAGCCCGCTGGTTGCTCACGCACCCGGTTCTAGTTGCTAGCTCTACTATCGTATTTCGATGATCATCGCCGGCGTTGGGATAGGTGCCTTAAGAATCTAAGGAAATAGTGTTTCAATCAATCTACAATAACAAGCTCCAGCTGTTACATTGAATAAAAGCTGTCCTAATGCGACACCAAAAGCCATACAATGTATCAGAGATTCAGCTGCATGTTACGATATTTAACACTTAGCTTAGGGATAAACATAAGCGTAAACTATTGATGGCGGCCTATTGTTAGTTTTACCTTCGTTGTGCGTTTTAGTGAGAGTGTCCATTCGCTTTGGACACCGTCGCATACTTACCACATCAGTTTAAGATGAGTTGTGCTTTGTTCAACTTAAACAGTCTAGGTTATTGTTAGTTAACACTAGTCTAAGTTATTCTAAGAATTTCTGTAGTTACATTCTTCCGTTTCTATCTAAATCAGAGGCTGCTCACCTTATTTTATAGGGGGCCAAAATTTTAATTTAGTATCATCCGGCGGACCAAAGTATCGTCATAGTTTACGCACTTTGAAGAGGTTTTTATCATAAATAGATATTAATATTTTGTCTTGACTTTGTCGACTTTTGCATAAAAGTTCTTAAGAGACAGCAGGATGCAAGAGAGAGCTCGAAAGTCATGACATCAGGAAGGGTACGCAGAGTTGCATCAACTTTATACAACTCCAGCACCCTCATGAGCCATGTATGAGGCACAGAATCATAGGCCTTCTTATAATCTATCCAACATGTAGACAGATCCCTTCGGGAGCGGCGAACCTGTTGGCTAATGGCTATTTCAATAAGGAGCAGCTCCTTAGTACCGCGGGACCCGTAATGCGGGCCTGGGGTTGCGCAGTCTTGCTCTAAATCAATGAGAATGAGGCGTGAGTTTATGTATATGTGAATTTTTCATCAAATGAATTTAAATTATAATAAACCTTTATTACGATTTAAATTGATTTGATAAAAAAACATACATACCTCACGCCTCATTCTCATTGATTTAGAATTTAAATTCAAATAAAAAGCTAGTTAACTCATTGATTATCTAGCTTTTTATTTTTTCACGTCTTGTTCTGAAAGTGACGCTGCTAATAACAGTATGATTGAATAAACCTAAGGGTGTACGCACATGTGACGGAAGATGCGTCAGTCGTATGGTCGGTTGCACCTATTCAGTCAAATTAGAATCTACCACACGACACGTCTAGTCAGTTGGTATGCTCGACGCACTAACGCATTGCCCTTTAATACGTAAGTGTGTGTGTTAGATATTTTATTGTCAAAGTATTTGTCTGACAGACGGGCGACGATGCGCGGTGCAACTTCCGTCAGTCGTGCGTCCACCCGAAGTGTACTAAGTGAAACAGAATAATTAACAAATCACAAAGAAGAGTTACAAGCGTGCGAGGTTATAGAAGATGTACACAAGGAGCACAAGATATTGTCGACGTACTCAAAGTCGGTGCTGTTGAGCGAGAGCGGCTGGCCGAGGAAGCCCTGCGCGATGAGCAGCGTGCGCACCTGCACCACCAGCAGGCCCACGGCTACGGCCAGCAGCAGCCCCAGCAGGTGAGTCATGTTAGTCTGGTTCATCCGTAGGAAGTAACGCTGGTACAGCATTTCAACCTGGGGACAAACAAAACAGTCCATTAGAACTTGAAACCTTGAATAGAACATTCGACTCGAGTTCGAAATTACTCCAAGCTAGAGTACAACTACAAATTCAAATTCATATTCATTTATTTGTTAGAATGTGGTACAAGAAATGGTCTTACGTTTAATCAGTGGTCTCATCACATTCTGCCACATGTGGCGTGCAAATATTTGCTACATAAATATAATTATTACAAGACAAAAAAAAATATTGTTTGGTATGAAATAAAATAACAATTTGTGGCATGTCAGTTAAAAATATTATCTGGATTACATTCAAAATATTGTTTAATGTCAAACTATTAAAGAAATACGACATGTCAAAGTTAATAAGATTACAATTCAATTAGCATGTCAGTGTCATTCAAATAGTCGTTTAAGTTATAATAACATTTTTTACTGAAATCCTTTGAATTCCTTTTTAAACGCATTTAAATTTAACTCTTTGATTTGTCTTGGGATTTTGTTAAAGACTTGCGGGGCTATGCAGAATATGCTTTTCCACATTAAAGCTGTTTTGGCTCTTCGCCCGCGTAACATAGCATACCGCCTGTTACGTTTAACAGTATCTGACAAGTTAGGAAACAGGTGTGAATTCGACTTAACAAACAAGGCAGTTTCATAGATATATAAAGACGGTAGTGTTAAAATTTTATACTTTTTGAAAAGTGGTTTACAACTGTCCATCACCTGTAGTCTAAACATGGCTCTGATGGATCGCTTTTGCGCTTTAAACGCGGCGTCTCTATTTGTAGAGTTACCCCAGATTATAATTCCATATCTAAGTACAGATGGTAGCACTACAAGACCATGACAAGCTGTAAGTAGTGCATCTGTGTTAACTGTTGGGGCAAGTTTATATAAGACATAGGATGAACTACTCATTTTCTTACACAGAGCTTCAATGTGATCCTTCCAATTGAGCTGCCACTTATCAGGCCTAGAAATTTTGCGCTACCTATATCGCTAATTTTGTTATTTTGGTATTGGACCTCCATTTACCAGGCAAGTCGACTGTCCAAATCTTGCCGGTTTGTACCAACTCGGATTCTTCTTCTTTGTCTTCTTTGTCTGACGTTAAGTTGTAGTTACGTAAAGTTCCCGTCACGAGAAAAAAAAACACACATTTTGCAAATAAAGAACTTCTACCAAGTTACGTAGCGACAATTCAATCAACAACAAATAATCCCAAATTCAATCAACTCAAAGTAACATACGTGTAATACGAAACTAACGAGCAATTTCACTTCATCATCATCATCATCATCATTTCAGCCGAAAGACGTCCACTGCTGGACATAGGCCTCCCCCAAGTGTCGCCACATTGACCGGTCCCGTGCGACTCGCATCCAGCGGATCCCTTTTAATTTCACTTGGTCGGGTTATATTTTAGAGATATAAAGCGATGTCGTCTAATGTTTTGTGGTACTGTAACGCGTCTGACTCATGGAACGTAAACATTTTTTGAAGTAAGTTTGCGCTGTTTTCGCGGAGTTAATATTATATTGTTTGTTATTGTTGATTTTGTTTTTTACTAATCAGTTAGATTTCTAAGGTTGCCAACCCCAAAATCTGTGTTTACAAAATTTATAGCTTCTCGTGACGGAGACTTTAGAACTTGTAATAAATCTACAGCAGGATAAGCAAATCCTGTCCTGATTAATAATGGCTAAATTTAAGTAGGCAAATCAAAACAACGGTTTGAATATTAAACCAAGAAAGACGCCTGTTTCAACGAGATCATAGAGAGTAACGACCTGGTTTCCTGTACAGTGTAGCGTCAGACTTTTCTTGCCTGCCCATCTGCGTAGCCCGAGTAAGGCGGCAAGGCTAAGAGCAGGTCGGACGTCGTCGGGATTATCTGCCAGACGATATGATGTGCTCATCTTTCGTTGCACAGTTAACCTACTAGAATTCTGCGAAAGGACGATAACATAATGGGAGCATAAGGTCCATGTTACTAGATTCATAGAGGTTTTTCTTCTTACTTCTAATGAAGTGTTTGTTATTCCAAAACCCAGAAAGGGGGCGGAGGGAGGGGTACGGCAGCGACGAGGCGCGAACTCCGAATGTCATCACTTTTCAGCTGTTTATTTATAATTAGCACCCTCGTTATGGGAGGTCTGATTGATGACTAGGGATCTGATATTCGGATGCATATTTATCAAACTTTATAAAATTTTCGTTTTTCCAGTTACGAAGATAAGTTCTACTTTTTTTAGACGCTATAGTTACCAGTTGTCATGCGGTGTGATTTGGTGGTGTTATCCCAAAAATTAAAAAAAAAAGAAACCGGTTCCAAAAAATGGCCTTTTTGATGCCCTAGTATGTAGTAGGCAGTAGGTAATAGGTAGGAAAAAGTGCATTAATGTGCACACACATCTGCAACGCATGCCATTATTTTTGATTTTAAAATCTATGTAATGTGTAGTGGTTGACATTTGTTGCGAATAAATTTCCTCATAATTATAACGTTCTTCTTTGTTGTTAGCTTCATCTTTGCTTTCGCTGATGTTATGAATATTACCTGTGTACTAAAGGCTTCTTCTAGTATATGATTAGCTAAATAAATACTTTTATCAATAGCTTCACAATCGTGATCCTCTTGTGGTACCACTGTTTCCAATCTATAATAAAAATAGAAGATTTCAAATTACGAAGAAATGTCAATTCTAAATATTCTAATTCTATGGTTCACAGCAATAGGTACTTGCAATTCGTTTATTTTTTGTATAATAAGACTTACTAGAAATTGCTAGCCACAAGTAAAAGATTAGGTACCTAACATTCTTACAATATTATAATTTTTATTTATTGAAAACAAAATCAATAAAATTAAACTCTTACTTGCGATAAGTAACACCGCAATTTTTTGATGAATCTGTTATTTCGCATGCCTATTATCAATAAGCCGCAGTCTTTTAAAAAAAAAATTAGGTATTTTTGTTTTTTTATTGTTATTCTAGTCACAGAATACAAAAAGGTACAAAGATGTACACACGGCGACACACCAAGCTGTAATTTTCCAGTAAAACATACACACGTTAAATGTGTGCTAAACAGCTTTAGAAAACTATACATCCCCAAGAGTATTAACAAGGAGTCACAAGAGAACGGTAATGTAAGGCTTGATGACGGCATCAAGCATTACATTAAGAAAGGAGGTGTCGGATGAGATGACGAGTAATAGAGAAGTATGGAAGAAGAAGACATGCTGCGCCGACCCCAAATGAATTGGGATAAGGGCAAGAGAATGATGAATGATGATGAACCAAATTCATCAAAATATTCAGATCATTCACCGCCCGATATCAACACTGAATACACCCCTTCAGATTCCATTCCCCCAATAAACGGTTATGAAGTGCACAAAGCACTTACTACTATGCGCTACGACAGAAGTCCTGAGGAAGATGGAATTACCACGGAAGCGCTGAAAATCGGCTCTATCACTTTGCTACCCCACCTTGCTAACCTATTTAACACCATACTGCAATCAGGAAAAGTTCCGAAATCAATGTGTAAATCAAATATAGTTCTTCTGCATAAAAATGGCGACAAAAGTGACATTGGCAATTACCGTCCAATCGGTTTAACATCTCACATCAACAAGACCTTTATTAAAGTGATACACAATCGGATAAAAATCAGCCTCTGGATAAACATCAGCCACCAGAACAAGCCGAATTTCGCCCTAGTTTTTCAAC
Source organism: Noctua fimbriata (assembly GCA_905163415.1). Classification (NCBI taxonomy): domain Eukaryota; kingdom Metazoa; phylum Arthropoda; class Insecta; order Lepidoptera; family Noctuidae; genus Noctua; species Noctua fimbriata. The sequence continues at coordinate 704,452 of LR990921.1, forward strand.
AACAAACCACCTACAGACCCCTTGAACCATGTCCTAGAAAAATATACCGAATTCAATAAACCACTATACATGGCCTTTGTAGATCATGCGAAGGCTTTCGATAGCATCAAACACTCCGAAATATTCAAATCATTAACAAATCAGGAACTGAAACAGCAATATAAACCTTTTAAAAAATATCTACCATAACAGCACCGCAAAAATTAAACTGAATACTGCAGGACCTTCCTTTTGTATACAGAAGGGTGTTAAACAGGGTGCACCGATCTCTCCGAAGTTATTTACAAGCACTCTTGAGGAGATATTTAGAACACTAGCAGCCTCATGGAACACCAAAGGCATTAAAGACGGCAGTAGAACCTCCGATTTGCCAATGACATAGTCCTTTTTACCCCCACAGCCCTGAAACTACAGACCATGCTCCTTTAGCTTTAGGTTTCCTTTTTAGCTTTAGGGTGGGTCTTACGATGAATCGGTCGAAAACCCAGCTTATGACCAAAAGCAATAAGCGTATGGTGGAGGTAGATGGGCAGGAAATACATTATGTTGATGAGTATATCTACTTGGGCCAGTTAGTTTCTTTTGAAAACAGGTAAGAAAGAGAAATCGATCGTCAAGTCGAAAACGCTTGGAAAAGCTACTGGTCCATGAAGACGCTAATGAAGGGTGATCTTCAAATCTCCCTGAAGCGCAAACTCATCGACATGTGCATTCTGCCCGTCCTAACCTACGGTGCTCAGACCTGGTCACCGAGACTCAGAAGTTCCGTCCTTAGAGTTTGCCAAAGGGCAATTGAACGCAGCATTCTGGGTGTCAAAAGACAAGACAGGGATCGTAACACTACGCTGCAGCTCCAAAACGGGCATAGTGGACGTTGGCAAGAAGGCTGCTAGGCTAATAGCATTGGGCGTGTCACGTCAGCCGTTTGCACGTTGATCACTGGGCAAAAGACTTCACGCGATGGTTTATTTAAAATACATAGGTCTTTTTTTTCATTTTAGTGATTTACTTCAAATGAATTAGTCATATTTACCATTTTGTCTATTCGAATATTCAGCAGTTTAGGTTTAGTGACTGTGTTAGGTAGACTAGACAAATAAGGATTACACGGCGGGCGCAGCCGCCTCTACACACATACATAAATATATGTGTAGTAACTTAATACCCTACATAATTCCCTCCTTAAGAAAATTTTGTCCACAATTGAAACTTATGCTTAACACTTAGCACTAAATAAATCACAACACAAAACTACATGTACGACTTGCCCGCAGATACTTGCTGCTAAGGCACAGTTTGCACGGTGACTACTTTTGGGTCAGTAGCCATTTGCTTCCATACTGATCCTTTTGCAGTGCTCTTGCAGCGATGCCACATCGCATATCCAACGACAATGCATATAACTACTGAGCTTTTTTACGAACGGATATCTAATAATAACTCGCGCACAATAAACTTTGTAATTCATTTTTGTTAAACTTCTATTTTTTAACGCAATGGCAATTATTTAAGTGAAACCGAGTCGACGTAGCCCCGTTTTATTTCTGTCTGCAGGGTATAAAGTAACCTTACAAGAAGATTAGTTACAAGAAGTGGATGACGGGGTCTTAGTTCCCGCCATTACCTTCGAACCAAACATGTAAATATGCATCCGAAAATTCGATCTCTATTGATGACAGATCAATTTTTTGTTTATCTATTTTTATATGACGTGTTTGTAATGGCGTGACGAGGTAAATACGCTGTGGTACTTTTGTACTGAAATAATCAGATAAATGCATAAGAAACTACATCTTTAATATACATAAAGCAGTTATCCCGAGTATTCGCTATTCATTTCATGCGACTAATTGTGCAAAACTTTCAGAGTTATCGTTCAAAGTTTACAAAACGCAATCTTCGCAACAGAATGACTCGAAACCAAGTGTTTCAAAAGCTGCTTTACATTCTGTCAAATCCATTTTCGTTACCTCTAAAGAAATAAGTTTATGAACTAAATGTTTTCTGTTCATGACTTCTATGGCAAGTTCTGGGGTGGTCTCATCTCGGGAAAACTGTTGTAATTCAATAAGCTTTTTGTAAATTTAATGCGACGAGGATGAATAGTTTATTTAACACTGCGGTAAGCAGAACTAAAGCTGCGAGTAATCATGAGAAGAGTCTATAAGAAAAAAGCGTTGTGATTACTGTTATTTCAATAAGGAAAAAGATAACCCCAAGATGACGGAAAAAGGACGCTGTAAAAAGAAAATAAAACCGTTTTAATGCTTCGAAACATAACAGAGAAAATCCCAGCCCGTCATTTAACACAATGTCAAATCCACCCTGCCGATAACTTCACCATCTTTTCCCAAAAAGAAAATATTCAAATGGTTATAAAAGTGTCCTTATTGGCAGACGAGCGATGATATCGTATAAACGAGCAGAGGGGCGCGGGGTACACGAGCTGACAATGGCTCAGAATGGACCCTGAGAGGCTCCAACTTACTAATAATTCCGAGATGCTTAGCCGACCCTCAGTTGTAAAAATAATTGGAGTCTGGATACTTTGGCTGAGTCGGCTAGTCCTTGCTGGTCTTCAGGGACCACTCGGATACATTACGTTCAGGTAAATTTTGTGTTTGTTTTGCATTAGTTTCAGATTAATATCATCCATAGTTATGAAAATAAGATACAAATATATCAGTGTCATAACAATCGACCTGACAGTATCCGTCGAAGAGCTTTCTCAAATACATCAAGATATAAATTAATGCGTATTAATCTTCGAACACATTTTTATTCGTTTGCGAAAGCTTCAGCTTTTCCCAGACGAATGTTGGTGAAACAAGACTCATCTGCTAACGTAGATGAAAATATTTTAAATAGCTACAGAAAAAACTGACTAAAAGAAAATAATCTAGCTCTATTCTTTTACACTTTTATAGATGTAGAAATAACATTTCAAAAACACGATTTATGCTAAATATGATTAAGAATGAACAGAGTTGGGATAGATAAGTACGAGTAAGAATAGTAACGGAGGAGAAATCTCCTGGGCTGACAATACCTACTTACTTTTAAGTACCTAGCGGCGTTCAGCATCCTTTTGTTGTCCTGTTGTTGACAGGATAATCTTTTCAGTACGGTTGGAGCTTAGTAGGAGGAAGGAAATTGTTATCTATCGCTCATTTTAGATATTTAATAGGCTCGTTTTGAAAGGTTTCATATCTACCTACACAGACGTCAAATTAATAATATTCCTAGTTGACTATTTAAATTAGGGAAAAACCCTACACGGCACCGGCAGGTTACCCTCGTAGCGTGACAAAATACCGAAGAGTTCACCGCACTGGTCTGCCATGAGCCTGAACATTCTCCAAACATGCGAGTGTACGTCTCTACTAATAATTACGTTACACGCCTCAATAATTGCATCGAAGTCCCGACGCATTCCATAAAGACTCCCCAGCGGCCCTGCCTCCAAACCACACGCATACCTCAACGTTTATAACATTACCATATCATTTGAAAATACCTGTCGAAAACACTTTGGCGTGGAATAAAACGGTCGACGAACAATCGAGTGCCGAGGTCCAACGAAGCCTCGTTAAAGCGCATTGTTATAGGAAAATTAAAAAATAAAACAAATTCCCCGACTGAACTAGCTGTACTAGAAAGCACAAACATTTTAACGTGAACGTCATAGCTACTTAAGTAATTATAACCGAGCGACTATTCACTCACTTTAAGTCCCACTCAAAGATATTATTTGAATGGAATTTCTCTCAGCTTTGAGCAACGAGCTTTGTGACGTAAAGTGTTCAGTGTACTGAGGATGGTTGGGGTCTGAATACCCGCCTCGCGCATGCACACCGCAGCACTAACTCACCTAGTATTTTACATAGTAAACGTGCGGTGAGCGCAGCACTGAGCACTGCTGCTGAGCACTGCATTTTATTTATTAAGTTTCTCTGGAAGGAGACGTCTTTACTTAATACACGAACCATTAGATTGCCTATTGCGTTTTGTTTGTCTGAGAGAATGGATAATCACTTGTGTTTATTTATCGCCGAGTGGGAGCGCAAACAGTTCGGCAGACAGGCGCGATCTATCGCAGCCAGTGTTGTGATAGTGTTAGCGTCCGCTGATCCACGGTCCACTGCCCCTACTGGCTAGCGCAAACATTGCTAATTGATGTTTTTTGGCGAACACTTGAACAACAAACTAACAAATGAAATAGCGCGCAGAAGGCACTACAAAAGAAAGTTTATGCCAACCATAGAAGGAAGGAGCGGTACAACTCAGAATTAGGGCAACGATTTGGGATTTTTTGTAATAATCATGAAATATGAATAAAATAAAATAAAATAATACCGTAAAATGTGACAGAAACGCAGGACTACAAAAACAACTTCAAACTAATCTGCAAGTAATAATTGATGTATTTCGTTAATTACAACGACTGTGTTTACAACGAATTACAGTAACTAAAATTATAAAAATAAAAGAGACAATTATAACACATATTAAGATATACAAAATAACATAATAACACCAAGAAACAGTGTATCAAACTTCCTCTAGTACTGAGTTTCCGATGTGTAACAAATAGTTAAATTGCGGTGCATCGAGCGAATAGCGCATACAACCTGTTAATTGATCTCGCAATTATAAACTTACTAACTTGTTGGCGTGAAGAGCCGAGTCCGCCCGAAGGATACCGAAGCAATTTCAACCCGCGGAGATAACTTGCTAGAGGCCCCTTTAGTGCAAGTTTTGTTATAGCGCCTATAGGTATTAGGTAAACGCCTTTCTTTCATTACTGAGTGATATTTTTTATTTCAATTTGCCTTTATTTTATCATCGATTCGCGTTTCACACGTCCTAGGTTGGAACATAATTATGATGCACAAATGTGTGAGTACTATGTACTGTAAAGCTACCATTTACATTTGGTTATCTTTCATTGACTTGAATTTGCCCTGGCGGTTGAGATAATGTTACGCTCACTCAGTGTCTCGCTGATGGTGGCGGGTATGTCGGATCATTTAGTTCCCTTTAAAATGGTTGAGTTGAATGGTGCAGATCCATGCGTCATGTTCGTGAACGGGCGCTGTCAGTAGGGACTGGTCATCTCTTAGATGCCATGGTTTATTTTTGAACTGTGATTATAAGTTTTTACTCTGAACGCTCTCAACTTGCATTTCATTATAAACCGTTCTCACATAAATTTGTCTCCACATGAATGATGTAACCAACATTTTGTAACAATATTTTCATTGACAAGAGTGTCCATGGAGTTTCTTGCCCATTCTTCTCCATAGAGATCTACGCCTTGGAATGGGCAACTACAGTACTTTCACAAGTTATTATGCCTTGTTTGTGAGTGTGGCTTCGCTTTCTTTATTTTTATTACATTCAAAAGTGGCTGTAATGGTCTAATTGAATTAATTAATCTAATAAATGCTTTCAGTTTGAGTTTGAAACAAATTGCGTTTGGACTGGTGGAAAATGCCGATAAAATGAAGTATTTGTGTTGAAAAAGCAGCCCCCCCCTCCTTGTTACAGAAGGAGCCATGTGTTCCAGCAGTGGGGAGGTTACAGACTGATGAGGAGGGTGATACGGAAAAGTCGAACAAATTAATTGTTATATAGCTTCACGAGCGAGTGAGAACCATTTTGGGGATTATTATCAGATTCCCTGTGTAAATATAGAAAATATCAGCTTTCATCCCGTGGCTTGGGATTTCATTTAAGGCGATAATCTTGTTGTGCAAAACTCAGAAATTCACAGCAAAAACAAAAACACATCGTGTGTGCGGGAACCTCCCCCTTTGACACCTAGACGTAGTAAATTATTTGAGATGATGCCAAAGCTGTTCTATCCACATATTAACCGACTTAAAAAAAAGGGAGATTATTAATTCGACTAAATGGAACATGACGCCTTGCCACCGCAAAATTGTTACAATAACTAATAAGGATTTACTGTTTTCCAAGATCTAGAACGAGCGGACCTATCCGCGAATAGTCATTTGACTGATATTTGCGCGACAAACACTTGCGCGACTGGAAACTAGTGTGAAAATTTCCGAATTTTCTATCATGGGTGTCATTTTCGTGGTTTCCGGGGTCGTTGATAACGAAAATGACATCAAAATGGAAATTTAAGATAGTGCCGACGAAAATTTTCCGGTTTTTTCGTTATGGGTGTTTTGATATATTGAAATTAACGCTATAAAATAGTGATTATTACATTATTATTATTATTATTTATTACATTCATGATCACTATACACATGATACTAGCACTGCTGAAGCCAAAAGCTTCAGCATGTACCATGGACATGAAATCAGTTTTTTCATCATGAAAAAGCGCGCGCAACTTGTATTTTCATTTTGACCTCATTTTCGTTTTCAGCGACCCGGAAAACCAAGAAAATGACAAAGAAATGATTTTAAACTATCATGGTCGCTAACATTATTATTTACACTAGAAACGGGATATTCAAAATTAAAATGACACCCATGACGATAAAACCGAAAATTTCCATCAGCGCCATCTTATATTTTCATTTTGACCCCAAATTCTATTGGAGTGCCCTCGATTACCACGATCATAACACCCATGCTGGAGTATTCGAAAATTCTTGAATCATAAATATATCATCGTATCAGCCGCATCTTTGATTTTGATTCCATATTTATAGAGCACCCTCGATTACCATGGATGTGACACCCATAACGAAAAATTCGCTAATTTTCGTAGCCGCTCTCTTTGATTTCGATTCATCGAAAGGAATCTTATTTCCCGCGAGTATCCGTCCGCGCTAGTATCTTCCGCGCATGTGTAAAATGTTTAAAAATCATAGATAAAAACGTAACTCTTCTTTTCTTTGCAGTCGGTTAAAATAATTAAGTAGAGCGGCCTGCATGATATAACATGAGCGCAACAGCATGATTGTGCGAGTGAGAAGTCCGGAAAACAATTGACGATATTTCGACTTCTTACCTCGACCGCTCGGCGGTCACTAAGGAAATATGGCAAACGTTTCTGTATGTAAACTGTAATTTTATGGGTGTTTTGGTACACTAATAATTTTCTTTGTACGGTAATTTTATTAATTTGTATCATTCAACAGTGGTCCTTCGATAAAATCGAATAATAACACTAATCTATTGACAGAAACTACGTATTTTTTGAGAGCAAAACACGAGAAATTTGACGATATTATACTAATCGGATTAAAAAAAAAAAAGTTTTTTTCCAAAAAGTAACGAGCCAACTTTGAAGACAATGATATAAAAGTATTTGTTGGCTCGATAGATTTTGAGATTTAGCCTCTGTTACCTCGGACGGAGTGCGGAAACAGACCTCGGACTCGCGTTGGGCGCGAGCGACCTCTTTTCAACGCCAGATTTACACAACAAGAGCGAGTTTTAAAAAAATACGTAGTTGTTAAGCATATAACCAATATTATGGTGCACTAAAAATAATTGCAATTCATTAATAACTTTAGTCAAAAAAACATTGTAAACTTCCGCGAATATTTCGACGGGATGTCAATGTGACCGGACTGAGGCCTTAAGACGACCGCGCCGAATAACTGAGCAGAACACTCCTAAAATCAGATGGAGCACGACGGGATCACGGAGTTTTTAAAAGGAATAATAGTTGAAAGCCATTTACCTTAACTGAACCACTTAACTTTTAACTGTGTTTAGTTTAAATACACGATGTTTCAAATAGTTACGGGATCGTCATCGCCTCAACTTGAGCAGAACTAAAATAATTCTATGAATGCATCGTCTCTGTTAGGGATCAGCGAGCGAGCACGAGGTGAGGTGACGCCGTCTGCTAGTCCGGTGCAGTTCCTATGTGTACATACGTGTACGAGCTTTAGGACTCATCGACAGGAGTTGCTTGCAGGTGAGGTTTATCTGGCAACGTTACTCGTATGTGTCACCGCGTTCGATGTTGGTAAGAAGAAGTAAAAATCAAGTAATAATCTGTGGCACGAGGCGCCGCGATCAAACCGCCATTAAAACTTGGCTCCAACTCAAATATAATGAGCAAGAAGTTGTGCGCCACTTCGCGGATTGAATTAATACGTCTTTGATTATTTCAGTTTAAAGAACACGAATTTGTTACCACAATTTTAATACCGAGTAGCAAGGTAAGATTTGATTATAGAGAAAATGTCTACGTTCCTCGCGCTACATACCGTTACGCATAGCACAACCAGTCTGTGCCCACTGCTGGGACACACGCCACCTCTCCCAGAGAGGGATGGGCTATAATCTTCCACGCGGATCCTAGTTCTAATGCATTGGAACTTAATTAAAAGATCACGAGGACCATTTTGTCGGACTGAATCCAATTTCAACAGCCATTGAAGCATGTCCTCTCGAGCCTTCGGCTGCCAAAGTCCATTGTCTCAAGAAACATCGCTAGTAAAGCGAGCTCGAATGGAATAAATAGAAGCTATTAAGTCAGAATTCGACGACAGAATTATATTGTACGACTAAATTGTGTGGGCTGCTACTGGGCTGGACTGCCTATGTCTAGTACTGGTGGTAGTGCGGAGGGAGAAGTCTTCAATTGATATCGTGTGTCTGGGTATAATGACGTAGCATACTACAGTAACCTTTTCATCACTATCATCTTTCTACCCTTGTCCCATTTCAATTGGGGTCGGCGCAACCCGTTGTTTTATTTAATTTTCCACTGAACAACCATAATGTGTAAAAGAAGTTTTTCGACATGATCAAACGACTGTAAAACTGTAAAAATCTAAAATTGAAATCGTCTGTGAAATCTTTCACATTATTAAACTAAAAAGCTGGAAATAAAAGTAATTAAAAAACTAAAAAACCCCCAAGTCGGGTTTAATTACTTTCTTTAGTTAGGTACTTTTTTTCTTTCATATCTTTCTTCACACAATCCACACATATTTTTAGTAAGCCTTTATGACTACAATATTTTGAATTCTGGTTGAGTTTTCGGGTGCTTCTGTTTTAATTGCTTTATAACAACAAAGTGGTGTTGCCATATTTTTTTACAAAAGTCCTTTCCGTCTCCGGCGGACGGTTCTCGCGCATTGTCGTCGCGTAGTAAGCTCAGTGACGGGTCACTGTAATACATCAAGATTGTAACTGTTCGTGCTTCATTTGTTCGTTTACCCGCAAATTACGGCCATTAGTTATTCGTCAAGATCGTTTACCATCCAGCGTACTCTCTGCGGCTCAGTGGAGTTTGATAATGTCATGCATGCATGACTGAGAAACCTACTAATAAAGTATCTTGCAAATTAAATGGACAGTGCTTGCCAAAAGCTCATTGTTATGTCGTAAAGTAAAGACAAAACAATGAACGTTCAAAGCTACCAAAAGTAAACTTCCAACACACGAGATGAACATAAAAGCCCACAATAAGAGCAGAGTTCACTAGCTTAGGTAACGTCACCAGGTCTGTCAGCCGTGACGTCCACGTGTGACGGAGATGGCTGTGACCCCAGCTCCCGAGCCCCCCAGCTCGTTTGACAATCCTTTCGTCTTTGACTGGGCACGACAAAGATCCGCTCTCATCCCATACGCATACATACAAGTGTCACATCAATCTTTAACATTAGATACACAGCTTTATAGTTCGTTTCTATGCCTATAAAATGGAACCGATGAAGGAATTATAAGTTTGATTCTTATAAAAGTCTTGTTATGAAGTTTAGAAACGTGAGTTTTTCCGATCAGATTCTGATCTGAATGTTCTCTTAATACATATTCTGCTTCGCAATCTACAGCACTATATTTTGAGCAGATATTGATGGTTAGTTTGTGCTTTACAAACTTTGCTATTTTATTGTGTCTTAAGTCTATAAACTGATCCAGTCTTCTAACCACGAACTAACTAACACCACTACGAACGAACTAAGTATACGAACTAAGAATAAGAGATGATGTTCATTATTCATGAACCAAATAAGATAATGCTTAAATTTCTTGTTTCTATACCTACACACATAATTCTCGTTAAAACACATTTTGTTGAGGTAATAATAATTTTCTCTGTAATTACGACATAATTTAGCTAGTGAAACTAGTCATTAGCTCGATGCCTCCAGCCATTACATGTAGTCGTGTTTACACCCATATAACGTGCTATAAGTACTATAGCTCACGACTACGGTACGGTTCCAACACGGCGTCGGCAAGGCATCCAAAAATCATTATAAGGTAAAAAGGGCAATTCTTGTTTATTCTTCCGTAAAAATCGACGCTAGCGTAAAAAAATCATCTCATATGTGTATTTAATTTTGCTTTCAGTTTTATAAGGATTCTGTCGAAAAATACGAATTATAATGTGTTTGCCTTTTGGTTGAGGTAAATAAATGAGATGTTGTTATTGTGTCTTTGTAAATATTTATTGAAGGCTAACGTTATGTGTCTGAGGCGCAAACATTATATTGTGTGTACATGAGCAATTCGTCTGCCCCGCCAAGTGATGAGGTTATAGTCAACAGAGCTGGATTGCGTTGTCGCAGGGTAAGTCCCTTGTTGTGATTCTTATGATATGTTTCACGTTCATAAAACAGGTTGGCCGCGGCCGGATGAGCCGCTGGCCGCAAACGTGCACGAGCCAGCCTACTCCACACTAGCTACGTCACTGCGTGCTGCGGGTCGAAAGCGTTGCGGTTTAAAGTGCTAACCACAACTTTAACAAAGTTGACATACATCTACGTGCACCCACTTTGTTTAGCGGTTTTTCATTATGAACATACATTAAAGCTCCGTAGTTTTTAATTAAATATATTATATCTAGTATTTAAGTTACTACGCATTTTGAGTACACTACATCTTAGTAAACATTTTACAAGTTTACGTGCATCAACTCAGCCGGTTCCCGACGGTAAGCTAAGAACGCCGCATGTTACGATCCTAAAATACTCTTGTAGTTTCGTAAGCTTCGAGTTTTCCATGACAATTTGTCCTCAAAAAAAACTTCATAGCATATTTTTTTAATTTTTTAATATACATACATGTCATAGTATTAGGCTTATCGCAATTAAAATAGAACTAAAATATACCTAACTGGCAAAATTTGGGGGTGTTATACCCCTTCAAAGCGCATACAGGCGTAAACATTACGCCTGTATGCTTTGTTATGATATTGTGTAAACAAGAAACATCCACGAGATTGCAGCAATCACGACAGATTTGCTGTCTATTAATGAAGAGTTCCATTGTATTTCTCCGAAGTTCAGCATCATTTCTTCACTAAATTTAAACGGGACCACTGCAGAACGATACTCTTCCAGACAAAAAAAAATCATCGACATCGGTTCTAACGAGAAAGCCCCATTTGTATGGAAGTTCGGCTGTCCTTGCGTCACGGCTGAACCATCGTGCAGCGGGAAAATATAGGAAATGTAGTCGGAAGGAAGGAAGTAGTAGTAGGTAATGTAGGAGCTCATGGCTAACTAAGAACAGCCTAGCAGGTCCATCTTCAGGTTAAGCCGCGCTTACCTGCGAGAATGGGTGACCACCCATTAAAAACCGCGTTTCCTCCGTGCCTCGGAAAGAAATATCAGATGTTTGACGAATCGACGAAGATTTTATTGGTATGTCACAAGTACTGTAGGAGGAACTTTTGAAAGTGTTGTTGAGCTTCTTTAAGTTATGTTTTCACTTAAAATTTTGCTTTACTTTGTTATTTTGTGTATTTTATGTGTGTTATAATATTGTCTCTTTTATTTTTATAATTTTAGTTACTGTAATTGGTTGTAAACATAACCGTTGCAATTATATAAATAAATAAATTGACAGTCGTTACAGGCCAGAAAATCTGTCAACCAGTCTTACCAAGGGGTATCGTAATACCCCGTACTAACTTAACCACAATCCAGTTAGCACTGGAAGGCGACCCCAACGTCATTGGGAAAAGGCTAAAAGGTTTTGAATTGTTAAGAAAGGAATTCTTTTAAGTGATAAAAAAGTAAGCGAAATAAGGAACAAGTTCTTCTTATAATTGGTTTATTATAATATCACAGTGCGGAATGTCATTTTAAACATCACTGTGACTCGAAATAATATGATATGATCCTGCATTTAAATGAAACATACCATAAGTGAAGTGATAACTTTTATAGGATGGAATCTAGATCTCGAGGAAGTTCGCAGCTTTATTAAAATTCATAGAAAGGTACGAAAACTATTACTTATTTCGTAAATCATACTCGGGCACTTGAAAGTTTGAAACATAAACAATGACGTGATACACGACACAGCTGAATCATATAGACGCCTATTGTTTCTCGGCGATCACGATCGTTCAAAAACTTCGGCATCGTTTCGTTAGCGCTTGTCAAAACTGTAACTTGGCTACGATTTATATGGGATCTAGCGATCAACATTGTAGACTAAATTGTTATATTGTAAACTTGTTTACGAATTTTCTATTCGTTTGTTTTGACCACGTGACTTAACGTTGAGATGATGTCATTCCTATACATTTGATTCGTTTCCTATTAGCGTTAACGATTGTAGATTGTCAGCTTGGCTAAGTTTGCTGATCCGACAGTCGTTAGGCCGAGACGTTGACGGTTGGTTCAAGTACCTGGAATAGAGACAGCATTCTAACACGGTACGCAGTGAGGTTAGTTCCCCCTCTGTAGACCCGTACTATGCGCGCATGACGTTCTCGTTTATTGTTTGAGTCCATCTCATGCGCTTCACACAACCACCGGCAGCGGAGACCCGGCAGCGGAGACCCGACTCGGGGCCGGATGGCCCCTAAGTCCCAAGCTTCTCGGTGGCCGGCCTCTCCCCTGCCGACGTACAGGTGTTGGCGACGTCGGCGGAGAGAAATATTTGTCGCTCGAGCTCGACGCAATTGCCGCTGCCGGTGACACAGGTGATCCGGGATCCGCTAGCTTTTCACTTTTTGGTTTTCTTTCCGCTTTTATTTCAACGTTCTAATATTTGCGTTGTTTTAAAAGTCTATTCACACAGTGATCCAACCATCGCTGGCTGCCGCGCGCATCACTTACAAATGTAAATGTTTCTATTGGTAATAACTGCATATCAATACACGACCAAGACTGATCGGCACAAAATCTTAATAATTCAGATGCAAACAACTCACCGGGATGGGCGTTGAAGTCACCTAGTATATATACTGATTCTACATTTTGAGTTTCAGTTATGGCATTAATCTCACCTAGACATTCTGTAAACTCAATCAAATTGTCCCTTGAATCGGTAGGCAGAGGCACATAAACAGAAAATATGATTGCCGAACAATTATTACATAATTCGATTTTTATCGCGGCCAAACGCACACTATCACACTTCACAACGGTAACCACTGGGAACACAGTCTTTCTCCACAACAAGGCGACGCCACCGTGCGGTCTGCCTCGAAGTATAGCCGCAGAGGTGTCGACCGCTGACGTATTCATGCATCCAAAACCGTCGTCAATACTGCTGAGGCACGTGAGGTACGTGAAGTCATGTGGCAACAGCCACGTCTCCTGCAGTGCTATGATGTCAGCAGTACCACGTAGCCTTCTCACACAGTCTACCGATCTCACATTTTTACAGTTAAAGCTAATTAAATTTACTGAACTAATTTCTGGAGCGTTATTAGTGTTTACACAGCTATACACGGTTAGATGGTTTGATTGGTACATTCCGTTCGTATTATCTTTATTTACAGCAGTGTTCTCAGGCTTGTTTCTGTTAAAATAAACAAACCGCCGGAACTGAATTCCTTCCGGCCAAAGTTCGTCATCAAGAAACAGTGATAACTTTGCTTGTGGTACAAAGTTCTTATATGCATCGTATGATTTCTGTGTCCTCATTTTATTTTTTTCATAGTAACAGCTATGCTAGTCTTTTGTACAATACATTCCATAATATCGCTTTCACTTTCGCAAAATGTTTTACCGATGGTTTGTAAAAAAAATAATTGCATTTAGGTTTTTATGTGTTTTCCTTACAATAATTCCTTTACAAGCTTTTTAAACAAGCTTTTAATTAACTTTTCCGATTAAATGTTGAAATTATAATAAACCAACGGTATCATTTGGCAGTAAAATTAATATAAAAACACAAAAGATGGTGGATGCTTAGATTCGAAACACTACACTAGTTATTTTTTATTATCTTAGTTTGATTTACATCAAACTAAAATATAGTTTATAATATGTTTGAAATGTTAATTCGAAAGAAGATTTTTGCATTAAATTGGAAAAGACGCAAGTACAACCTGCTTTATGGCATTGGCCATTGGCGAACATATCTTTGAAAATACGCACAAAAAAAACATTCAAACATTGACAACCTCCACCTTTTGGAAGTCGGTTATAAATTGGTCCTTTTCCTCAAATCTCTTTAATGTTTATTTAAATCTTGCTCCTTCATGAAATATGAACAGCATAGCGTAATCCAGGCGCCGCCATCTTAGCGTTACGTCCACAATTTGTTCGCTCATCGCTTGTTTATTCGCTCGCTTGTTTACTTGAGCATTATCAAATGGACATCATACACGGCTGGAAGCTGCTGTTTTTCCTCGACGCTATTATTAAACCCTAAAATTTTTGGCTGGCTGAACTTTAGTCAGACTTGCCATAGTTGCAAATATGTTCAAGATATAAATTTTTAGAAATTGTGAGATGGCACGTAAAGGAAGAATGGCAGGTCGTATCCGCAATGCCAATACAAGTTTTTACATTAACCTTAAAATAGCTGTAGCTAACAAGATATTCGTATTTGGATATGCATTATCTATTCAAGGCTTGTCTTCACCGCGGAGTAGACAGTGATCCTATTTTGTCGCTACATTACTCCAAAGCCGCGGATTTTCCCAACAATATGAAAGAACATTCATCGACGTTCGGGATCCGGCTGTCAGTACACACGCGTGCTTCTGCCAAATCCATCCGCCTTACCTTACTTCGACAAGGTTGTAAACTTGTGAAATGTGTTCGGCGTTAAAACCTTGTCGAAGATTGTAAGTCACGATATGATTGAAGCTAGTTTGTTTGAGTTGAGCTGAGAGGAAGTTTGTCGTGTAATCCGGTTGCGATTAGAATTTAGTTTGACGCGAGTTTGGATTTAGGAGGCGAGCAT
This sequence comes from Noctua fimbriata, assembly GCA_905163415.1. Classification (NCBI taxonomy): domain Eukaryota; kingdom Metazoa; phylum Arthropoda; class Insecta; order Lepidoptera; family Noctuidae; genus Noctua; species Noctua fimbriata. The sequence goes on from LR990921.1 coordinate 719,563, forward strand.
AGACAGGTGAAGTTACAGCATGAGTGAGTTATCTGCTTGCCATACGATGTCAGTCAGCTCAGGCCATACATCTGCTACTTACTCGTACTGAAAGTTATGTTCATAACTTTTTCTTTGTGATAAAACTACTTTATAACTGAGTATAAATGACACAAACAGTACAGTAGTAACAGAGCAGCGCAGTTGCAAGTGGCAAGTAGAGTTCAACTAGCAACAGCAAGCTGCGGTCTGACAGCTCGCAAGGCGCGGGTTACTGGTGAAAAGGGGGAGAGAAATTAGCGAAGTTAAATAATTGAGCAGATAAAAAGGTGGTAGATAATGGTGCGCCCGCGGAAATGATCCGAAGTTCTTAATAACCAACGAATTACTTCAATAAGTTATATTGAATTTCCTATATTCCTACATTGGGATGAGTTTGGTACTTATCAACATTATATACTATTATAATATATAGTAAGATCCAGCGAACACATATGTTCCTGCCCTTGTCCCATATAACAAGGGGTCCGCGCAATACGTTTTGCTTCTTCCATTCTCCCCTGTCATATAGAAAGATGAAAGAAAAAATATATATTTGTCGCAGGGATATGACGTGCATCATACAAAATGACAAAAAATAACAATAAACATATAACGCATAACAAATATTTATAAATGACACACACAATCCATTCAGCATTTCCTTGGTTTTCCTTTCCCTCTCCAGTCATTAATATTTATGCTCAACACTGGTTTAGTCACTTACACTTCATTCCTGCTCATCACATGTCTATTGGTATAGACGGACGATTCCCTTTCGACTTCTCTGTAGCGGGCGCTACTTGCTGACCTCCTCTAATATACGCATTTCTTAATTTTATTTATCTATTCTTGTCACTTCACACATCCATCTCAACATTCAAGATCCATAAAACACAATAGTTAATCCATTAAATTGCAGTTATCCATATCGTCCACATTGGTTGTGTTTTTTTGTCAATTTTATTCATAAGTTTATGTGTTGATACCGGTTACCGATACTTTAAGGGCATATTATATACTCATTTATATCCAATAATAAACGTTTATAAATACTCCTAACCCCACACCTCGCGAATGGCAGCCACTTGGGCTTCGTCTACATGTTACTTCTGTCTACTCGAATGTGAATGAAGAGCTGTAAATTTTCTTAAAATTAATAAATAGAAATAAAAATAAATAAAACGTACGATTTGTCGCAGTCAATTGAATCTTGTGAGTCCTCAACTTGCTAGCACACACAGGACGCCAAGTTCTGAACTGTTGTTAGTCCGAATATGAATTACACACTACTGGGACTACTGCAGTTTGTCCAGGACTAGCACGAGGTGTGTTACATTATTATGTATATATTCTGTTAAACTATCCATTAGATTGTTAACAATTGAATTTAAAGTTTCTACGGAAACAGATATTTTGTAATTGTTTAATGCACTAGGTAGACAATGAAATTTATTCATTATAAGACTTCTGTTTACCAACCTACATAATTATTTGGAAGACTTGCATTGACCACAGGTACTTTTCATCAAACCAGACTAGAAAGTAAACTATTTATTTGAGCGATAAAAGCTCGTCTAGTCGACGGCACCCTTAGGAAGACCTGCCCAAATTATATTGACTTCAATCAAGGTGGCACCGCGGGTGTACTATTAACTCGAAATAGATCGGATGGAAGGATCTGCCAAGAAACTCCCGGAAATAAAATGGCAAATCCAACAAATGACACTGAAATAAAATAGAACTAGAGCTCTACGGTAATATCTCAGTTATTCTCAGCAAGCATTTGTCACGACATTTCTCGACGAGTCGAAGTTCTACCGTGGACAAATACAAACATTCAACAGGTAAGGTAGCCATCTAGTCGCTAATCGCTCCGGAACAATCTCAAGACGACTTTTATTTGACGATAAACTTTTGAGGAAAAATATTAATGTCTCGTTTCCAAAAAACCTTCAACCTTATTAAATTCTCTACCTATTTAAAAAATGGCGAGCAGTCTGGGATGACTTACACAAGAATTGGTAAGAACAATCTTAAATAATAATTACGAAAAACTACCGGAAATACATGTCAAGGATGACACGGTTGACATAATATGTCGGGCATGCCACCGTCCGGGAGAATCGATCCGACACATTATTTCTGGGTGTTCAAGTCTGGCTAACGGAGAGTGCCACTTGTCACCAGCAACTTACTTTGAAGTACAGCTTTGTGGAATCAGAAGTGTCATAATATAAGTACGCCCCTACCCAGTTCTCGATGATTGGTAATATCACGTTCTATTGGAATCGACCTATGGTCACTGACAGAACTATTGTTGCCAATAAGCCTGACATTGTGGTGATAGATCAATTGGAGCGTCACGCAATGATTGTTGTCCTGCATGACGAGAACCTCGTGAAAGCAAAGAAAGATAAGCAGTTCAAGTATCTACATCTGGCTCGCGAGGTTGTCGATATGTGGGACGTGAGTACAGCAATCATTGTGCCGATAGTCGTGTCGGCCAATGGCTTAATGGCCGATAGCCTCGAACAAAATCTGAGGAAGCCCTCTCTTTGCAGCTGGATCAAGGGCTTGGTTCAGAAAGCTATACTTCTGGATACGGCGCATGTTTTTAGGAAGTTCCTCTCTCAAGAGCCCTGGATTTCGACGTGGATTTTAAGAATAAAATAAATTTCGCTCGCGAGTTACTGAGCTTGTCGCTTCAAAAGCGACGTGCGCGGCGCGTGGTGACTTTCATTCGTTCGCGACTTCGAAGTCAACCGACACGTACACGAGCTTATTTGTGTTAAACTGTATAACAAGTTTATACTTGATTTATTGAATTAAAACGAAAAAACTGTTGTAGAGGTGTACTTAAAATCCTTCAGAAGCTGTTTGATTCCGTCATACTCGAGGGAAAACCGCCACAGGCACTCTGGTGGTAGTCTTTTTCAAAAATGGCGACAATGTCCGCAGACCACGTACATACACTGTGGCAGTTTATACAGAAGACCGAAAAGTATAACCTGCCCCTCTGTTTAGCGTTTGTGGACTACGAGAAAGCCTTCGATTCGATCGAGACTTGGGCTGTACAGCAGTCTCTCCAACGGTGCCAAATCGACTATCGGTACATCAAGGTGTTGAAGCGTTTGTACAAAAACGCCACAATGTCAGTCCGACTTCAGGACCAGACCTCGGAACCTATCTTTCTGCAGCGAGATGTGAGACAGGGAGACGTCATATCCCCGAAAATGTTCACCGCTGCAGTGGAGGATGTCTTCAAGGTTCTGCACTAGAGAGGGCTAGGCATCAACGTCAATGGCGAGTACATCTCTCACCTTCGGTTTGCCGATGATATAGTGACCATGTAGGATCTCAGTACAATGTTGATGACCTCAGCAGAGCTTCCAAACTAGTGGGTCTTAGAAGGAACATGGACAAAACCAAAGTCATGTTGATTGCCCATGTAACACCCACTCCTACTCTACACTTGAAGTTGTAGACGAGTATGTCGACCTGGGACAAACGGCCCAGTTAAGTAGGTCTAACTTCGAGAAAGAGATCAATCGTCGAATCCGACTCGGCTGGGCAGCGTTCAGGAAGTTGCGTGGTATCTTCTCGTCCAACTTACCACAGTCTCTCAAGACGAAAGTCCGTGATCAGTGTGTGTTTCCAGTCATTACATACGGGACCGAAACGTGGTCGCTCAACTTAAGTGGAAGTAGGCAGGTTGCAGTGCACATTGCTCGCAGAAAGGATGGCCGATGGGGCCGAAAAGTTCTGGAGTGGCGACCGCGAGCCGGAAGACGTTGCGTTGGAAAGCCTCCCACAATCAATGTGGTGACACCTGGGGGAAGTCTATGTCCAGCAGTGGACATCTTTCGGCTGCAATGATGATCAGGATGATGATAAAAAGTCACTATTTATAGCGACACATGCACTGGGCAAAACAGAAACAGTTCATTGCGGCATTATTGGTCCATTTAATTCAAAATTATTAAGAGAGTGGTCATACTCATATGGAAGTAAACGCCATGCATAGCACAATAGAAAGACAGCAAAGACATAGCCCTGTTTATTCCATGATTGATTGGAAGTTAATCATGGAACGTGCTCGCTCTAAGCTAAACAGGAATTCAGCACCGCCTTATGTAGGTAAGCAATTAAATTACACGGATATACTGGATGTAAGAGCTCTTAATGAAAAATATATAAAAAATACAAACTGAAATAAAGAAGGCACCAAAATTAAAAATTGTATGTCTTAAATTTGATAGACAATGTCCGGGTGTCGTCAAGTTTAGATACCAGCACGCTGTTCCCTACCTAGAATTTAATATTTTAGGAATATGTCAGATAGAAACTACTCCTATTACTAGGAAGAGGAGGAAACAAGAAGAACAAACGAAAGAACAAGGGACAGCAGAACTATTACAAGACTTGAAAAATTATATAATACGACAGGGATACTCTTTGGCACTGCTTATTTCAGAGGCAAAAAAGAAAGATCTCAATAATTTATGTACAAAAGAGATAATCCCACTAGAGCTCCACTTGTGGCAATCTTTACCAACTGGTAAAGACGTAATATATAAATAGAAGATTAATGTATAGATAGAAGATTTTTATATTATAATTGTAGTATTTCGTTATTTTTTCGCACAAAACTTTCATAAAACTTTAATAAAACTTTAGTTGAAGAAATATAACAGTTCCATTACTTATTACTGTCATTATTTAAAACTAAACCATCCACACAAGCTTCGTATATTTAAATAGGTAGTATTTACTAAACACATATAATACATTTAACAGTTAGTTCCACTTTACTTAATTCTAGTTATTTTTCTTTTTAACACTTTCGATCTGAGAGAAAAGTCACTAACTCCGGTCGAAAATTCATCAATTCGGAACTAAGCCAAAGATTTGATAGAAAATAATTAATTAATTTTCGTTTTTTTTCCTTTTTGTCATTTATTAGAAGTTTTTCATGTATTGTAAATGCTTATAATATAAACTTTATTTTATTATCTTCAAAATAAAGCTAAAACTGCAAAGATATATATTATATATATAATGACAAGCCGAAGTTATGAATATTTATATTTTTTTAAACTTTAACTCTCGATATCTCAAAACTAGGTTTTTTGAGTTAATGACTTTTCGCGCTACGGGGACGATCTACCTCGATCCCTACTATGCAAAGCACTCCACACTTTTGATGTATGCCGCTGAAGTCAAAGTTGCACTTCCCATAAAATTAATAGTAGCGATTCAGCCACACTCCAACTTGACGTCGACAATATCCACAATTTGGTGTACTATAAACAACCTTAACCTGAATATTAGTAAATGTGCGATCAAGATCTTCTTTGAAGTCACACAACCCATGCTCAATATCTACACTTTAAACAAGGATCCCTGAAACGAGTTTCTATCGTACGAGGTCTAGGTACTAACTTTGACCCACACCTTACGATAACCAACACATTATACTAATCTGCAACAAGTCCTGCAAAAGTTCAAGTTTTGTTTTGTGTTTGGTTAAAATTTTTAATAATCGGCAAGCCATAATCCTAATTTCCAACTGTTTCGTCCGCAATTTGCTCGAAACCAACAGCAGGATTTGGAGCCTCCATGAAAAAGTCTATGTCTTTTATCCGATTCCTCTACTTCAAATTATATGGGTTTTACCCATATATGTACCCTACGCCATTCGTGCTAGTCATGGTGACATACCAGAGCTTAGAAGTCAGGAGAAATCTTGCTCTCATTAAATATGTTGTTCGCCTAATTCGTGGCTCCCATTTATTTCGCCTGTATTACACTACATCTCCTTTAACATCCCACTACCTAACAGACACACTCTTCGCCCACGACAACGTCCTCTTTTTTCGATTCCTCAAACCAGCACCGTAACCCTTAGACCAGCCTGCCTAATTAGAAAAATTAAAACTAACAACATTATAAAATTATTACACTATTAAAACACAAAACATAGCATAACATAATTACTTACGTAAACATAGTATTATTTTGCTTGTAGCATAATCATCATCATCTACCTAGCCTTTTCCCAACTATGTTGGGGACGGCTTCCAGTCTAACCGGATGCAGCTGAATACCATATGAACATATTTTCTTTTTTTGAAAAAGCCGTTGCCCCACACTAGGAATTTCTCCTGTATCGTGGGTGCGTTTACAAACATTTAAATTCACATACACAAACAGCCAGACCCGAAACAACTACCTGTAGGCCATACAAATATTTGTTCCGTGCGGGACACACACCCGCGACACGAAGCGCAGCAATCAATCGCTCAGCCACTGCGCCAACCGTGCCGTCGTAATATAAATAGTAATACCTTTGCCAATTCAATCAAACAACATGTGAACACATCGATCTGAGTTTGAAGGTCGTTGATGGTACGGATAGCTCTGGTAAGGGGCGCCTTGCCAAGCAGGTTAGTTCTAGCTGTAAGTACTAGTAGCAGTGTTGGGCTGCGCCAACTCCACACGTAGTAGTCCGGCACACATAGATTCAAGCGCTGCAATACTCCCGGGTTATTTCGGGATACATCAGAGGGTAAAACGGATATACCCCATATAATTTTCTGTACAAATGGCGCGTGAACTTGTTCTGAACGCGCTCCAACATTACAGTGTACTTAGCTTCGTGTGGAGTCCATATGACCGCACTATGTTCCAGATGACTCCTGACTAGTGCATCATACAGGACCCTAAGTGCTGTGATGTTTGTGAAACTTTGTATCTGCTGTACGCCTTCTTATAGATCTTGGTTACAGGGTCACGGACTGACAGATAGGGAGTCATGAAAATACCCAAGTCTCGCATCTCTGTGACCCGTTGCATTGGCGCCGCATCCACCACGTACTCAAAGAGCAGAGGTGCAAGAGCACGGGTGAAACTGATCAACGAGCACTTGGATACGTTGAAGTGCAGTTTGTTTTCATGACTCCATTGTATTATTCGATCGATGTCTTCCTGTAGGCGCCTGCAATCAGACTCGGACCTAATCTCCAGCACCAACTTGAGGTCATCTGCAAATAATAAACAAGAGCCATGTCTTACGAGTTCCGGCAAATTGTTTATCATTATGATGAATACTAGATGCCCCAAGTTGGTGCCCTGACTTATACCAGACCAAGTGTAATAAAAGTTAGATTCACATCCGTTACAGTCCACATACTGCTGTCTGCCTTGCATGTAACTAGCACGATGATACGAGTTTTGTTCATTTTTATTGTAATATCATTGTCTTTATTCTTTACTGTCTACTAAAAATGTTTTGAATATTTTTATTCTAACATCGACCATATTGTTTACTTTGTAATTTTATAACTTTTATTAATTTTATTTTTAATTCTGATTTTGATTTTATGTAGTTTTACTTAACTTCTATGCTCAACCAATAACTTGTATGTGTGGTGTAAACTGTAAGTATAAGTAGGTTATAAATAAATAAAAAAAAATAACAAGTTTATTTCCCAGGACGCGACAAGCTTCTTTTCCCACATTAACTACGAGTGTTCTCGCGAACCTCACTCACTCTCGCCGGGGTCCGCCGGGGTCCGCTAATGTATCCGATTAATTAAGTGATGATATCGATGTGATTCTTTCTTCACACATTGTTTGCTTTGCTCTGATTGGATGGCGGTACCTACGAGTAATTTTCGCTGAACTTTGCAATACGGTTAGAAGACAACGTTTATTTAGATCATGTTGAATAGCAGCTAATAGCTGGCTTCGGAGGATGGTGATTAATTACTGCATATCTAATAGCTGGCTTTGGAGGATGGTGATTAATTACTGCATACCTAATAGCTGGCTTCGGAGGATGGTGATTAATTACTGCATACCTAATAGCTGGCTTTGGAGGATGGTGATTAATTACTGCATACCTAATAGCTGGCTTCGGAGGATGGTGATTAATTACTGCATACCTAATAGCTGGCTTTGGAGGATGGTGATTAATTACTGCATACCTAATAGCTGGCTTCGGAGGATGGTGATTAATTACTGCATACCTAATAGCTGGCTTCGGAGGATGGTGATTAATTACTGCATACCTAATAGCTGGCTTTGGAGGATGGTGATTAATTGCTGAATACCTAATAGCTGGCTTCGGAGGATTGTGGATAAATCCACAACTGCATGATTTGATTATGGTTTAGTTTACTCATCAATACTAACGACATAGCTACCATTCAGTGTGTCTGAAGCATACATCAAGAAATTGGTCTAAAAGGGGTCACATAGCGAATTATAATACGGATAAACAAGCTAAATGATCTGTTTTAAAGTTCACACACTTTTTAACCCCCGACGCCAAAAGAGGGGTGTTATAAGTTTGACCGCAATGTGTGTGCGTGTGTCTGTCTCTGAAACCGTAGCCCTTAAACGAGTCAACCGATTTGGATGCAGTTTTTATTTGAAAGCTAATTTCTTGGCGATGGTTCCTAGATGCGTTTTATCAAAATCGGTGCAGCCATTTACTAATTATGGGGGATGAATTAGACTATTAAAACCGGCTGAGCAATTTTATTTGCTTTTCAAATGTTTGTTCGTTTTTCTTTGTTGCGATGGGGATTTTATAAATTTATTGTTTTGTATTATTCGTTATATGTTCACGTAGTCGAACTTTTGGCCAAATAGTTTTGAATTTTTTACCATGGATACGCTAAGTACACGACTTTATTGGTACAGGGCCATCGTCTTATTGACGCTTACATCAAATCGGCTTTAAATATAGTTGAACACAATATTTAATATTTCGTGTCCAAATCCACGGCAGCTCTGGGGCGAAACACATAAAGCGGGCTTGCGGAACATATTCCCTTCGTTTCGTCATGCGGCTTCCCGTAAGCCGGTCGCGGCTCGCCGTAACACCGGTGGCGCCCGCAGCTTATGTACAACTCACCGGTCGCAGCCTGCACGGCTGTGCAGGTGTGCATGCACTCCTCCTTGTAGCGATGTTAGCCATTCGAGCACTGCCATATGCGAAATTGGGTTACACGAGGATTCTAGTGAAACAAAACAATCAATCGCTTTAGCTCAAATTCGAAGCTGTTCAAAAATAAGCTATATAATCCCAATTCACTGGTTTCCAATATCCCAAATAAATTGTCTATGGCATGTTTACAAGCGCTCGGCTACATTGTGCTCAAAACGTCATTGTTTGTGTTTTCTAAAGATTTGGCCTCGTGACGGACCATGGTGGTATTGTACGTGCGGCTGACGCTTTCTGACACAATGACCCAATTCCCTTGCTTCCACTGATACAACACACAAACTGATTCCTTCGTTTCGTTTTCTTTCTGAAATCGTTGTCTCCTTCAGATATCGTCCATAATGTAACCAATTTGTCCTTTCGATAAAATCTTCGATAACTTTGTGAGCGACACCAAACTTGTCACCTCTCAGATATAAACAAATAGATTACTTCGACAAAGATGAGAGGGTGTGGGTCGTTCAGTTCGGGAGGGTGGGAGACGGGGGGCGGCTAATTTTATGCGCGGAAACGGAACTCCCATTGATTGACAATAAGTTCACGATCGGGATTCACGATAAGTGATGTTTAACGGACAATTTGGGTCCGGGTGCTCACAACGCGGCGGTTGCGTTGCGACCTAAATCCCATGTACCGTGCTGTCCCTGTGGGTATTATACGGGAGATGGACTCCTTTGAGAACGTTTAGGTGTAGAATGGCGGGCCATCCGCTTATTTATTTCTGTATTTACGAGTACATTACATTCTTCTACAGGACAATTTCCTAGTAAACTGCTATAAATGATCTACGCCAACAAGGTTCTAAGCGTACCCGCAGGTATACCTACCTGCAGGTCAGACAAGCCGTTTGTTGCTTCAGGCTCCCAGAGGTAACTTTACTAAGGTTAATCTGTCACAAAAGCACCATTTTCTAGGAACTCTACTGAGTGACGTTACAAAGACGACCTGCTCCCAAAACGCCCCTTACACCAAAGGTGGCGTTAGCGTGATTGACATTGCCGGTCCTTCATATTTCCGCAGTACTGTGGCTTGTGCTCAAGCCACAACGGCCTAGTGTTCAGCAACTTTGTCTCACACTCGCTCGCAAACAAAACATTTTTCATTAAAAGCTTACGGGCTGGGCTGAGCTCGGGACTCGGGAGTCGACTGACATATTTCACTTCAAGCAGATCAGATTTTTTGATAAAATATTATACAGGATGTAACTGAAAGGGAATAGTCATATGAAAGGATATGCTGCAGACCTTCAAACTGAACAACTTTCTCCATGGGAGCAATATCGTAAATGAAAAAAAAAATATCAGCTGTCCCGTACATTTGGGTCAAGTAGCTATTGAAATTTAGTATGGGACAGCTGATAATTTTTTCGTATTTACGATATTGGTCATCAATCAAAAGCTCAGCAAATCTGTTAGGTATCTAACTGTAGAGTAATGGCTGTAAAATCAGCTCAGTCGGTTCTTCTGACAATAGTTGCGTGGAGTGCGAGAGAAGGTTTGTCTCCAGTAGCGAATGAGGTCTCGTGGGATTCATTAGTGCGGTGACACGTTAAACATTACATCTGCGGCGCATTCGTCTGGCTCTACATGTATGTAGTCTCAACCTTAACAAAACCTACAGTGTGGGTTTTGTTGCTAGCTAAAATCGAGAGGTACATTACAAATATCAAAATCAATGCAATGAATATTGGAAGTTTCCATTTTGTAACATTTCGTTGAATTTGTAATGTGAAACAACTCAACCCTTCCAATTCAACAAACAATAAAAGGAACAACTCGGGGTTAAATCGTACGCTGTATCAACTGTTTTACGTCAGCCGTCAGCGACGTCAGTGAGGGCGCTTGTGACGCCGCGTCAGCGTCACGGCGGCGTGACGGGAGCGTGACGGCGGCGCGACGGCGGCGTGCAGTCTATTTCGGTGTACGCTACCTGAGCGTGATTTAGAGGCGCCGTAAAAGATTCGTTCGATGGCGCGGCTCGCTCCATTATAACGTGTTTTATGGCACAGAGCCGAGCGGGGTTTGTTCGTGTGTCTGTTGTGTCTGGGAACGGATTGCGTCAATTACAAAATCAGCGGGAAAAGAAACAGTGTGAACTGTCGTGTTTCAGTCATCTTCTAAGGAGGATGCGTATTTCAGACTAGTGATGACTAGTCTGAACTGAATATAACTCAGCGATGTGTACGAGACAGGCTGTTGTATTGACGTAACTAAACTGGTGATTATTGACACTAACACCATGTAGTTTTAAATTGTTTCTCAATCTCTGATCACAAAAAACACGTTAAATAAGATAAGAATGTAATGTTTACACATTGTACTGTTACGTCACGATAATTGTATTAGTGAGTCGCGTGAATATTTTTAGAGAACGCCATCAGTCACGCGAATGTCTGTACAATACATCTCACCGAGCATGTTATTAATAATTACACATTCCTTCTCTTTAGAACACGACGGTTTTCCTCATCTGGACAGTTTCTACAAGTTCTCCACATGACTCGCGTAGAGCACCCGCTGCACCGCGTGAGAGCAGGGCTCAGCAGAAGCCGCGGGAACAAGTGCTCGCTATTTAATGTAAAATAAATATTTACTCGGCAAGTCAACCGCGGAGGCCCAGAAAGAAATTTATGGTCTGCGAAACTCCCGCAGACATTAACATTGTTGTTCTAGCGGTAAATTGGGATTGCTTCTTGATAGTTTGAGCGTTGTGCTCGAGCAGAGTCTACATCTACGAAGACAGACGCGTCGTGCGTTTCTGTGCGCGTGTATGCTCTGTGCACACTCTTAGATCTGACTTGAAGCAGTGAAACTAATATAGCTACAATTTCTGCGCAACTTGTCCACACATCGTTGACTCGCCAATCGTCTGACAGTTCACGAACGGTGTCCATCATTCGCTACTGGATACATTATAAATGTTGGCAGATTGAATACTGTTTGATGTTAGGATACTAGCGCAAGCTAGGATAGGAACTCCGTCCATTAAAGAGGATTTACTGTAACAACTTGCACTTCGAGTGGCCGTGTTTGCAAATTAGAGCAAAACTAAAACAGAATTCAACAGTTTAACGAGTATAAGCCCTCAAAACTATTCAATTTGATAGCTGCTAACAAATTAAGCTTCACATTCAAATTATTGGTAAACTATCAGCGCACTAATAGAGACGCGCCGTCTGCGCGCCACTTTACACAACACGGTTGAGAAAACTGAATGTACGGCAGATGGAGTTATTATGGTAGTAAAATTACTAGAACTGAAGTTATCGCCTGTTCAAATCTTTTTTCAGAGCGGTCAGTGTTAGGAGTGTCAGGATTTACGAGAATTCTGCACGATAGTGAGTAGGATTGCTCGTGCGGTTCCTGCTCAATTGTAAATAGAATTGCGATGAAAATACCGACTGTTTGTGAACAAGAATATATGATACGTTTGTGGCGCCATGTTGATACAACTCCAGCTATATGACAACTAAGCGAGATATTATTATTAACACTAGAAACGGGATATTTACCATGTTTACTGCAAAAGTTCGCGAGCGGACAGTGAGTTTCGTGTGTCGTGAACAGAATCGAGTTGCGAGTGACAGTGCTAGCGGTACTGAGTGCAAAAAAAAACAAATTCTAATTCAAAATATTTATTTGTAAAACATAGGTACAATATAATAAGATCTAATTCGAATATCAGGATCGCTATGTTTAACCTAATAGGCATACAAATTTCGGACACTTATAAACAAATAAAAAAAAAATCAAATTATTCATTCAAATTAAATAAAATACTAATAATCACCCTTAGATAGAATTTAGCTTAAACAAATCGGTCATTTGACTCACACAACGACATACCTAATTATTATTTAAATTGTCTGTTAAGAATTCACCAATGGAATAGTACGCTTTTTTAACCATAAAGTCTATTAGCATTCTTTTGAATTTGTTAACATCATTCTCAACTCTTAGTCGTGGGTATCATATTATAGATTTTTGGAGCTATTCCCAGAAAGCTTTTTGAGTAATGCTGTCTTACGAGGCATAGCGTGATTTTTGTCCCGGTGACGTTTACTAGGGTTTCAAATAAATTTAAGCGATTTTAACGAACATTGCTACTTCAAATACGTATAGAGATGGAAAAGTCATTATTCTTAGGTCAATGAAGTGTGGTCTACAACAATCACTAGTTTTTATTTGGCACACTGCTCTTAAACACTTTTTTGTGCCTTAAACAAGAAAGAGGGTAGACCGATTTGTCTGCTCATAAACACCCACCCGTAATAACATCAGTTTATCCGTGATCATGGTGCTCGTAACAGCGCCGAAATATCGGGAACACAAAGAAAACAGTAAACATGGTCAATATGTTAGTGACCATGATAGTTTTAAAACTTTTAACTTACTTAAGCGAGATATAACTGGGAGTTTCGTCATACAAGAGCGGCGAGATTTAAGTTATTTGAGTTTGGTTATAAATAGACAAACAGAGATGATTATTATTTCGTTTCATGGATTCTAGCTTTGAAGTGAATTAACTGTTTATCCAAATGGTACTAATTATACCTCTCTACGAAGTAATGCTAAGTTAATTCCTATTTTACCTCTAAATTGTCTTCGTCTTCAAAGCTTTATAACGTACCTACTTAGTTCATACTTACGTGTGATGACTGCGACTACTACGAGAGACAGCCGAGTCGAGTCGTGACTCTGGCGCCCTCTACGGCCGCGGCAGGTAGGCGTGAGCTCGTGGTAAACTATCACTACACAACACATGCTACAGTCTGCCACAATAATTAAATTGTTCGCGCTTACTAATAATAGATACCACAAACTGAACTGATTCAGCACATTATAGTAGGTATTCTATAAAATCTCATGATATTGAGAAACGTAATCCGTCAACCTCGAAGAAGATCAAACATAAGGTGTCCATAACTTATTACCTACTTTTTATAAATAAATACACACTACACGGCCTCGGGTGATGCGATTAGCGACGCGACTTGCGACAAACGAAATACTCGCGGTCGCTCTGCAAGACGCTCTCAACAACATCTTTAATTTATCTCGGCTGCTGTCGCAAGACGCGTGTCGAGCTCATGGAGCTAAGTCGATCATAGAAAGGTAGTAGCTAGGCAGTGGTTCTTAGTGCGTACCTACTTCAAACGTCGAAGTTATTAGTAGGAGATATCTTCAGTGCGATATCCATAGCAGAAACAGTAGCGAACATGTACGATGGACCAATTAGCCAGTTAGCCATTTAGCTCAGCACATAAACCACTGCTGGGTAACGACCTGGCTCTTTCAATAGATTGACTGACCCTGACTACATATGTGTGTGTACACCTTTAGGTACAAGCCACTTAGTTGGCCAGAGACTAATAAAAACATCCATGTTTGGACATAACTCTCTAGCTAGAGACAAAATCACGCCTGTAATCCTCGAAGGTCTATCTTAAAGTGCATTCACATTCCACCACTTATGTTAAAGTACCCTGTATATTTTGCAAAAGGTGGCAACCCTTGCATCGAAATTGTAGATAATCTGACTATATGTACCTACCTATACGGTGGGACATTGCGACTCGAAGTTTTATCAGTAGGTATTAATCAGTACATAATTTTAAAGACTCTGCATTGAAATTCTTACGCAACGAGAGCTAGAATCATGTGATGGGTTCATGGTAACAGTTAGCGCTTCGTTATTCCTTACAGCCAGTATGTTGAAGGGCATCGGTACAAACGCAGCAGTATGCAGTTTTCCAATCAGCCCAATATATAACGAATTATTGTATTTTTTTTTTTATTGCTGTATTTAGTCGTACCCTTTGCCGTACACGAAATTATATTGAAGTACGCTCGGACGGACTGAAACTATGATCAAACATTTCCTTTTTTTTCTTTCCATTTTCGGGCGACACTAACAAAGCATAGGAACGTTCATCGCTCATTTTATATGATTTTTCAAAAATTCAGTGCACGAGTAAAAAAAGCCAACTGTTGAAATCTAACACAGTTGGATCGGTTCACAAAAAAAAACATTTTTCACTTTTCATTCATTTTCTGTTGTGTGAAAGACGAAATTAACAAAAATCAAATCTTCTGATTTCAGATGAACTGCTAACTAATTTCATATGTTTATTTATTAGCACAAGATTCGAGCTTTTCCCCGGAGAAATCTGGGTGTTATAATTTGGTTTAGGTACTAAAACTGTTCAGAACATGTGCTTAAATACCTATCTACCCCACGGTTTCGAGGTTCAGACTCAATTAATCTTAAAAGTAATGTCAGGGAAATTTGCTGTTAGGTCAATGGACATCACACCTCAATTTGGCAGTCTAAAACTGCCAAAGGATATCACTCTAATCGTAGCAAAAAAATTAAAGGCCAGATAATAAATACGGTTTTCTTATGGGAAATAACATCCTCAACATTTTTGTAATACAACGAGTATCTACCATTAATTCTTTCGCTGCTATTTAGGTTTGAAAATAAAAAATTGAACAGTTTTAACTCTTTCAACCATAATTTAGAAAATAAAAGCTTATAAAATAAATAGACTCATTCTATTGCCCTTATCATCATTCTCTTGATAAGAGCAAGAGAATGATGATAAAATGTATAGACTGTATCATTTTCTGTGTCCATGACACATCTTCGTCTTCATCGGATGGTCAATAATATACTGGTTTTGCAATGTTTATGTTACCCACAGCAAATATCTTTAAACGCGGTACAATCGTTTCCATCCATTGAGGAGATCCACTCTTCAATCCCGGAATCCATCATCAGATCAACACCATATTTAACTGGGACCAACATGGACACATTCTCTATCCAATAAAAATGAAATATAATTTACGCTTTTACGTGCTGAATAAGGCTTTATACTCAGACGAGGACACAACTTTTCAACTTGCAGATGAAGTCTACTCATGTCCTGATGATGTCCCTTTGATAACTGGTTATGAAGTTCATTAGGCTCTCAGTGCCATGAAGTACAACAAAAGCCCAGGTGAAGACGGTATTACAACCGACTCATTGGAAGTGGAAGAGCCAATGTTATTACCACACATATATAACTTATTTAATTCTATTTTAAAAACAGGCATATTTCCAAATAACTTCTGTCACTCCAACATAATTTTACTACATAAAAAAGGAGATAAATCCGATTTAGGCAATTACCGTCCTATTAGTCTTGTTTCTCACTTGTACCAAGCCTTCATCAAAGTTCTGAGAAATCGTATAGCCGACCAATTAGACCTCCACCAAGCTCCGGAACAGGCTAGTTTTCGTCGCGGCCTGTCCACCACCGATCACCTGCACTCCCTGAATTAGCTGATTGAAAAACACGAAGAAATAAATTGCCGTTATACCTTGCGTTCGTAGATTACTCCAAAGCTTTTGACAGTCTTTCACATGAAGCCATATTCAAAACACTACATAAACAAGAAATAGAACCCACTTATGTTAAATTACTAGAACTAGTTTATCTCAATAGTGCAGCTTCCATACGCTTAGACACCACTGGCCCATCTTATGCAATCAGAAAAGGAGTGAAACAAGGCGATCCGCTATCTACGAAACTCTTCACTGCGACCCTTGAAGAAGTTTTCCAAAAGTTAGATGCACCCTGGCGGGACAAGGGCATTGTCGTCGGGGAAAAGAGATTAACTAATCTTCGATTTGCTGACGACATTGTCCTTTTCTCATCTTCAGCGGCTGAGTTGGGCGTCATGCTCGAACGACTGAGCCACCCCAGCCTCGAGGTCGGACTCAAAATGAACATGAAGAAAACGAAGATAACGACAAATAGCACGAAAAGCAAAGTAGACATTGGGGGTGTGGAGGTAGAGCATGTCCATGAGTATATATTCTATTTTGTTTTATTCTGAAAGTAGTCATTTGTTCGCTTCGTGTCGGAACGTGTTCTCGAAAATGGAGAAAAACGAAGTGCGAACCTCTGTTTAAAAAAGTTAACGACGCAAGAGATTTATTGCGATTTGGAGGCAACAAGAGTCTGCTCCGCCGTATTCCACTGTCGCAAGGTGGGCTTCTCAATTTCGAGTAGGGAGAACGAGCACGGAAGACGAAAATCCATCCGATACTTAATTCAAGAAACGGGCATTTCATATGGAAGTATTCAATCCATATTGAAACAATCTTTGAATATGAGAAAAGTCTCCGCAAGATGGGTGCCGAGAATGTTAACCGACAGTCAGAAACAAAATCGACTTGACATTTCGAAGATATTGTTGGACAAGTTTCAAGAAGATTCTGAAAACTTTTTGTCTCGTTTCGTAATAATGGACGAAACATGGGTCCATAATTTTGATCCCGAGACAAAACAGCAATCTTCGCAATGGAAACGGCCATCATCACCGACTCCGAAGAAGTTTCGTGTCGTGGCATCGGCTGGCAAGGTTATGGCCTCAATATTTTGGGACTCAGAAGGGATATTGTTGATTGATTACCTGGAGCGTGGAACCACTATTACAGGCCAATATTATACAGCTTTAATTCCCAAGTTGAGAAATGCCATCAAATAGAAAAGGAGAGGGAAACTTCGAAGGGGCTTACTGTTTCATCACGACAACGCACCCGCGCACAGGTCGGCAGTTGCGATTGCTGCCATTCAGCAAGCTGGCTTCGAATTAGTTGACCACCCCCCTTATTCACCAGATCTGGCGGCTAACGATTACTATCTGTTCCCCAAATTGAAAAAATACTTAAGGGGAAACAGGTACGAAGACGATAACGAGGTGATGGATGCCGTGGAGAGCTTTTTGCAGGACTACGACAAAACTTTTTTTGTGAAAGGAATTGAAGCCTTGGAAAAGCGCTGGACTCGGTGTGTAGAGAGACTCGGAAACTATGTAGAAAAATAAATTATTAAGTTATCAATAGTCATTCTATTCTATCTCATTCTCACTACTTTTTGATCCCTCCTCGTACATCCGCACTGTGGCTCCACATGTGTTTACGTTAGCTCTGCTCATCGCCATACGTTGATAGATTGTAAGTAATACGCTGATGAAAATATGCCTTGTAAACAGCATCATACAGAAATATTAACAATTTATAGCCATCGTTATTATTTCAAATAAAAATTGTGCGACAAGTTCAAATGATGTACTCGATCCAGTATATTCGTAATGCTAGCTATAAATATAGTCTGAGTGAGAATTTCATGATGTTGATGAAACATGATAGCCATTTGTTTTTGTTTCGCATTCATCGAGTTAAATTTCGGTGAGCGGACAATAACGATTAGGTGAAGAAAATGTAGTGTCCAACCGAAATTCGATTTCTGGTCGAAGCCGAAGCCCAAGTCGATTAATCGGCTATCGCCGCAACCTTCGGCCGTAGTCGAAGCCGAAAGTTTAATGAACCTAAGACATTCTGGTCTAGATTGTCAAAAAGTTAATTATAATATAATATGATTATTTTTAAAACTTTTAAATTCATAGTTTATGTTGATTGTATATCTGGCGAAATTATTAAAATTAAATAGCAACTTGTCAAAAATAATAACACTTCGAAACGCGTGGGGTCACACGTTTCGAAGCCCCCTGCCTCCCGCGCGTCGGGTCTTCCTTCGCGCTCCGTAACAGTCCGCCCAATTTCGGCGCTAGCTAGAAATCTTCGGCTTCAGCCAAAACTTTGGCTAATTTTGCCGAAGCCGAAGCTTCTGTCGGACACTACAAATATGTTATCAATATGATAGGTGCACGGTATGTCGGCATTTCATATCGCTCCCGATGCCAACATCAGAGCATTACACGGATTAGAATTTAATATTGTCGACAGAGCCTTTGTTAACCCACGCCGGAGCCGCGCCGGTTGAGACGCCAGCCCGGGCTAAAGCGCTCCTCGTTTTCAGAAAATGTTAAAGTGCCACTATAGTAAGGAAATTTCACTTTACTCACTTTTAAAACTAAAATGTAACTAAAACGTTCGTGATCCTCGGATAATTCATTTTGTATTCAAATTGACTGACAGCTTTACAATGAAGATTGCAATATTGTAATGCTCAGAATTTTCTAAGTCGCTTTTAGTACTCGGCGGAGAAAGGAATCGGCGAAGGACAATCGGCATGTCCTAGAGTCAACAATTCGAATAAATTTGGTATCCAACCACCAGCACTGAGCGTGCAAGCTGGATGACAGCCACTCTCTCACCGAGAGGAGCCCAACTTTGGGACATCGTAGGCTGATCATGCAGCTGTCAGAACATAGCTGCCAGCATGTATAGAGACACCTAAAATGAACCGTTAATTATGGACCAGAAATCTCTGGTAAGATACTCCTTATTCTGACGATAACTCACACACAATAAGGCAGCGCATTGGTAGAAACCCGCTCGTGTTATGTAACGACTTCGGAGTAATAAACTAACTGCCTCCAGCTCTTAAGACTTACAAACATCATACAGTTGTGAGTTGTGACTTACGTGTAGGTTGTCAAACCGGTTGGAGGTGCAGAGCTCCTGCACGGGCGGGGGGCAGGTGCTAACGCAGTCGCCCCACCACCCCGGCGGGTCCTCCTCGTCGTCCTCCGTACCGCCCGCCCCGCCGCCGCCATCCGCTTGACCCTCTGTGGACAACAAATAACCACACATTAATAACCACCAACGAAAAATGTTATGTACATATATACACGATTTTATCACGCACTAAACTAAAATCTTCCGTCATCAGATCAGCTCCAAGATACCAAATTATGATTGAAAAAAACCAAACCAATATAATATTGTTAGGGAGAAATGAGGTTTTACGTAGCACATGGTTACTTTTAAGGAAAGGTGTGGCAACTTCGAATTACCGCTGGTCGTGGGAGACTCTTGATGAAAATATCGCTCAAAGGGCTGTAAGATTTATAATTTCCTATTTTTGTAAACAATTACGTGTTAATTGAATTTATTGTGAGATGTGCCGGTTTTGTTTAGTTTCAGTGATTGATATTTTGTTCCATCTATACATATAAAATTCAAAGTCCTGACTGACTGAATGAGTTAAGTTGATATATCACTGAATGATATATCAACGCACTGCCCAAACACTGGCCCTAGAGACATGAAATTTGGAGGGTGTATTCTTTGTGAAGAGTGGGTATCTACTAAGAAAGGGTTTTTGGAAATTTCACCCCTAAGAGTGTGAAATGGGGGTTTGAATTTCCTGTGAAACTTTTTATTCTCTGGGTCGATTGACTTGAAAATTGGTATAAGCATTCTTCAATTCAATTTATGAGATACGTGTATCACAGTTTTTGAAAAATCATCCCCCAATATAAAATTGAAAGTCCTGACTGACTGATATATCAACGCACAGCCTAGACCTCTTTTCTTAAAGACATGAAATTTGAAGGTTGTATTCTTTGTAAAGAGTAGGTATCCACTTCGAAAGGGTTTTTTGAAATTCCACCTCTAAGAGGGTGAAATGGGGGATGAATTTTCTTTGAAACTTTATATTCTCTGGGTCGATTGACTCGAAAATTGGTGTAAACACTTTTCAGTTAAAATTATGTGACATGTATTATATTTTTTCTAAAATCATCCCCCAGGAGCGTCAAATAGGGCTTCGAAACACGTAGACGTAGACGGGAGCATGGCGTGCAGTGTGGCGCAGTATTTACCTATTAGTAAGTAGGTAGTATATTATACAAACCTAAAATAATAACAAAAATGTGTACATGTATCGAAAAGAATTAAAGGGCGTCGTCAGTCAAAAAGCTCGTCCGCATCGCTGTCAACGGGAAAAATGCCCAGAAGACTGGCAGGATTAAGTGTTGGATGGCTGATTCTTTGGCCGAGAAATAGGCCAGCCCCCTAGACACGAGAAGAGTGAATGAATTAAGAGTAGAGGAAGAGAAAAAAACAATGCATGGACTGTGTGAATGATGATAAGGCTAGGAAGGAGGTCCCTGTAACAGGGAAAGAAGTATGAAAAAAAAAGGCATGCTGCGCTGACTCCAAATAAATTGGGACAATGGTAACAGATATAATTTAATAGTATTATAAATGCGAAAGTGTGTGAGGATGGATGGATAGATGTTTGTTACTCTTTCACGGTAAAACTACAGAGCGGATTTGGATTAAATTTGGCATACAGATAGTTTATAACCTGCATTAACATATAGGATACTTTTTATCCCGTCAGTACGATGCAGTGGGACAATAACCGAACTCCACGCGAGCGAAGCCGCGGTCCTAAGCTAGTGTTAGAATAAACGGTTGTATTCAGTATTTTGTATACCTCGTTGTCTTTTTTTAAACATCTTTCCTTCTGTTTGCTAAATATATGTAGGTATGTCGGATCCAGTCGTTAGTATGGACATAAAATTAATTGGAAAGCGCGCCTGTGTGCAGTGGTGACATCAAGCGACCTACTTATCCGTCTACCCACAACACAGCTTGTGTCTACAGAGCCCTGATGTTCAGCTCGAGACGAGGGCGACAGTCAATGTCTGATCGCAGCGGAGTTGAGACGTCTTGGAACTGTACCCGATTCATTGTGCCCCGTGTTATTGTGTTAAGTTGTAATCTCAAGTAATTCGTTAGTTCTGCTAGAAACAGTGTATCGCACCCAGTATGTTTACATAGCACTAAACCCATCGTCTGCCCACTTGATGTACGAGCCTAACGGAATAAATCCTGACATATCCGACAAGTATATATATAATTACTAGCTGTTGCCCGCGACTTCGTTCGCGTGGAAATTTTGGTGTGTATGTGTGCCTCGTTGGTCGAGTGGTCGCAAGCGTGACTACTAAGCATGGGGGTCCTCGGATCGATTCCTGGGTCGGGCAAAGTGTTAAAAAAATATGTTTTTTTCAATGACATAAAGTTGTCACACACGTGATTTGGAGATCACCTTTTAATGAAGATGCTTGTGTTAGGGGGCGTCCATTCATTACGTGAAGCAATTCTGGCGATTTTTCGACCCCCCTCTCCCTTTGGTGGAATGTCGTGAGATTTGGCTTGAGCTTGACTTAATTAATGGACGCCCCCTTAGGTGACTCTGCTCTTCTACTGAACATTAAGCAATGTATATGCAATCGAAAATACAATAAATAATAGTGTTATTGGGTTTTTCCATCAGTAATTTTTCAGTACTAGCCACGGCATCTGGATTTGTGCCCGGTTGATGGCAATAGGCTCACCCCCTATTACTTCATCATAACTGGCGAAATGTGTGTTTACGATTAGGTACACCTCTGCCCAACTCTTCGGAGATTTAAGTCGTGAGGTTATGTTATGTGTAACAACTGACTGCCAGATCAAAAGGTGATAAAGTACTGATGACTACAAAATGCATCCTTTTGGGTGCTGTAATACTGGGCGGCAGAGGTCCGAAACAAAATTCAATGGCGTTGAGGCGACGATATGGCTTTAAAAATCGGTTTATTTTGGCGCTATACAACTTTTTTTCTAATTTAACTTTCTTGGGCGCTTTTTGCTCTAATACATACCGTTCTGTTACAACATTAAATTTTTGCGAGAGCCCTTAGACCTCCTTAATCCGGCCCTGTAGCAAAATCTGTTCTTAGCGAACGTCTACTAACTATGCACTACCTCCCTGCCAAATATTAAGTTTGTAGCACAAAAAATGAATGACTCTTTTAAAACTTGCAAGAGCCCTTAGACCTCCTTAATCCGCCCTGTCGCAAAATCTGTGCTTAGCAAACTTCTACTAACTATTAACTACCTCCCTGCCAAATTTCAAGTTTGCAGCACAAAACATGAAGGACTTTCATACAAACTTGCGAGAGCCCTTAGACCTCCTTAATCCGGCCCTGTCGCAAAATCCGTTCTTAGCGGAGGTCTACTAACTATAAACTAGCTCCCTGCCAAATTTAATCTTTATACGTCAAGCGGTTTTCGATATTGCTTGATGAGTGAGTGAGTGAGCTTTCGCTTTTATATATTTAGATAATTAAATCAACCTACTTCTAATACTACATTTTAGAAGTAGGTTGAAATTGACTTCCAAGACTTAAATATATTGTTTGTTACAAGTGAAGCTAAGCGTGTCAATATAATGTGTGTTCATTTATGCATTTCGTCTTCTCAGGTGTATTTATACACATTTTAATTCTGATTGTTATTATATTTATTTGATTCTAAATAAGTTATAATTGTTATTTCCATAATTAATTGTTACATGTGATTGTTTAATGCTGTGCTGTATCGCACTGAACAAAAGTCGATTATTCAATTTGTCTTACTTTTAATATTGGGCAACTAAGATACAGGTTACTACTAGTTTGGGGCCCACGGCTACTTCTACTTTGTATTCTTTTAACTTTGTTTATTGTATGTTGTTTTTCTATATTTGTATGACATCGTAACCGTAACAAAAATAATAATAATTGATTGACACACACATGTCAATAAATAATAATGATTAATTTGAAATAGAGGTACTTTACACTCAAAAGCACCATTCATGATCATCATCTGTCCTGTCTAGCCTTTCCCCAACTATGCTCATGAAGCTGAATTCCAGTATTTTATTTGGGAGAGCTGTGTTGTACTGTGTGTGAGTGGTCGTTAACCGCGGGCTTCTAACTCCCCGGAAAAGATTTACAAATGACATCCAGGACCTAGGGCATAATGTGCCTTCTGAGGTACGGGGGGCTTGTTATGTAATGGAAGGTTACCCATCGACCGAGTGAACTCGATAAGCATTCTTTAACCTATAACATCGAAACGTGTAGCACTACAGCCACTAGCCACTTAAAAACACAATTAAAATGTTCTATGAACTGTAAACTGTAAAATCACAATTCATTTCCCAGACAACTTTTCATTATTGAAATATCAGAGTACAAAGCAATGAAAACATTTTAACTTTAACGTTCAATGGCGTTCGTCGAAAAACAATCCTTGGATCTTTTGCGAGAGAGAAAGTGTGCAAACAAAATGACGATAGTAGGTACAGCGTCTGGCGTCCGGACCGTAGCGATACGGTATTAATATTATAGTAAGCGAATACCTTTATTTGTCATATTTATTACAAGTTAAACGAACGTTCGGTGACGCTCGCTATTATCATCTCATTCGAGTGAGATGGGAGAACTGAACATAGCCCGCGCCATATAATAAGTAACAATGTTTCGCCAAAATCTTTTCCTAAGTACCTTATCACTTTAGCAGTTTTTCCGAGATGGTATACCTAATACCATCAATAATTGGCAATAATGAAGCCATTACTATTGTTATTTTTTATCGGACGGTATGGGAAATAGTAGCCATTAGAAATATTAGTATTGAACTCAGATTATTTTCACAATCGCTTCGATAATAAACTAAGTTCAAGTCTCTGAAACTGTCATAAAAACAAAAGTTTTAGAAATAAAACAAAAATATTGTAAACTTGTCAAACGGAAAAACGCAAGAATGATTAGCTAATGAGCTGGCGCCGCTGATGGGCTTGCAGACTACCGAAACATTACAATCTGAAGGCCATTGTGAGAGCAACGATAGAATTTCTTGTAAGCCGACACACTCATTTGCAAGCTCGGACAGACGAACAAAAGGTTCCCGTGATGCTGCCCGGTGCTGCGGATCGTAGCCAGCGATCGCGGACGCTCCCAACCGTTTGGGCATATTAAAACAAAGCAAATATTTTTGTTGTTCATTGTTTCGGAGACAGTAATCCTTTCCTTATCTCCATCGATTTAAACAGGTAATCCCATTAAAATTGTATTATTGAATTCAATAAATGTCAAAATAATAATGAAAACATAATAAAAACAACACAACATTCGGCTAAAACGGAACCCTTATAGATTCGTCATGTCTGTCTGTCTGTCTGTCCGTCTGTATGTCACAGTGACTTTATTCCGAAACTACTACTACTACTACGAGGGGGGAGTACTCAGTTGAAACTTGGTAGGTAGACGTATTCTGTGAACCGCTTTACAATTTTTGATGGGAGAACACGTAAAAAATTAATAAGATTTGATAATAAACATATTTTTTAATGTACTAAAACCGCAATTTTACTTTATTCTAATTGACTTTTAGTCAAATAAATATCGTTCGACTCGTCCGCAAACTCTGCGCGGTCAGTTAGCAGCATCAACATGCTATCTCGCTCGCACAGGCAGGTAGAAAAGTTTTGTTGCGCTCGCGCAGTATGGTGAATACCAGAACACCACGCAGTCCTTCGTAATTTTTCGTGTACAACCTAGGGGTCTGCCTTAATTTTGATCCCATCGCTCCTAAGGGAGCATACTCACTATCCCCACGACCCAGATCTTCGTCTAGACGTACTAAAATTAACAATTCCGACAACCGTCCAGTGCTCGTGCATTCACTTCCCCGCTCAGGTCCTTTAAACTCCAGCCAACCCCCGCTTTCCCAAGTGTTAATCGACTGGAGGAAAGTCAGCGATAAGCTGTCCAGTCCGCCATGTCATCTCACCTGGATACCACTCCCGAGCACATAGTCTCAGTCGCAGACATGACGCCAGCCATCAACTCATTTATAGAGCACTTTCAATCCATACTGAAAATTGTTCACGGGAAATCCCAGCTATGATCGATCATCGCTGGAGACTACCCGCTGACGTACGTGGACTGATAAACGAGAAGAAAGCGGCCATCCGTGCCTATAGCAACTTTCGATGCGACGCGAACAAGGCCCACGTGCGCAGCTTGCAGCGTGCTGGAAGGAAGCGCATAAGCGAGCATCTTTCCACTCGATAGGACAAGGAGCTCAGCGAACTCGAGCCCACCCACCTAGCTTTCTGGCAACTGCAAAGAAAGATGCGTGCCACCGGAGAGGCTTCGTTCGCCCCGACAAGAGCGTTATATTCGACAGAATATAACGCTTGCTTTGACGGCACGGTTGGCGCAGTGGCTGAGCGATCGGCTGCTGCGCTGCGTGTCGCGGGTTCGATCCCCGCACGGAACAAATATTTGTATGATCTACAGGTAGTTGTTCCGGGTCTGGCTGTTTGTGTATGTGAGTTTAAATGTTTGTAAACGCACCCACGATACAGGAGAAAATTCTAGAGTGGGATATAGTTTAAAAAAAAAATAGGCAGAATGCCTAGCAGACAGCCTAGAGTCTTATTGGTCTACCAGCTCTCAACCAGTAGACAAACGTCATTTCGACATGGTGGACGCCGAATTCGAGCGTAGGGCTGCCCTCCCTCCCATCGAATATCCCGATTATCCTCTGCCAGAAGTCACACCTGACGAAGTGCACGACATCATAAAAAAGCTTCAGCCGCGGAAAGCACCCGGCTCATGGAATCACCAATAAGGTGCTCAAACTCTCCCCGCCCATCTTCAATGGCGCCTTGAGCAACAACTTCTTCCCCCAGCTATGGAAAGAGGCATATTATCAGTATGGAAAGAGGTTTGTTATCAGTATCCCCAAACCCGGTAAACACATGGCGGAGCCCTCGAGCCAGCGGCCTACCAGTCTTCTGAATGCGCTTGGTAAAATCTACGAGAGACTTATTTATAAGTTACTCAAAGACTACGCCGAAGCTAAGAGTCTCATTCCTAACTAGCAATACGGCTGGGATCGTTGGGCACTTATCTTTTAAGAATAGCCAGATCGTACTGCTATGAGCATATTCGACCAAATAGTCTATAGTTTTTCACAATATTTCGACACCGAGAGTTGGTTGAAACAACATTTTGATTAGAGGAAGAATACAATCACGACATGTCAGGAGTAAACAATATTATTGTTACAGTTTAGTAAACCTAACGGGACATGGTGGAGGCTATCGGGGATGATGATTACCAGGCCCAAATATCTGAATTGTGTTAGAGAGTATATGATAAACATTGTATGTGCCAATAAAATTTGAGGGTTGCCCTCGATTTCCCTGAGATTCCATCATCAGATTCTGATTTGTTAAAAATGGGACTACGTCAGGAGTATAGGCTTCCGAATAAAAAAAGAATTATGAAAATCGCTCTACAATTGGCGGAGAAATCAGTGAACATAGGGTACATAAAAAAAAAATACATACAGTCGAACATAGAAACTCCTCCTTTTTTTTAAGTCGGTTAAAAATTGACAAAGGAGTTTTGGTGAAAACATTAGTGAACCGTTAACAATACATGTCATGGTAGGCTTATCTCCAATAAGTGGAACTTAACATACCTAACTGTTGAAATGTGGGTGTACTGTAGACTGTACACATCTCAGAGCATTCAGGCGTGATGTTATGTTATGATTTTGTGTAAACAATGAATATCCAAGCGATTACAGCCATCGCGACAGATTTGCTGTCTATTATTGAAGAGTTCCATTGTTAATCTCCGAAGATCAGCATCAGATCTTCACCAAATAAAAAATGGCACCACCACGGAATAATATTCTTCCAAACAAAAAAGAATCGTCAAAATCGGTTCACAATTGGCGAAGATATCGCTGAACATACACAAAAAAAATGGTCTTATGACCAAGAGCCTCGATGACCATCTTTCGAAGCTCTCCTTAGGCGGTTGGATCAAGGGCCTGATTTAGAAGGCGTCTTCGATACGGCTCGCATTGTGAGGAGGTTCCTATCTCTGGAGCAATAACCACCGGTAGCTTGGACCCTGCTCCCGACACCGGCGGACTACTATATTTTTATATTTTTAATGTTTTTATATGGTCTTGTATAGAAATATTTATAATGTCGTCGCAAGCGATGTCAAGACGACAACATTTTCAAATTATTATTTCTACCTCCCCGTTGATTTCTTAACATTAATCGAACCATACTGTAACTCGGAGTCTCATTGGTTGATTGGTTAGTACAGTGGACACCGTGAGGTGGCGCTTAAATTTCGCGCCTTACACGTGGACGGAGTGGATTCATAATTTCTAGACAGGTATTGCTGTAGTATGATATGATGCCGTATGATCTGATCAGTGTGGTGTCACCACACTGATCAGATCATACGATCGAAACTGCCACGTCCACCGTACAAGCCCTAGTTTCTTAGTTGCTGCTTGTTGTAAATTACCGAGTAATTTAAGTAACTGTGATTGGTGTTGAACCTAAGTTTCACTGGTTTGCCCGAGTACCCAGTACCCAGGAACAATAACGATGACGACCCTGTTATCGTTACGCCCACGCACCCGCCCTCATATATTTAATACTAATATTATAAAGCTGAAGAGTTTGTTTGTTTGTTTGTTTGCTTGAACGCGCTAATCTCAGGAACTACTGGTCCGAATTGAAAAATTATTTTAGTGTTTGATAGCCCATTTATCGAGGAAGGCTATAGGCTACATAACATCACGCTACGTACGATAGGAGCGAAGCATTTATGAAAAGGATTGCAAAAACGGGGAAAATCCAAACGCAGACGAAGTTGCGCGGGTCAGCTAGTTTTTAATATGTGTAAAAAGGAATAAAGGAAATAATAATGAATTTTATTTTTTTTATCACCTAATTCCCTAGTTTTCAAATAAAAGAGCAAAAGCGTTCTCAGCTGAACTATAAACTTTGTAAATAGAGCCCTATGTCGTTCCTGTACGCCGCGCGCCGTGGGAATGGTTTATTTCTTATTAAATCCAGCCTTATACGTTATCTGTAAGGGGTGGATATGGTTCTTATACTTCACTTTCTAGCTAATCATTCATAAAATTTGATACAACACAACATATTATAATTATTATGCACTCAAATAAAAATAAATATATATATATATATATATTTACCGTAATGTACAATTTCCACAGTAAAAAAAAAAAAAAATCAAAATCATTTAATTAAATCCATTAAGGATCATATGATGCATACATTTGAGACAAAGTGTTACAATTAAGATCAATTTAAAATATCAATTAAAATTAAAATACTTAAATTATTATATGACTAAATCAACAATTATAAAAAAATACAACGCGACACATACCATTGCAAACTATAAATATTTCTCTGTATATCCAACACTTTGTCATTTTTGTACGCCGTGGATATGGTTTTCATACTTTGATGGGCCTTTAATTAATATATTATTCTATTCCTAAAACTCAACATAGGCCAGTTGGCTGCTGCGTTCAATCTGCAGTAAAACCTAAGATTGTGCCTTTTAGGCGACGATTCAACTTTTCGAAGGCTAACTGGCAGATGTTTTCTGAAGGCATTGACTCAAAGCTACTCGACTTAGACCCAGTTCCGCACAACTCCGATTAGTTTGTTGAAGTTGTATGGGCCATATCTCGACAGTGCATTCCAAGAGGTTGCCACACTGCTTTCATTATGATTATGACAACTCAAACAACATAGACCCCTTTTCCGAACAAACACTACAAATCGGTGAGGAACTTATGCGCGAAGTAAGCGAAAGTCGCAGAAAAAGATGGATGTCGCTAGTCACCGAAATAGATATGACACACAATAGCAAAAAGGCTTGGAATACGATTCAAAAACTAGCTAGCAAGCTTCGAACCCGAGCCAGGTGGCCGTCAATCAAGTTGCCTACCAGCTGCTCCTTAATGAACAACCACCCCATCGCTTAGCCAAAACCGGAAAGTTGTCTGAAGTGGTAAATGGTAATATCACACACACCATCAGCAAGCCTTTTACACTATCAGACGTTTCATACGGGATTAGAAACTTAAAAACCGGACAAGTGTAGTTTGTAGTCGTACTCACACGCAAACAGGGTTCCGTAGCACCAAACAATTTAATAAAAATATTTTGTAGGCAGGAATGTTGTATTGTATTACATTCAACAGCAAAACTCAATTTGTTTTTCATAGTATGTCAATGAAAAACAAAGCTACTGCTGCAGTTTGATGAAAAAGTCTCAAAAACTAAACAGCCCGCACTTAAAGATTTGATGTTTTTTTTTTTTTTGTTTTACTTCCATATGGGGAGCCCCCATAAATCTTTTAATTTTTTGTTTAAAATCGTAAAGCGGTTGACAGAATACATCTACCTACCAAGTTTCAACTGTGTAGTTTTAATAGTTTCGTAATACAGTGGCTGTTACATACAGACGCACAGACAGACAGACGTGACGAATCTAAGGGAAGGGTTCCGGTTTTTGCCATTCGGCTACGGAACCCTAAATATGGTTTTGATAACATTACGGTCGACCAGTTAAAACACCTCGGACCAGTAGCTGTTTCCTGGATTCTATCGCTTTTCAACTCGTGCCTTAAGCAGCATTCCTAAGCTCTCGAGCTAATGTAATTGCTCTCCTTAAGCCTGGTAAATGTCCGGAAGAACCAAAAAGCAACTGACCTTTATCTCTTCTTTGCCACACATTTAAGCTCTTTGAAAGGCTTTTATTCAACCGCCTAACGCCTTTAATCGAACCAAACCTTATTGCTGAGCAAGCTGGCTTTAGGCCAGGAAAGTCATGCACCAATCAGACCCTCAACCTAACGCAATTCTTCGACACATACTTTCGAAGAGTCTTAAGATAAACTGACGGAAGCTCTGGAAATACTAGGGAAATTCTATGATGAAAATCCCCTATGCCCAAACCCATCCGAGTTCTAGTCCTGTGTTTCCATCTCCGCAACCGTCAGGCAAACAGAGCTCCCAGTGTCTCGTGGCGGTGGTGGGGCGTAGACATGAAGCATTGCTCTCATCCACGTTACCTGGGCGTCACCCCAGATAGATCTCTGACTTATAACTTCCACTGCCTTAAAACAAAACAAAAAGTCGGGACTAGAAATAACGTTCTTCGCCGCCTCACAACCTGGTGGATGTGAGGCGGCGAAGAACTAGTTATTCCCCAGGTGGTCCTGGGGAGTAACGCTACAAGTTCTCCACACTACCGGTCTATGTCTTTCTTTTTCTGCTGGGGAGTTTGCATGCCCAGTCTGGCACCGTTCGGTTCACGCTAGAAAAGTTTACATAGCGCTGAACGATACCTGTCGCATTGTAACCTACCTCTCTTGCGATGTTGCATCCGTTGGCAGATGTTCGACGTGAAACAGCTTGTCGCATCGAGAAGGGAAAACAGGAACGAGATAACAGCGACGGGTACGGGCATCAACTATCACCTTCACGCTTAAAAAACCGTGAAAGCTTCATGAGACACACGATTTCCTCAGAAGACAGTGCGAACAGACATCCCACCCCTCCTCACTTTATCAATCCAGCAGAACATCTTCCTCCTGTACAGGAACTGCAGTGGCCAATCTAGAAATCTCTTAACCGTTTGCGGGCCCAGGTTGGCCGCTGTAGTAATAATCTGGCCAAATGGGTTACCATCGACCCGTCCCAGAGACTATGTCAGTGTGGAGCCCCTCTGCAGGATATGTCCCACCTCCTTTCTTGCCCATCCTGCACAGCACCACCTCCATGGATTTAATCGAAGTCAACGACAGAGCTCAGCTCGTGGCATAATATTTGTTGGGTATTATTTAAGTCTATCGACACGCAAAGAAGGAGAAGAAGTAAAATTTATCATTCTTGAAAAAATGAAAATGAAAATGAAAATGAAAAATGTTCATTCTTGGAACGACGTTTATTTTTAAACAAACAATTGTGACTCGTCATTTTAGTGAAAGCAAATAGTGGAACAGTAGAGAGACATCAAAGCGAGTCCCAGCCGCTGCGGCCAACGCGCGACGGGGCCCACATCTCGATGCTGTCATATATATTATTTACATTTGGCCGCAACGCTCGAATATTGGACACGTCGGACAACAAACATTCTTAACAAAAACTAAAGTCTTTAGTTATGTATTTCGAACAGACAATATTTAGCATAACGTTAGTTGTATTCAGTGAGTGACTGGGAGGGAGAGCGGTTAATGGGTACATAATCGAGTGTTTTTGTCACGCAGTTTGGGACGACATTGTGTTAGCATCGCCAGTGTGTGAAAAACTCGTATTGTCGGAGCCGTCAACTTAAATTATGGACGCTCATTCACACAAATGTGAGCAAACATGTCAACATTACCGTAAATAGAGTTTTTATTACGATTGGCGCTTGGGTTAAATAAAGTGTATGGATTTGTCAAAGCACTGGGTGAGGGAGCTCGACATTTGTCGAGCATTAGTCGACAATGGCACGCAATGGGAATAGAGCCGGCTCTGTCGCGCCGTAATGGCTCACAGACGTGTGTGAGCCGAGATGTGGCGACAAAGACGACGCTTTGATCTGCAGCTCTTGTCGCGCACACGACAAAAAATGAAGTGGAAATGTATGCGCTTTGAGAATGATGCTGCTTATTGAGCTCGTGGAAATTGTATTCTTGCGTGTTTCGTGAAGATATCCAAATTATTTTTAAAAAATATAAGAGAATTTTAATCGTGATTGGAAAATAAAACATAAGAGACTACAAGGTTGTGGATTGTATAAATGCGTGTGATTCATTTCCCATATTTTTCACATTTTGGTAATTTTCTGGGACAACAAAATATTTAGGTATATGAAAAAATAATACAAAATTACCCAGCGAAAATATCAGAATTAAGTTATAAGTAATGCAGTAAAGTTGATAATAAATCGTTTTATTCGTTCACTCGTCCGGGTAACAGTCGAAGGCAAGAGGTTTTATTTATACAAACATCATAAAAGTAAGCTTCCTTTCAGTTTATTTGCGCAGCAGATACAATAGGGGTGCCTCATTGAATTATACTTAGCTATTTCCTTGATCACTTGAAGCGTCACTCAGTTATTATTACTTTTCCCTACCCTAATGTAATTTCATTGTTTTCGTTTTTAACAAAATACGTAGGTAATATGATAAAAAAATTGCGATAAATCAAAAAATTTACATAAACTTGTTTGTACAAGTTTTGTGTTGTGTTTCTTGTCACAGAACGAATAGGAATAACAATTCACCTATATACTTTCTGTCCAAATATGTACTATGTAAAGTAACTACTAAATACTGTGTTTGCCCACAAGGGTCCTGTCACTTTGTGTGGGTGTAGAGTATTTTTATTTTAAAATTTTATTTTAAGCATAGTATTGTAAAAATATGTAAAACACCGAAATAAAAAAAGAACCGAGGTGGCCCTCCAAATATCTGCTCGATATGTAATAAAAACATTCTAAAACAAAGCGTGAAGTTTTTATAAAAACGTGTTGTGTGGAATAAAGGTGCCGCGCTCACCCTGGTCCGGTGCTCCCCGCTCTGCCCGCTCTCCCCGCTCTCCCCGTGTAATATCCGTTAGAAACAATGTGTAAATTACGTTGCGGTAGGGTTCAGTGCGAGTATGTACAACTAATTGAGAATTACATGTTTTACAACAGCTTTTGTAATTAGATGCTAAATATAACTTGATGAGACTCCTACACCTCTACGTACGAATAACATCCGAGCCTGACTACGGTATAGCCTTTACAGTATAAACGCCTCGTCCACGTCTTCAGGCGATGCGACTCGGGTCAAGCGACACACGCTTGCGTCTCTTGTTCCTCTTGTTCCCCAGGAGTCTCGTCGCAGTGACTCGCGCCAGTGTGTGGTTCATTTGTTACCTCGGCAGTCGCCTTCCAACAAGCATGCGGCTGGAACAACTAGCTCGAGGCAAGCGGTGAGTGCGCTCAGTGCCGGCAGCCGCAAGTTTAACTCAGGGTGATGAGATTGACCGGAGCAAATCTAAAAATAGCTCCACCTGCTGTGAAATAAAATTACCGTTTTTGCGCCCCAGAGATGCTCACGGCTACCATATTGCCATAAATAACCCATTACCCTTGTTATAAAATAAAAGAACAATGATTTCCTCAACCCGACACTGCGGAGGTGGCAACAGGGCTGCCAGGCGACACCAGGGTGCGGGGACCAGGGACAGGGGACAGGTCGTAACACGTCAATCAACCCACCACTTTTATTGCGAGCCTCGAAATAAAATTAGGTAAACGAGCACCTTCGAGTTTAACTTGACTATAAAAAGAAGTGCCTTTGTCTTACTGTGATCATTTGAGGACGAAACGCGTAAAATGTTATTTGATAATCTTTGTTAGTCGTCGGGGGTTGGGGAGGCTCGCAAGGCTATGGTTGCTACAGACACCAAACTATTTCACAAATTGATTTAAACGAGCAATAAATTAGATATTTCTGTGCTAAAAAGAAATGTTTTTAGCACAGAGACGTCTTTAAAATCGCTTCTCTTGAACATTACGGAATTACACAAATCCGTTAGCTTCATCTTAAACACCTGTCAAGACAATTGAGTCCGGATACTCGCATATTTTCTAAAGGCTTCTGGGACTCCTGTCTGTCTTACTCTTGTGCTACAAATCTGTCAAGTTCTCACCCTTTTCCTTGTTTAAGCAGCTTAATTTCTGCGGATCCTGTCATCTAGAAGCGGCCTACCCGTTAGTCCGGTTACTCTTAGACATCTATAACAATAAGAGCATATAAACCTGCTTTTTCTGTGACATAACGCTGGTTCCCAATGTCACTTGACGGATGACAGCAGAGCGTGCTCTTACAATTGTTCCTTACCTTAGCACTGAGCGTGCAGATGGCGGTCAGCCACAGTTACTCTTTATGGTTGCACTCTCTTAACGCAGCTGAGTTATGCAGCGCATTGCAGGGGGCACGCTAAGAACCTGAGTAATATGAAAAACGAAGGAACGAGACTGAACAAGTCAACTCGGGCTTGTATTGGGCCAGTCGGGACATCGGGTAGTCAAGGAACTACTTCACACTTCTTATGGTTGTGATTACTCAGTATATTTTGTGTTAGCTTACCTATTTACTTTACAGAGAAAATGAGGAAGTACAACCAGTTGTACAACCAGTACCCAAGAAGGGTAGTCGTGTCGACCCCAGTAACTATCGACCAATCGCCATCACCTCCATACTCTGTAAAGTTATGGAAAGGGTTCTCAATGCGAAGCTGCTGGCATACCTAGAAGCAAACGACCTACTCAGTGACCGTCAGTATGGCTTTCGCCGGGGACGATCAACTGGGGATCTTCTGGTGTTTGCTACGCACTGCTGGGGTGAGGCCATCGAGAAACACGGCGAAGCCCTTGCCGTTTCGCTCGACATCTCGAAGGCTTTCGACAGGGTATGACACGCAAGTCTGCTGAGCAAACTTACTGCATACGGCATCCCCGTTGACTTTTGCCGCTGGATATCTGACTTCCTGAGTGAACGCTCGATCCGAGTGGTTATTGATGGCTGCTCCTCTGACCTTATCGCTATTGATGCCGGAGTTCCTCAGGGGTCTGTTCTCTCCGCGACACTTTTCCTGCTGCACATCAATGACCTTCTGGCTCCTGGTATTGTTGGGTACGCAGACGACAGTACTGTCATGGAGAGTTATGCATCCAGCGCGAAAGCCAGCGGTGATGAAGTGCGTTTATTGAGAGAGGCCATGGTAGAGCGAACGAATTCAACCTTAAGTCTCGTCTCCAAGTGGGGTGATGAGAATTTGGTTGTTTTCAACGCCACCAAAACACAAGTGTTCCTGTTCACCGCCAAAAGGAGTTCGTTCAATCTGGCTCCTACTTTCCGGGGTACATCTGTACCAGTCACCGACAGCCTTGAGCTTCTTGGTGCGAAGTTGAGTGCGAATCTGAACTTCGGTGCCTACATTGAGTCGAAAGCCCAAACTGCGGCAAAAAAGCTGGGTATTCTAAACAAGGTTAAGCGTTACTTCAAGCCTGGACAGCTTTTAGTCTTATATAAAGCTCAAGTTCGGTCCGGCATGGAGTATTGCTGTCACCTTTGGGATGGCTCAGCCAAATACCAATTACTGCGGCAAAAAAGCTGGGTATCCTAAACAAGGTTAAGCGTTACTTCAAGCCTGGACAGCTTTTAGTCTTATATAAAGCTCAAGTTCGGTCCGGCATGGAGTATTGCTGTCACCTTTGGGATGGCTCAGCCAAATACCAATTAGCCACACTCGATTCTGTTGAGCGCAGAGCCAAGAGGCTCATTGGTGACGATAAGCTGGTTAGTACCAGGCTTCATAGCCTGGCGCATCGGCGCAAAGTTGCATGTTTGTCGGTCTTTGACAGATTGTACTTCGGTGAGTGTGCTCAAGAGCTCCACGAACTCATTCCACCATCTCCTTTCTTCCATCGGGAGTCCAGACGTACTGCAGGTTATCCCCATACCTATCATATATACCCATACCTTGTCGATGTTCCACACATTCGCACGAAGCGCTTTGCTACATCATTTATTATGCGCACAGCCAAGGAGTGGAATTCCCTGCCTGCGTCGGTGTTTCCAAATTCACATGACCCCAATCTATTTAAATCGTGAGTTAATAGGCTTCTTTTGGGTTAGCTCGTTCCATCGTCGACCTCATCTCTGTCCTCAGGACTAGATTGAGGTCAAGAGTAAGCCCAAACAGAAAAAAAAATGGTGGTCTTGGTCTCTGTGAAAATAGATAGATTCATACAGAAATATATAATAGCATATTGATCACAAAAGCAATGGAACTATCTCTAAACCCAATGTTCGCGGCGGCTTATCTACGTAATATTGTAAGCCATCGTCAGAATACAACTATTCCCGACACATATCTCTGTAATACTCTAGTTAAATTCACTTACGACTCATAACCCGAAGTTAGGCGATAAAGCCAGGTTCACACGATCCGACACCTGCCGTGAAAGCGCGATGTCGTAAATCTGTGATACTTAACACAGTCGCGTGGTAGTCGCGCCCGGCCCGCGATTTGCAGTGATTTTATGTTCGTTAAGAAATGACTGTTCCTGTGGTGAAGTTAATATCTCGTGCCGCGGCCGTTAGTTGTGGGTCATAGGTTCAAGCTCAGACTGGCCCTTTATTTTGTTTAAATTATTTAATGTTGTTTAATCGGTAGTATTTAATTTATCCCATAAGCTCGTAATAATATTAATTTCTGTAAGATATAAAAAAACAATTGGCCCCATATTTGCCGCCCCTACAATCTGCCGGCCTAGGCTCCAGCCTACTCAGCCTGCTGGTAAATTCGCCACTGTATTGCGGTGCAGTGCAATAAAGTTCCACCATTGACTTGAAATGGGTAAATATTTAGTTATCTACAAAGTGATTTTAACAGACAAGCATTCATTTACACGATTTACTGTAAAGTGGTCCAATTTGTGAGCAACTGTTCAGACAGAGGAGGGTTTGTTCAAAAGCCCGTTATCCCGCAGCACGTTCACCGTGGACACTCGAGGAACACACTCACTGCTGATATGATACATTACAGCTTATTGCTGTTAACTCGCTTAGGAGAGGACTCCCCCCACCCAGTCCCTCTCCCCCCTCCCTGTCCTGCACCCGCCGTTCTCTCTTGGCATAATAAAATACACTAAGACTCACAGCTTTCAATTTGTGAAGGTTTTCTAGTATGTTTGAGCATGCTACAACTGAGGACAATAGCAACTCCTATCCTGCGATGATAACAAAGAGAGAATAAAAATACAATGTGGGTGATTATTACTGAACGAACCGTGGTTAATTAGGAAAACAAGCCCCAAAATCAAGTATGATTATATCAAGAAAATTATCCTAATTAATAACTTCTTCAGCGTAAATAACACTAGTGTTTTCACAGCAGCAAAGCCAACCCCAAAACACGGGCAAATGTTTATCCCAAACAACTTAATAACCTACATCAACATACGAGCATAAACAAGATATTAATTCGACAAGTTTCCCCAAACACGCGCGCGACGTAAGCTAACCACTGACCCTTCACACGTAGTAAACACAATTTCCGGCACGTCAATGAGCGGGACAAGTGGGGACAGGCGAGGACAGGCGCGGGAAGGCGCGGGCAGGCGCGGGCAGGCGCGGACAGGCGCGGGCAGGCGCGGGCAGGCGCGGACAGGCGCGGACAGGCGCGGGTAGGCGCGGGCAGGCGCGGACAGGCGCGGGCAGGCGCGGACAGGCGCGGACAGGCGCGGACTAGCGCGGCCAGGCCGGCTTTGCCACTGACTGACGCGAGGACTGTAGTGACAGGTTATCACGTAAGTAGAGCCTCAGCTGGGACACCGCCGGCGCGGCGTGACACTTCACTAGTTGGACTGTGTGATTCTGACACTGACGCGATAACGGCATGTCTTGCATTGGCGGCTGTTTCAGACATGTCTCGTTTCAGGCAACATACAAGTTTGACGTGCATCAAACATGGCCGACTGACGCATATGATTGACAGCAACATTCAGTGCTGCACACGATTGAAATGGCGAACTAACTTCAAAAGGAGCTCCGATTTGGTTATCAAGCAATAAAATTAATCTTAATGCCGAATTAAAAATAGCGTTTGGAGTGGAATGATATGAGTAACTTTCGAGAAATAAATGTTTTATTAATGTTGAGTGTTGATGCATGAAAGTGCACA
Organism: Noctua fimbriata; assembly: GCA_905163415.1. Lineage (NCBI taxonomy): Eukaryota > Metazoa > Arthropoda > Insecta > Lepidoptera > Noctuidae > Noctua > Noctua fimbriata. The sequence continues at coordinate 757,830 of LR990921.1, forward strand.
CAACAGTCATTTTAGTCTGTATACATGATAAGTGATGTTTATTTTGCAAATAGGTTTTTACTAACACTTTAACACGACGCCTTTTTTTAAAACTAGATGAGGCCGGTGTTTCGTATCTGACTACTCTGAGAAGAAACAGCCGAAACAAACTCACAGGTCATAGTCTCTTTTAAGGTCCAGACATAATTTTGCGAGTTGATTATATGAGGACTATGCAGATAAGTGTAGTGTAGTGTATATGTCACCGTAAAATTGTAAAAACCGTTAGATTATAATCTATCTCGCGAGATTGCAACCTGTCGAAAGATTGTGAACCGTTACCAATTTAACGGATTACTTTTCGGTAGATTATAATCTATCGAAATGAAACCGTCAAATTGTGAAATGGCATGCGATGGAACGCACCTTGCGTGCTGATTGGTTTAACGTCATGTGCCCCGCGCACTACCAAAGAATAATGCGTTAAATTTTAAGCAGTATGCTACGGTTCACAATCTTTCGACAATTTACAATCTCGCTAGATAGATTATAATCTAACGGTTTTTACAATTTTACGGTAACATATACATACAATTCTTCTTCTTCTTAGCGCGTCGATCGCAATCTATATTGCGCATTCTCGCTCTCTCCCTCTTATACGCAGACGAAGTTGAGCGGGTCAGCTATTGCATGATAATCGTATTGGAAACAGTCAGGTGTTTGTTTCAGCCAAGTTTCTGGTTATAACGATCGTATGACTTGCTTACTTCGCAAACTGTTGCTGGACATAACTAAGGCACGTTATTTTTGAAGAGCATTGCATTTACTTGATCACCGTTAGTGTAAGCATGCCTTCAAATAATATTGAACTCAAAACATATCTATATTTTGTAGGGATTATGATTTTGGTTTGGTAGGGTTAATAGTTGTTTGCAATAAGTTGTCCCAAACGAATTAATATTTACAAATGAAGTTCACAGGTATTTGGTTTAATTGATTTTGAGAGAATAACTTTGCATCTAATATTATTTCATGACCTATTGTTTACTAATTACATTGAAATCAACGGATCATTTCAGGTCTAACTAAAATATTTGATGTGTATTCTGTTGATTAAGTCTCAAATGTGTGGTATAAGTGAAAAAAATTGACCGAATTCTGTTAATCTCTGATTTATATCAGGGATTAACAGAATTCGGTAAATTTTTTTTAACCACCTTCCCGGTACACGTACATTAAAGCGTATAGCGACATTGAAAGCGGCATGTTATTAGAGAAACATGCCGCGAAGCCAATCATAGGACATTAAAAAAAAAACACTTACGTAACGTTACCGGGTCGCGCGGTCACACGCGTTCTGATGACACGCTAGAAGGTGACAACGCGCGGGGACGTTGTACGACAGAGTATATGGAGGTATTTACTGTTTTACATAGCAACGAGTTTTCAGTGGGTAATTTTAATAGGTTCTTAGTTATACGTTAAAGATAGCTTCATCATAAGCTGACATTGTCATTTCGTGTTCGAAGAACACGCCGCGCGGGCTCTTGTATGTACACAGAAGGAATAGGAGGAAGCTTAAGCCGATATTGGCACACAACAGGCTAGGAAACAAAACCTATCTAAACTGAAGTTTGGTTCACTGGGAGACACTGCACAGTGACTTTTCGAGAAAATGGTTGGCAAAAAGTCGCGCCTGATGCGCGTTATCTGGCCGCGCTGAAACGCGACGTGTCGGGCATAAAGTTATGCGCACTCACGGCCGCGCGGCACAAACACGGCGGTCGTTCGCGTCTCGCACACGTTCGGCGCTGATATGCGAATCATATCGCTCGTTGTGTGCTCTGCAAGAGATTGCCTCTTAGCGCACATACTGCCGCCGAGTGTTTGTACTCTATATCGTTTCGGGTAAGGGCTGTTCACGGTAATAGCTCCTTATTTTTTTTCGATGGGATCATAAAGTTTAACTCGTCATTTTTGTAAAAAAAGGGTATGTGCTACATTTATAATACTGTACTAAGGTGATATTGGTGACTGCGTCGGTTACGCTTACGTTGTGACGCAGGTTAGGAGAGGTCTACCTCCAGGACTGGACTGTGAGAGACAGTAATGTTAATGAAGGTACAATTAATCAATGATTGTATATACATAGCGCTTTTACTTTAATTGCACTCAGAAACCACTAATTGCATCGACCGCGGAGAAACAAGTCCACACACCAGGTCGGCCGTCGTGCTACTACTTAAGATATATTTCCATTATTATTTGACGTTAACATGTATTCAGTTTCCCTTGAATGTTTTCGTTGAAATAGTAACATTGAAACAATAAGCTTCCCAATACAATTCCAGTTCATATGTATGTTTAAATCTTCGCAATGTATCGCCTTCTGTTTTGAGTAAATAAAAGTTAAGAACGATTTAATGACTCGGTGAAAAAAATAAAATAAAAAAAATGTATTTTATTACCTTAAATAATTGTACAAGAAACACGTATCTAAGCACTATGCAGTGTTAAAACATAATTCGTTCGTTCGTTCGTCGTCGTTTCGTGGTTTCGTTTTGTTTTTTTTTTGTTTAGGGACTGCTGAGGTAGGGGTCCCGGGTTCGATTCCCAGGTCGGAAAAAATAAAATAGGTTATTTCTCAGGGTATCCTGCCTTTTCAACTAAAATTAATTTACAAATCTTCATTTGAAAAACAACGATTGACAAAAACACGGTTGGTTCTTTCATCATTTTACAACAACAAGTTTGGCAAATAATTCACTTAAAAAAAAACCGATAAACTTTTATTTGATAACCTATTATTTGACAAACAATTCATTTTTTATTCATGTTACACATAACGCAATATATTGCTTTGGTATTCAGCTGCATCCTGTTAAACTGGAAGCCGACCCCAACATAGTTGGGAAAAGGCTTAGGCAGTTGATGACACATTACGCAATTTCAATTCATAAAAATTTTACTCATTAAATAGGCACAACGGTAATTTGAATTAATGGAACAACAAATACTTAGGATTCAAGAGCGAGCGAAGCGAGCTCGAGAATTGGTGCACACCGACGTTAGGTTAGGTTAAAACCTACAAATAGGAGCCCCACGCAGCGGGGCTACGTCGACTACGCCTATTACAAAATATTGATAGTAATTAAGTTTGACTTTAGGTGAATTTGTACACTAAAAATAATCATAACTACCCGAAAAAATAGTACTGCTAAAACACACCACCGTCACAAAATGTATGTACAGTGCCTCCCGGCCCGGGCATTCTTTGTGTGAGCACGTATGAGAGGCGAGAGCCCTCTCGCCTCTCATACGTGCTCACACAAAGAATGCTGCTACACTTGCTCAGCAGCTCTGACCTCTAACAAGTGGCTAATGCGTCTGGTAAGTTTTGATGGCTACTTTACAAAGTGGCTTTTAATTGATTATATAAGGGCTCTTAGACAATAGTCCGAGTTTTGCGATTGCAACTTGTGGTGTAACTTGTGTATTGTACCCAGTGACCACAACTAGATCTCTAAAACAGTATGTTACAAAGATTCTGCTAATTCTGATACGATCTGGTCTATTAGCCAGATTATAAATAACTTTAGCAAAGCAAGAGCTTACTGACTCCATCCTCAGTAACGAAATACCAAGTCGTTCAAAACCAACTTGTAATTAATTTTACGGTAGTTCTGCAACTCGTTGAAGGAGCTCTGACCTGAACTTGGAACAACATTCTCGGCCATATGCTAAGGTAAGTTGATGTAAGGCCGGTGTGGATAGCCATATAATTAAGCCAGATAATAAGAAGATAGTTTTTAATGATTGCGTCCGATATCTCTGGTCCATGAATGTGAAAACTGAAAATATGAAGAATCGCATCCTGTCTTGAATAGCATAATCATAGTTTTTTTGTTAATAGCTTTTTAATATTGTACTATGTTATGCGACTGAATAAAGTTGTTCGAGTATTTTTAGTTAGGTAAAGTTTAGGATTATGATTAATAATCGTGTAATGTGTATATTTTGATTTTTTGATTTTTATTATATTTTTTTATTTAATTAATTATGTAAAGTTATGCTATGGATAATTTATAATCTGAAAATAAATGTTTAATAATAATAAAGTTAAGTTATTTATTTATCGTGTCTTTGCAATCAATGTTGTCAATCTCCCTGTCCATACCCCAGTAAGACTAATTCCTTCAATCACATAACGTATCCAACTTAACCAAGTTCTAAGACGGACAAAGTCCTTCCCCCGTAATCTTAGATTAACAGCAGCGGTTCTTGGAGTAGGGTGTCGAAAAGCACATCGTGATCCTTTGTGGTCTAATTGATACCGGCACAAACGGCGCCCTCCGGGAGTCGAACCTGGGACCGCCGGAACCGAGAGCGGCTTAATTGAATCAGGACTTGTTAAACCGTAGGGATGAGCCCACCGAGGATCTAGTGTTGGGGTTACGGACTTCCTCAAATATTTGTTGCCGTAACTGGTATCAAGTGTTCGATTCTGGGTTTATACCATCAATATTTATACTAATGAGAGTACTAATTCACCTCTACCTCTTCGGAGAATACAGATCATCTATCAGTAAATCAATCCGACATTGATTGACACAATCACAGACATCGACTGCTATCCAATTTCGAGGAATCATGGCGCCCAGAGCGTGTACTTGCGATGCCATGTTAGTTCTCGGTCGGAAGTTCAATTACCGGTCTAATTACTCCTTTGACCGCAGCCACCCTGAGGGCGAGAGGGGAGGGGGTGACCGCAACCTTCGCAATAATTAGTGAATGTTAATCAAAACGTCATCGGACCCACGTGGACATTTCTGTTTAATTACGACACTAAATTGGAAATTAAGATCAATGGACATTTACCCACAGGTTGTATTGCTTGTTCGGATGCTATTTGAGAAGGTTTTCTGTCCAGTTTGGATAGTGAAGCTACGGTTTCGATTAGAAATAGTAGGCGAGGGGAGAATGAATGTGAGTATAAAAATACAAATAAAATACATACATACATTTGAAACTTTGAATGTCAAACACGAATTGATTCATTTTGGCATTTCAAATAAACAAAGCGACATAAAACACTACAACTTACGAGTACCATGACTTAACAACTTACAATTCAAATGTTCAATAACAAGAAACCGACACAGGACGGGATATGCAATTATACACTGAGTAAAATGGTGTATGATACGATACCAAGGTATCGCGTGACGCACATATAACATTCAATTAGCAGACTTTATTTGTTCTAAACCCAAAATGTGAATACGTATTACATTTATAATACGTATTACATTTTGGCATAGGACACACCGCAACTAAGAAAAAAAAAATATTTTGCTTACTCGAGGACAGCAGTGTATGGTGTCCACGAGATTACCGATTGCTCTGTTAGCAGGTTACAATGTGTTAGTCACGAGAGCCCTGGCAAAAGACTATTCTATCAGCGGGAACGATGATGGAGAAGACAGAAATGTATTGGATGACATAAACTACAGAAGCTTGTGTCACTTCTGTTGAAAACATTTTGGTCTAGGCCCTCTGTTCTGTATGATTTATGGTAAAGAGATTAGCGACGGTGCGCGGTGGACCAATAACTCAAGTTAAGTCGATAACTCGACACAAAACCGGAATAGTTACTGTTTACTGACCGGTATCAAATGATTCTTCTGTAAAGCGATACTTTTGACCTACAAACACCCACAACCTTGCTCACGCAGTTCGCAGGTGCTCATCATCACGTATTGTTGGGATGGTTTGAATATTGTGGACCTTTATTTCAATAGGTACATAATTTGTGGCATTTATAGAGCGTTACAAATATTAGGAACGGATCTGAATCTTCTATTTCTTTAAATAACCATGTAAGTATGGTGGACTGGAAGTCCTAGTTTGTAGCGGCACTACAAAAGTGAACTACAGCAATATGTCTGTCCCCTCTGTCCTCCTTCATGTGGTAGGGAGAGGATCATAACCCACCAGGGGCACAGGCTGCGGTAGGTTGGATGTCGTTTATTCTCTACGAATGTTTGTTCTAGAACATGTCGGTGTCCTCACGATCTTTCCCTTCACAGTATTAAGAGCAGTCGTTATGTACCCAATTACACAAAGTAAGATGCCTGTCTGAGTTTGAACAGTAGATAGATATTAACCAAATATTAATTAATTTTCGAATTGAACCAAAGCACCAAGAAATGTCTTTATCAATTTTGGAGAGCTTGTCCAAATATACACATGGACCATTTCAATAGCTAGTCAAAGTTGTCGACTACTGACTGGCTACTCGCTGAACACTGGATGTGCTGCGCGCTCGCCTACAGGGGCCGTGAGTGGCGAGTTAGTAGTTGGCGACGCTTGGGGCCTACCGTTACATCTGGCCTACAACCGCTACGTTTCACATCAAAGTGGTACAAAGCAAACGCGACGGATGGGCGACTTTGATGCTTTAAAATTTAATTGTGCACCGCCTGTGACTTGGACCACGCTCTCGATTCCTGCTTCGATACGAGTTTGGCGAATTCAATTATGTGATTTCATTTGCTCTCGAGTTCGCCTTTGAAAGTTCAGGAGGTTTCAACTATTTTCTTAGTGGAAAGTCCTAATTAATGATGGCCGTGTGGTCGCCCGTGTCTCGAGAGTGTAAGTTTTGTGAGGATTTGGGGGCGGCAGTATCAGTAGATACCTAATTTAACTTCAATAACTTTGTTGCTAGACTAGAATTTGCTTCAGTGATTTCGAACTTGAAATTTCGCGAGCTTTGCAGATGTAAGAGGCTCTAAGAAGTTATAAGTCCTGTGGGAGTAGATATATACAAAGGTTCAATCTAATTAATTACATTGAATAAACAAATCGCATTTCAAAATCGAGTAGATCTTTGAACAAAAATTAAAAGTAATTGCAAAAACATCTACCAGGACTACAGCAATACTCTGAAGTTACCTTCTAACAAAAAAGGTGAACTTAGTTCATAATTATTATGCTATTTCGGTTAACTGATCGTGAGTGAGACGTGACGTCATTACCAGCGAGCGATCAAATTCCGGCGTAACTTAAATTTTAATTTCTTTCCTATTTCTTTGTTTCACTATTGCTGTACTTACACTAAATGTTCGTTTTTGCTGGGTTATCTAGCACCTTTTCTTGACATAGTTAAGTTACTAGAACGCCTTGGAAAGGTGTTAGTAATGTTAATAAATATTTTCCAACTATACTTAAAAGAGGTACATTTGGCAATGAATCTACCTAAGACTGTTGAAAGTTTAACCAAAAATCACGTTTATAAACTCAACTCGAATCTAATAAAACTGCAACTTTTCATCCTGAACAAACTTTTATCAAAAGGAAGGCATTGGGAGGGACTTTTTGTTTTCCGATAAATACCATCCAAACTCGTAAAGCAAAGATACTTCTGAACTCCCGACCGTCACTGGTGAGTTTGTGACGTCACACGAGCGAGACGGAGATAGTCTTAAGACGGTTACAGGAAGAGGATGGGTGTTGGAGGAAGCTGCGCTGTTGTGTTATGCATGCTGTAACCTGTTGCTTGCGGTAGCAAGTTTGATGTGCCCCGCGTGAGAGGAACATGTCCACAAGTGGTTGCTTATGGCTATTTGATTGCAGCCAACTTAAGTTATGACAGCTCGGGGGCACTGCCATCTTAATACTGACGGCGTCTTTCTCTGATGGGGGTAGTACCGACAGAAGGCCGCCTGCCACGATACGCCTTTCGCGTCGTCCACGTTTATTTGCATTGTCTTTTTAAAACTGAATATAATGGCAATAATGCGTCATATTTTTACATAAACATAATAATATCAAACAACATCCAATGACATGGTGTTTTCAATTTTAACGGTTTCCTTACACCACTACTTGCGCCTCTCTGTCAGAGTGCCTCGAATCTTGCCCGTCTGTTCTTGACAACTAATACAACGCTTCTAACCGCTATTGTATTTAAATATAAATTGGTTCTTGTGTATACAAACAACTTAAGCTTATTCAACGTTTGACGTATGTTTCTAAGTTTTTGATCTTTTGAATTTATTATAAGTACAGTCGGCCAAGCTAATTAGTTCACATCACAACATATTGTATGGTTATTGATGTGTCACACGCACACTAATAAAAACCGAGCTCTCTCGTTTTATTAAGTGTTTATGTGCATAACTATTACTTCACCCACACATATAAACTGTAAATCAAATAGTTGGTTCAATTGTACATAATTATGTAAAAGCTACTCATTTAATCAACATAATCATCATACATCTGCCGTAATTATACCTTTTTATTTATTTAGTTGTCAACACAGCCAAACACGTTTAGTAAACTTTAGCAAAAGTACGGGTGTTACATGCGACATATTTTACTGTGCTTACTTAATATACTCGTAAATTGAATTGATAAAATCCTTCATGTCCTCATGTTTGTAAGTGCAAATGCCACAATTTTTTTGTAAAGCTATCTTTCAACAAGCGACACTAATATGCAATTGTTATATAGTTATTCAATTTTATAAAAATAAAACGTTTAAAATGTGGCTATTGTCAAGAGCAGGGTCCGAGCTACCGGTGGTTGGGGCTCCAGACAGGAACCTCCTCACAATGCGGGCCGTATCGAAGAGTGGGGCCTTCCGAATCAAGCCCTTAATCGATACGCGCGAACGAAATTAAAATAGCTTCTGAGCTAAACTAATTGGAATTTATTCTAATATTAAGTGAAGCAAAGCTTTGTTGCGTGACGATGGTTATTACCGTACTAAATAGGGTGTGTTTAGTATTAAATGACCGTGTTTAAATTTTATTTTGAGTACACGGTATGAAAACGAATATTAATATTTTGTAAAAGCGATATTAGCCGAATGCAGACAAAAAATACTCAACAGGTGGAACGAAGTTTATAGTGGTCGGATTTTATGGGAATTTTTTAATTAAGTTCATAGAGGAGTGTTCGTGAGAAGAATGTTAAAAGCTTAAAATATTACGAAATACGAAATTCGACGAATTTATATTGAGGCATAATAAAAAGACCTGTGTGAGTGAACAAGGAAACAGACCAAATTGGGGTTTAATGGATCCACACAGGTCCCACTATTACGTCACAATATAAATTCGGCGAATTTCAAGTTATTCATAAACGAAAAAAAAATTCAAAAGGAAATTTAAAAAAAAATGATTCGCGTGCGGGAATTTTTTTTAAACCCGTTCGTTCCACCACAACCACTATAAACTTCATTGCACCTTATAGTCTGATTCCATTCCGTCCCCGAGCATATTGTGAAAGGTATCTCAGAGCCTAAATCAAACAATAGGCTCGCCCCCTATGACATTGGAATGAAACAAAGCAGCTGGCAAACTGTGGGTGTACCTATCTATATACTATTGGTGGATATCTGCCTAATTCTTTGAAGATGACACGTGCGATGTTATATATGAAACCATGAGCTTATTTGATAAGTACCGATGAGCTACTATAAATCTACGTACAATATTTTCAAAGGCCATGGTATAAACAAACAGTAGAAGTTGGCCACGGATTTAATCCTTTTCGCAATAAATCTAAAAAAGCCAAATATTGACTATAGCTCTTAATTAGCAAAGCCCAGGATCTATTTCTAAATGAAGAAGTGCCAACTTTCGACGCAATTCAATTAGTTCAAATTAAAATTTATATGAAGCATCTCGAGGGCCATCACTCTGTCCTCATCACAAATTGACTCTCGGCCGGGACCATTTATCCTCTTTTAAATCTTTATTGTCACTCCAGAGCTTACAGATACTTATAAATGTTGTTGACAGTTATTTCGAAGTAATTTCGGATAATGAAATAATTACATGAGTGTCTGCTAGTAGATGAAATAATTAAAGAAAATACTAAAATACTAATACTACTTGGAGTTGCTGTAAAAGAGTCATCTTTTCGTGTAACCTGTGTGTGTATGACAATTACTTATTATCTACTGATAATGAGCAATTTATTTCATGATTGGAACAGTATGTTAGTGCACTGGTGCATAGGAACATACACCGTAACTGTTTAGTAGTCTTACTACGGCAGCCCACTTCATGTATCCAATGACTACTAAACATTCATAAAAAAAATAGGTATTTATGAGATTTATAAAATTAAAAATATTATTTAGTATTATGACGCATGACGTAGTTAAAACAGCCTGTTGCGAGCGATGATCTACTCGACTCGTGCGTTAGGTAGGTATGTTCTCTCGTTTGACACGTAAATATCATTAATAGGATGTTTCATAATTTTATTCTAATGTATTATTTATTTTTCTTTGTACCTATTACGGTAGGTAAAAAAAAATCGCGCCTGGTCCAGGCGCGATTTTTTCGTCTTACAAAGATGGTCACCTTTGTAAGACGACTAAAAAGTCACGGTGTATTATTATCTTATCGTATCATCACCATATTTAGCCTAACCTTTTCCCAAATATGCTTGAGGTGAGTTCCAGCCTAACCGGATGCAGCTAGATACCATTTTAAAATAAAACAACCTATCTGAACTCCACAGCCCAGTCACACGGTAACGCGAAGACTGTTTGGTAAGATACTGCAGCCTTCAAATGTTTCCTTTATCATACTACAGATCTACAGTAAAAATGTCAAGAGAGTAACCCAAAGCCGCTGCACTCATCACCTCAGCTGATGTCAGCGCATTGCGTGCGTGCCACAATGGGAAGTACATTGATCAGTCGCGTGACATACATATGTATGAGTCCTGCTGAACCTGCTCGTTAGGCTTTTTATTAGCAACTGTTTTTGTTAACATTAATCTACACTAATATTATAAAAAATAAAGATTTGTATTTTTGTACGTATGTAACGAATAAAGTCAAAAACTGCTGGACCGATTTCAAAAATTCATTCACCATTAGAATGCTGAATGAGTAACATAGGCTATATTAATTACTAGAAAAAAAATGTCCAACCGTGCGTCGCCGGGACGGACCGCTAGTGTTCTATAATTAGAAGAGTATCAATCAAACGGTTTCAAGTCTTGTGTTATAAGTGAAGCATTTTCTAACCAACTGTAATCATTACAAGTAACAATTGCGTCTAAGGTTCTGCGATAGAAAGAAACATTTTGGTCGTTTTCTCTTTAATTATTTCAGGCGAATTATAACTAAAATCACTTTATCTCGGTAAGTAATGTGCTATGATATCCCTAAAGCAACGTCCCATGCTCCATGCTTCCATGCTCTTCGATCTCAGAATCTTTCCATCAGCCGTGCGCAATGCTACTTCAATTAGCAATTCAAATACTTCCTCCTCCCGAATCCCTCCGGCTGAGTGCCTTAATGTGTTCAGAGTTCACTCATTTTTCCTCTGTCACGATTATTTCCCTTCCGATTAAAGGATGCTTCGGTAAAATTTTACGAGGAGTAAGCGCGTGACGCCGCAAGATTTCATTAGTGTTTGGTTCCTCAATCAAAATGATCCACGAAAGTGTTTTTATTTGTATGTTTAGGACGGACGCGCGGACACTTAGACAATTATAAAACTTAAATCACAAAAATAAATATTGTAAGAAATCGTACAGAAATGTCTACTCATATTGTACAAGCGCGGGTAGTGCTCCCTCGCCCTCGGACAGCAAATCCGTTTTATTTCCTTTCCCAGCTTCTTTCGAACTAAGCCGTGAGTCTTATTCCCGGTCGCTTCAACGTGAGCTCGTCTAGATCGGTTTTGTCAAAGCCGAACCAGCTCAGCAAGAACCAAACGCGTCTAAACTTATTATTAGACTGATGTTTTTGCTTACATTAAGTGTTCCCGAGGTTTTGTGTACTTTAGCGGTTAGATTGTTGGCTTTCACTAGCGAACCGGAAGTTGTAGGTCCCACCATGAATTAGTAATTGGCGTTACATATTTTACAGGACTCCTGTGACAAAAGAAAACCAGCTTTGGAAAGTTTGTGCACTGCAATCCATGAAATTACGATTGTACCTACAATTATACAGATAATACTAATAATGTTAAAATACATAATCTACCTCAATGAAGCTAATGGAATTGGCAGGGCAAATATATTGAATCATTACGCACAATTTAATATTCTCATCAGCTGCGAGTTATGGGCTACATCGCCCGTGGCTCGAATACTAACACCCATCGCAATTAGGTTAGTTTCCTACAGAGCAGCGCTTAGACCTACGTGCTAATTGATCTAAATGATACCTTTATATCTTCATAAAGTCTAGGACATGTGTAAGTCAGGCGCAATCTGCATGAGTGATTGCATTTTATACAAGCGTAATATTGGATGGAACGAAGCGAAGCTAATATCCGGGATAAGATGCAAAAGTTTAATCGTCCATAAAATTGTTCATCCGAACTAGCTCTTCATATTATATTGTAAGGATAAAATTTGTAGTTGAACGAATCGGCGCGATCAGAATATATATTTATGTACAAAAGTTTACGAAATATATAAGTAATATTTTATACTTTATGTACAAAACTGCTAGATAAGGAGGACACAATGCCGAGCAGAATTCTCTATTAAACAATTTACTGTAAAGAAGAAGAATAAAGGAAAGCAAATTTTTTGTAAATGTGAGCCCCGCCTGAGAGCAAACAGGATCATTATGTAACTAAGAAAACTGCTTTGCGCTGGAACATAAAATATAATAGAGACAAGATAGAACCGCTACCTCGATGCACAAGCCGCGGTGAGCGGCTTATGGTACAGGTACACCTCTCGGATCTCGGACGCTGTCGCATCGGTCGGGCATGCAGTTCCATAGACTAGCACCTACCAGTACCTTCTAGTCCTTCTAGTCTCTTCATTCTCATTAAGAATTGGAGAGCGCTTGCGATCAGGAATCGAACTAAATATAGGAAAACTGATGGCAGGATTTCACAATTCTAATAGAATGCTGAGCACTATCTGTATATGGTGAGTCATCAAGGTATTTTAAACGGTATTATTTTGTGGAGGCATTTAACTTTTCATTTATGTTCGGGGTGTTCTATATTTTCAGAATTACTAACAGAAACTCACGCCACACACAACACACTTACTACAGAAAATAGTTATTTTTCCTCGTCCACGTTCATACACCTGGGTCATACAAGCACGCTGCGCCGGTTACGAGGGCTATACTACGCACTTGAGTTTTTAGAATTAGTGTAAATATGTACCTTTTGGAAAAATATTAATCGGGCGAATAAAAATTTAATTGGCGACCAATATACTGTATGGACGACTATTGTACCAAGTAAGTAACTATTTATCCGGTCATTGAGGCAAGGAGAATATAGGAAGCAAGAGCGAGCGAAGGCTGAGAGAGACTTGTGGCACCCCGAGTCGGACAGGTTAGGTTCGAAGGGGATGCCGGGATCTAGTGAGCGAGCGACATGAGCGAACTAAGACCCCAGAATCCCCTTCGTGTTAGGTTATTCTAAACCCTGAAAACAGAAATAGGAGCCCCGCGCAGCGGGGCTACGTCGACTACGCCTTATCTACAATCTAGTGGTTAATAACCTTGTTTTAGGATTTTTCCAGAGTCCTTGAATTATCACACTGATCGTATTGAACAACTAGTAACTCAAATTTGTATTTTCAAGTCGCTGTTTTAAACATTTGTATTTGCCCACTGTTTGACGCTCACGTAGTATTTCAGTAGCCCGTTTTCAATATTTGTGACAACACCTTCAAATTGAATTTAATTTCTACCCGTATTTTTTCACATAAAATAACCCACTTTAATATTTTCACCGCTTTCCCGATCCTACTCGAGCTTCCCAGCACAACCGCACACATGACACAACTAATGTCCCTATCTAGTTAGCGTGTATTACGTGCATAAATAATGAACGATGTACGTTTACATAAACAACTGGAGCTAATCTCGCGACTACTGACAGCCCTGAATAATGAATTGATCGCTTTATAATACGTTTTACATCGAATCCAGCGCAATTTGTTTGGGTATCATGTAGGTATACGGATAGAAATAGAACGACTAAGAACCGCATACTGTTATGTAGGTGGACCTCAGAGGCGATTCAATTACAAATACATATGCATAGATGAACGACGACGAGTATGACTTTAATAATACTAGACTATGAATACGGTTGGCGACATCGTGAGAAAACTGCCATGTCGTGGCACCACAAAATCGAAACAATGACATCTACCAATGTACACTGCACCCGCGTGCGTGGTGGAGATTGGTGTGGCCCACTCCGCCTTCTAGAGTGGAGGCCTGTGAGTGCAGTTGTGGGAATGTTATAGGTTGAGCACTATGTATAGATGGTATAATATTATTGGGACTCAATTTGTCATCACTGGACTGATAAAAGATTTTAACTAACTGAAGTACCGCAAGTAGTAGAAGCTGTGCTTGAAGCTTGTTGATTTAATCTTTTACTTGTTGATTTAATCTTTTACTTGTTGATTTAATCTTTTACTCTGGACGCTCTTAATGTACACGTCTTTCTACATCGTTCTCACATATATGTATTATCTCAACATGAACGATGTTGAGATTATACTAGATTATACTAGATGACTAAGATTTTGAAAGAATATTTTGATTTAAAAGCGTGTCCATGGAGTTTCTAGCCCATTCTTCTCCATAGAGATCTACGCTTTGGAATGTGCAACTACAGTACTTTCTCAAGTTATTATGCCTTGTGACTGTGACTGTAGCTTCACTTTTTTTTGTTTTGTTTGACATTCAAAAGCGCCTGTGATGGTCTAATTGAAATAAATGCTTTGAGTTTGAGTTTGTGCAACTTTTGACTCTATATCCGTTGGACCAGTAACCAATGCAATTGATTGATTTACTGATTATTGATTAGAGAAGAAACGTTTTTTATTCGTTTTTGTGCTATATCACAATTAGCATCCACTACGTGTAATTTTTGTATTTTTGTTTAGTTCAACAATCACAAATATATTATATTGCAAACAATAAAAATCTAATTATATCTCTCACTGAGCAAAAAATATTAATATTAAGATTATCTGAGAAACATTAATAGAAAATGTTTCTTTGATGGAAAGTTTATTCTATTATGCTGTTATAAATACTTGCGAAAACTGAAAGCCAGCCGGTTCGCAAACTGGCCGATGGGGACAAGCGACAAACTTTGCGAGGGTACTCAACGATACGACATTTAAAGATAAAGGTACCTATATGTATTGCAGAACAGTGTAGTGTTTACATTAGTCAAACCAAACATTTTAGGCTCACCTGATCCATGAATAATTTATGAAATACCTACTAATATTTATTTCCCTAAAATTAGCTAACTAATTTTCATTTAATTGCTCATTTAAGTTTTTCAAACAGACTTTCCATTGTGATTGTGGTGCACAGAGTTACAAATGCTGCTATAGCCGATAGCCAAGGTACATGAAGTACACGGTGAGTCAGTGCATATTGCAGATATTTGATCTGTTGTGGTTCAATGCTGAGAGTTCGGGCTATTTCCTGGCGAGGTTATTTTTGTTTTGCGGTTATTCCAGTGCCTAACTAGACCTATATCTCGTTGGCATTGAAAAATATAAGATTCAGAACAGTTTAAATATTTTGATGGAGCAGGTACAAGAATAGCGGTTCTGCTAGTCGTTCTAAAGGTTCGGACAAATTCCGGACGCGTCTCTAAACACCAGACTGTGACGGGTACCCGGTGTCCTCGTCCGGCCTGGAGTTTTGACTGCTGGTTTGGCCGAACCCTAACATGGTATTTTGGTTTGTTAGTTTTGTATCTTCTAACGTACACCAGAAAGGAATAGTTAAGTGACCATAATATTATCACGGCGTTACAAATTTAAAAAAAAATTAAGTACCCACTTAATTTTTTCCAGTTTATTTATTCATATACATCACTTATTAAGACCACATATGTACTTTTTTTTCTATCACGTACTGTTTTTTAGGTACGGCAGTTAACAATTTTTAGTATGCTTTATAAAATTTATCAATAATTCGAATATTCTCTTATGTTGGGAAGTATCTTCTTGCTTTAAAAGCCAACAGTAATCTCCAAACATAGCGCCCCAACGACCTGGAAACCGTTCCTTAAGCCTTTTCACATGCTGATGAAATCTTTCCCCTTGTTTATCACTCACTGCTCCAAGATTTGAAGAGAAAAAGGAGAAATGGGAATGGAGGAAGTGAATTTTTAGCGACATTCGGCAACCCATCTTTTTGTATGTTCTTAACAAATTGATCACCAAGAGTTCTACATTCGCGGCTCTATGATTTCCTAAAAAAACCCTTTAACACGGCTTTTAATGATGTCCATGCGCATAGTTTTTTGTCATTTAGTGTTTCATCAAATATGCTGTTTTTCATTAATAGGGGTATTTGTGGACCAATTAAAATAGCTTCTTTCAACTTTGGGTCACTTAACTTTTTTTGGTATTCATCTTACACTCACAAACAGGTAATCTCAAAGATAAACGGGAAGTGAAAATATTTCCTCAATTACTAATATGGACAATATGAGGGTCGTTTAAAAAAAGGTGTGCAACTTAAAAACAAGACGTGATAGAAACAAGAGACATCCACTGCTTACATACTATAACTAATAGACAACTATAATAGCAATCAGTTCTTCGGGTACCGAAATCGTGTCACGCAGTGTTATTTTTGTGAAACAGTCTTTTAACGTTGTAATCTAAAAATGTACTCGGAAGGTCATCGGCATTGGAAATCCTGAAGTGATGGCAGGTGTAGTAAAGGTGCGACCAAGTGGCGTCCAAGGACTGGAAAGCGTAGTCAGTGTTATGGGCAGACCAGATTGTTGCCATCGCGGGTAATACCGGGATGAGGCTTGGCACACTAGCGTGGGGAAAGGCGCAAACACAGGGAGACCCAGCAGGGAGTGACGTCGGGCTGTGGGTGATGTTGAACAGTCACAGTGAACAGTTTTAGTCTAATTAGTGTGGATCACTTTATGATTAGATTTAGACTATAAGTTTAGATTGACGTACCACATCATCCTGCTAGGAATAGTATCTCGAAGGTCATTATGGCATTCAGGTCTTGGAGTATACTTTGCTTGTTAAATTCACTTTTAATTTTCCCGCTAACCACATCGCTGCCCACATGAGCTCGTTGTCATAAATCCATCACAGTGATGTCGTGTAAGATTTACTCTTTGTTGAAGTTGAACGTGACAGTCCACGGAAATCGGAAACTGCTATTCCGAATCAAAGGCGAAGGAAGGAATGCTGCTTTTACGATGTTATTGCGGTTTTTATGAGTTCATTTCTTTTTTAGGGCTAAGTGTGCTGCTTGTCGGATGAATGGCGTGGTTTATACCGCTTTGTAATGATTGATTTTATATTGCAGTGTGCCGAGAACTTGGTGGATACGATCATCTCTGCGCCGCCTGTCGTGCCGACACTTGGGAGGCCTGTGCCCAGCAGTGCATGTCGGGTTATATGTCCATTGGGCTGGTACCAAGGAGTACAGATGTTTTGTTCGGGTGATTTTTACTTAAATTTGTATTAAGTTTTAACAAGAGCTCATTTATTTGGCCTGATTCTAAAAAATACCCATATGAGTTTACTGTATTATTACAGAAAAGAGCTAAAACCTAGAAAACAACAAAACAATCAGTCTCTCTACTACCGAGCACAGCGGTTTCTCATCTACTGCTCCTTGAATAAAAAGCTGAACAAACTAATTAAGTTAGTACTGTAAAAGCGTTTCAAACGCTTTTACAGTACTAACTTAATTTCCCGTGACTTTACAACGCACGAGAACTTCCGATAGATTCCGCAGTGGCGCAATATATCTGTCGATGTGCGCTAGTATATGGTGTATATAATAAAGAGATTCTTTTCTATTCCATTCTATTCCAACAATATTGTACCCAGGAGTAAGTAATATCTAATTTGATTTGAAAAGAGTGTCCATGGAGTTTCTTGCCCATTCTTCTCCGTGAGATCTATTTTCGAATGAGCAACTACAGTCCATTCACAGTTATTATGCCTGTGGCTGGACTAGGCTGTAGATAGCTTATTTTTGACTATGCAAAAGTGCCTGTCACGGGCCTATTTGAAATAAATGCTTTGTGTTTGAGTTTTATGCTATCTAATCGACGCCTTCCGATATTGAACCGTAACGTGAGTATAACCTATGGTATCTCTTGAACTAGACTGTAGGATTGCGTTGACTGTTGAACGTTGAACCAAATGTGTGTGAATGTGTTAGCCAATCAGACTGCCCATGGTAGTTACCATGGCCGGTCTGGCGGTCTGGCGGTCTGGCCTACAGTTTAAAGCCCGAAGTAGTTACTTTTACGCCTATTTTCGGGCTTTTAACTGTAGGACTGAGGCCTATGTCCAACTGAGAGAACATACAACTTACAATTATGTCAAAAGTGGTATACTACATGTTTCGGTGAATCAATTACAAATAGGCGCAAAAATCGTCGCTCACTTCTGGGCCGAAACAATTTAGATGGTCATCGACGAGCTAAGAACAATGTTTACAAATAATGCGAGATCTGAATCAGCTCTCTAAGTTTTTGAAGGCTTTCCAATGGCGAGTCTTATGATATAGCATCATAATATAAGTAGCTTGACACCGTGTTGACGTAATTAAGTAATAGCCGCGCGCTGTCTGCTGTGCCTTGTTAGTCAGGCTCGGTTTACAATCTGCGGTCATTCCTCTCTATCAGCCACGTGCAAGAAACATTATATCATAACAAATCATCGGCAATATCTAGACGTTCCGTTTGTAGGCAGCAAACAAGTACAAAAACAAACTCCTCATTTCGTACAATTTTCACGGGTGAAAAGTCTCAGTATTCAGCTTTCCGCGATTCTCATTTAGAAACAATAGCAGACTCAACAACAAACAAAAAAAATATCGCTCACACTTTTTTGAAACATGAAAAACCTTTTGCGCCAAAATGTCAGGACTGATTCATGTCATAAACACGCGACGTGAAAATTGAGTTTTAACAATTATTTTTTTGTCACGGGAGGTCACTTGTTACAAAGTTAACTGCAGCAGCAGACTGCTGCGTCCCGTCAGCTGTGCGGAGAATAATTCCGGACGTCACTCGTTTTGTACATCCCGCACCGGGATCAGAACTTTAGTCACATTATACGCTCGTATTTTCCGATTTCGCAAAAATTTCCGAACTGGCAGGTCGACAACAAAAAAAAAATGCACAAACTGAAACCCCCATTTTATATGTAACTATACCTCAGCCTCTGTTGTTTCACGCTGGAAGAACAGCGCTTTGTCCTCCGTGGACAAGTGATTAGCCTTCAAGATAATCGCCGCTCGTGCTGATTAATGAGCTCTTGCTTTAAGGCCTCAACGCGAATATTAATATGACATCGCAAAAATGTCGACCGGAAAACCAGGCGCCTTTTGGATCAAACTAATAATCGTTCAACAGTGATGAGACGTGTATTGTGTCATTCGAATGCTTTTCACTTCATTCATACTTCGGGAGAGAGCGCATTTTAGGTAGTATACGTTTTGTACGACATTATAGTATTATGGAACGAAAATTCCAACAGTGTTATGAGTTAACGTCCTAACTCACTTATTTTGCTGTGCCCGCCAGGCCCCCACGTGATCTAATTATAAGTTTACGACCTAAGAATACCTACATGTGGAATGCAATAAAAGCATTCAGTATTGAGTTATGGCAAATGAAAGCTAACCCTGTGTTATTAATTTGCTTCTTAAATAGTTAAGTTCAAATCAAGTGCAATAATGGTATTTTGGCGAATTTTAAGTAAGGGTTTTTTTACGGGTATTTTTGAATAGAACAAGTACTCCAACAGAGATACGAGGTGGAAACGGACCCTTCACGAAGCCGTCAACCAAGCATTCTGTACTTACATCAAACTAAGTAACTGTCGCAAAAGTTACTGCTGGGAATAGACTTTTTTTTTGGGTGAAAAATCCGTTTTACGGTAAGACTCAATGCTTTGCACTTAAAACATTGAGTTATTGTAATATGCTGATGAGTGGATTATTATAGTACGTTAAAAACTTGTATTAAAAAAAATACTTGTGTAAAAATACGGTTCCCAGGTATGGCTTAGCTAGAACAGTAAAATGATCGCAACGACACGGGGAGAACACGCGCCTTCGGCTTCGTTAAGGGTACTTTTACACCCATTATTTGAACGAAATTAATAAAACGAAATATAATATACATAAGCTGTACTAATTAAGCATAGCTATTGACACAAGTGGAGTATTCATTTTCTTTTTATTTATTTATGTACAAACAAAATACTTAACAGGACAATATATTGACATAGAAGAGCACAAAGGTACTGCTTATTTCTTAAGAAATATCTTCCAGAAAACCTGCAGTAGAAATGTAGACACAGTGTGTAGAAAAGACAAAACAAGTAAATTTAAATTAAAACTGAAAACAAAAATATATCTATATAAAATAAACATACATTCAAATATATACACATATCAAAAAATAAATACTAGTATTGTAAATATTTACCTATAATATATATACAGAATTTTTAGAAGATTCTATTGGAAAATGAAGAAGCAAAAAATTCATTAAATGCGACAATACGGTCCCTATCAAGTGTTTGACTGAACGGTCAGTTACTCGCTAACTACTCTAGTAAACATTATTTGGAAGATGCTATTTTATTTTCCTTTATCCCAAAATAAGACTGTACACTAGCCTATTATAAATCTAAATGAATTACAAGTTACTGGTCCTTCAGTCTTCAGGTGAATTAGAGCTAAAATCTGAGCCTTGAAAGTTGTAGCCGCCATTAAAGTAAGTGCTTCCAGAAAAAACCCTGACGCGGAAAATAATTGAAACAGAGTACCTACTGCTTTAGAAGTTTAATATTGAACAAAATGTTCGAGATTCATGTTTTAGATTTTTTCAGCCTTTGTTACAATACATTCTTCTCTCATCACAATGTTTCTCGAGCTCGAGTTATTATTTTTTGTTTTATTTCCTAATCCAGTTTTCATAAAATTATTGAGTTGTATTACCTTTTGTTTTGCAAAACTCGATTTCTTTCTCTTGAAATATAATTTCTTTTTTTTTAATAAAATATAAATATCGAATAGCTTACATGCATACTTTTGGATCAGTATAATCTACTTTACTAAAATTGAATTATTCGTTACGCGCTTAGGTTTGCAACAACTTTTTCTAGGCATAAAACAAATCGATAAATCAATGATAGCGTAATCGATTAAGGTATTTACCGATGTAGCGTTTTATTGTTATAGGGTAGTGGGTTCTTTATCACTGATGCAATAGTTTTCTTCTCTTCTCAAAATATTTTTACTTCAAGGCTGCGGTGTAAGTGCTATATACTTAGTCGGCTCGGGTTGGCACAATTCGAGTCGGGTGAATTTTTTTTATCTACAATATATTCGATTTTGGCGCGGGGCTATTGTGAAGCACCCCATAACAAAGTTCACATTTTTGCTCATCGGTCTCCACCATACTTTTACTAGGCTGCGCAAATACGTGTTTATCTCCTAAGATCTGGACGCGAAGCCTAGTAACTAGTAGTAGGTTTATTTAGAGCTCTCTCTACTAACAGAGAGAGCTCTGAGTAGAGTTACAGATGTTACAGGTCAGGTGAATCCAACTATTTAAATTGTTTCGAGTAAGTGTGTTATCGACCCCGATATGTCGCAGCCCTGAAGTTTGTAGCCAAAGGCAACTGTTTACTGTGTAGTTAGTGGGTGGTGACTTACCGTCAGTGAGCAGCGGCTGGACGTCGGCGTCGGGGCGGCCGGCGGGGCAGAGCGGCAGCGCCGGCGACGATTGCGCCGCGCCGCCTTCGGCCTCGACCTGCGCAACCAAACATACATGTGAATACACATCACAGGCACTCTCAAGCTACACTACAACTCTCTGTCCTCCGCCTTCACCAGTAACAATCAGTTCAGCAAATCGAGTCCACTGGACAGATGGCATCCACGTCCAGTCTGTGCTAGACATCGTTTTAACGTCGTCGGACAATGGAATAATATTAGTAGACAGTGTGAAATTTCTAGGTATTTATATAGATGTATTTATATAGTGTCCTTGGGCCCTTCTTGTTTCTCATTTTTATTAATGATTTGCCGAAGTGTATCGACTATCAAACCGTCCTATTTGTCGATGATAGTACAATCATTATACCGTGTAAAAAGTTGGAATCTTATGAAAATGAAATAAATAATGCCATCCATTGCATTATAAACTGGTAACGTAAGAATAAACTCAAAATAAATTTTGAAAAAAACACGGGTACCTATGACTTTCGAACAAAGGAAAAAAAACAAAATTTAAATATAAAGTAAGCAGACCAAAAAATACCAGAAACCACCAGCGCCAGATTTCTAGGAGTTTACTTGGATAGTCATCTTAATTGGAAATGTCATGTAAGAAATTTGTGTAAAAAACTAAACCAGTATTCGTATGCGCTTTACAATCTTGCGAAAATAGCAAATGAGTCTGTAGTTTTGATAGCATACAAAGCGTATGTCTCATCAACGCTACGTTTTGGAATAATGTATTGGGGAAATTCCACTGATAAAAATACTGCGTTCAAAGCTCAAAAGAAGTGTTTGCCTGCTGTGTAAAGCTGAAACAGACTGATAGTTGTAAGCCATTATTTAGTCAACATAAACTTCACCCTTTGCCATGTAAATCAAGGAGACAGCAGTATTCACAAAGTCAAACTTACATTTATTTCAAAAACTTAGATCCAAGCGACTCAATAGAGAGATTTGTGCTATTCCACACAAGACTGCGTTCTGCTCAAAAAGCTTTTTAGGAATGGCACCCAAGTTATATAATAAGTTACGCATTTCTATATAGGATCTTGACAGCATACACCATTTCAAAAAGGCTCTTCTTAATTTACTAGGCGAAAAAGCTTACTACACAGTCAATGAGTACCTAGAAGACAAATTGTAATCTAATGAAGAGCCCAATGCCACATTTAATAAGTTCCACGACACATTTAAACTATTTTATGAATATGCTTTCCGCTTAAGGAATTAAAATGATGTGCAGTAAAATCGCCTAAGTGGATTAGTAAAGGTATAAAATTATGCTGAAACGCAAGCGCGAAATATTGTGGAAATTTCGAAAAGACCCCAATACCAAACAAAAATTCAAAACTTATACGAAATGTTTCAAAACCATAATTCGTGAGACTAAGAAACCCCAAAATAACAACTCGCGTCTAATATATGTAAAGTTACTAAAAAAATGTACACGCAGAGTTTTGCCTAAACAAGCCAAATTATACCTTCGTTTTCGACATACTAAGTTTCAAATGATAAACCAATGGGATAAAAATGCCAGTGATATTACTATGGTAGCTATAATCTAGAGTCCCGTAACGCGTTTGGGGTAATACGTAAGGCACAGGTCACGAGACGTCGCGCAATCGATAGCCGATTTAATAGTGTAATAGTGGAGCCTCGCGGCAATTCTGCATGCCATTCGGAAAATTGCTATAAAATGCTACTTCAGAACTATTCCTGAAATAGTATTTTATATCAATTTTATTTATCAGTAGAAATATATATTTGGTATTTTTATCGACGGCACGTTAAGCTGTTGGTGCCAGTTGTCAATAGAAGACCTTTACAGTATACTTTACAAATAAAACAAGATTACTTCGCTCTGTTTTTTCCGCGTTTCCATTCACATTGCCCTGATATAATTTAACTTGTTCGTTTTGTTGGTAACTTGCTTTACCATAACCAGACTGATTGCAGGGACTCACCGACACACGGACACCTTCACCTACCCGAAGTATTATGCGGTTCTGTAGTTAATGCATTCCTTTGTTTGCCTTGATAGAGTGTGGGCTATGGCATTTGCTTTAAGCAAGGAGTGAGTAAGGAAACAGTAAACGAGTTTATCTATGTATGTATATTACACGTGGATGCTAGGTGCATCTTGACCTTTGCGATTTCATTGTAGTCGAGGTAATTATTAGTCCAAGAACAGAAAAACTCCACGTATAAATTGTTTACGGGAAATAATAATACTTACGAAAAAAAAACTTCCAACGATCTATGGTTGACTGTAATACTAAGCTTGGTTAAAATGAATTACCGAAAAATTAATACAAACATGTTGTATTTAACAAACAAACATGAGCTTATACAAATTACAATTCTACGAAAAATAATAAACTAAATTTAGGCTTATACCCAATAAAATGGAACTTAACATACCTAGCTGTCGAAATGTGGGTGTACTGTACACATGTGCGTACCTCTTCAGAGCATACAGGCGTGATGTTATGTATGATATTGTGTAAACAATAAACACCCAAGCGATTGCAGCAATCACGACAGATTTGCTGTCTATTATTGAAGAATTCCGTTCCATATCTCCGAAGACCATGATCAAATCATGACAATATTTCTATAGGACCAACTTGGGAGTATACTCTTTCAAATAAAAAAAGAATTTTCCAAATCGGTTAAGGTGACTTTGAGTAACCGGTGAACATACATTTAAAAAACGATTCCGAAGAATTGAGAACTACCTACTTTTTTGAAGTCGGTTAAGGTTTATGTTGTGTGATTGCGTAAACAATGCATATTTATGCGATAGCAGCAATCGCGATTGATTTGCTGTATTTTTTTTAAGAGTTCCGTTGTCTGTCTCCGAAACTCATCATCAGACCTATATGAAATTTAAATGCGAATTTCTCCTTTTTGAAGTCCGTTAAAAGTAATTGTTTTCTTAAGACTTACGATGCAAGAGCGAGCGAAGCGGGCGGGGGGCCTTGGGGCACCCTGACGTTAGGTTAGGTTACTTTAAACCCTATAGATAAAATAAGAGCCCGTCGAGACGTCGATTACGCCTTATTAATTTTGATATTTATCTTGACGTTTATTTTATTCCTGTTTTATTTATTTTATAGGTGAAAACACAATTTAAGATGGTGGAAAAATATTACGTCAGCAAATGCTGTATTGATTTTCGGAATTTTCAGTATTTTATTCGGTCGTTATGCTCATTTTTTTGTCGGAGCTTTTATTACTACCTATTGTTTACTACCTCTCGAGACAGGAAATACGCAATATTTAACAAATAATTCAAAACGAGTTTTACGATAAAATCCAGTTCTTAAAGTAATAACATCACCTTTTAAGAAATAAATACCAGGCATGCCTTTTAAGTGTAGTCATTTACATAGTTGCCCCTAATTTTGAATTTAGAATTGTTCAATATTCAAATTTGTTGGAATTTAGACAATAATATCAATTAAACAAAACAATTGATGGAATTAGGATTAATGCAATTGTTTAGTCACAGCGTTGTTTTGAATCTGTTATGTCGCGTACGAAAATGGAAGTCACGAAGGAAAATGTCCGTGGAATAATTTTCTATAACTTCTAAAGAGGCCTAACACGGCTTCAGTGTTTCGAAGGGCTAACATCTGTGTTCTATGATGAAGCCCCATGACTGCGGACTGTTGAACGCTGGTATTTGGAATTCCAACGTGGACATACCGGTCTTATTGACAAATCTCGTGAAGGACGTCCAAAATCAGACTTCACTGAAGATAACATCGTTGCTGTGAGACAACCTCGAAAATGGTCGTATCACAAATAGGGAGATTGAGGCGTTATTAGGCATCTCAGGGCTTGGTGTGAGAAAGCTAGTTTCCCGTTGGATCCCGCATTTGCTTTCTGACGATCATAAGGCGGCCCGCGTCAGTTTGTGTAAGAAAACTCTTCAAAGGTTCAGCCGAGGAGAGTCAAATCATGTCTATGACACCATAAGTGGTGACGAATCTTTGGTCTATGCCTACGATCCTGATTCCAAACAACAATCCACAATCTGGTTCTTCCAAGACGAGCCGACTCAAGTTGTTCGCTCTCGAAGCGCTTCAAAGAAAATGATGACTACGTTCGAGACGAAAACCGGTCATGTTGCGACAATTGTACGTGAAGATCGTAGAACGGTTAATGCAGAGTGGTATACCACAGTTTGTTTATCACAAGTAATCGCCAAACTTCGGAGATCTACCCCAAAGCGACGCATCATCCTACACCATGACAACGCAAGCTCACATAGCGCTCGTCACACGATTGAAATTTGAAGAGGAAAACTTAGAAATTCTTAACCATCCTCCATACAGTCCTGACCTAAGCCCTAACGATTAGCAGTCGACGCTTTCAACTCACTCGCTTTGAACACCCCTACTTTGGAGTAGAATAAAATAATGTTTTAATAACTGGTTCGAGCAAATGGAAAAGTGTATTAAACTACGTGGTGAATACTTTGCAAAACAATAAAAAGTACTATTAGGTTAGGTTAGGTAGGTTGTTTTTTTTTATTCAAATGACAAAACTTAAAAGGCACGTCACGTATTGCTACTGATCAAAGTTATTCAGATCCCAGTGTCCATCATTATCATGTCAGTGAAAAATCCTCTCACAAACGTCACAATATCACATTCCATCACATCGATGTGATGTGCCATGAGTGAAAGAAACTGATCACACGTGTCGACGCGGCTTCGGCTTGAATAGGTCAGAAAGTTTCATGACGTCGTGACTCGAGACATCGAAATATAACAAACGCGTTGACACGTGTGGAAACTCTTTTTTCCCATGGTGGTAGGCAGCACCTTCTTCGATTTTTACAACCTCGTACCTTCCTTCCTTCCTTTACATACTCGTCCACGTTGATACATCATACACGCACGCCGGTTGCGAGTACGACGCACCTAAGCCTGACCTTTCTAAAGAACCATAAACTCAGTAAATGTTATCTTGTAAAACTGTGGTCACCTTAACGTAAGCAATCAAAGCGTGCCTTAGCTCCGGCCAATCGGGCGCACGAGCCGGAGTTAGGCGAGGACGGGCAGCGAGTTGCACAGCAGGTGCGTCCCCACGACGGTCCATCAGCAGTAGGACAAGCAGCGACCGACCAACGGCAAGCCCAGCATCACATCACACACGGTGTACGCACACAAAGACTCACACATACAATGTAAGATCAAACCTCATCACAAACTAGAGCTACACTCTCGACGTGCAGTTCTTGATACTCGTATAACACACCAATAGATCTTTATCAAAGTTTACGATTTCCTTATTTGATCAGCTTTGATGTAAATATTTTTTGAAAAAGACATGTACTAAAGAGTAAAATACATTTTTTTTCCTCTTGTGTTACTGTCAAATGCTTCGACAAAATTGTCTGTGGCAACGCACATTCATTGGTGACCTCTGACTAAAAAGTATTAATATGATAGTTTTGAGTGCGGGACTGAAACATTCTGCTAAGCTGGGATCTAGTTGAAGCTGAATTAAAACTAAATATTGTTGCATAGCGTCTTGCGTCCATGAGTTTCCGCACAGTAAGGCCTGATTCCATAACTTAGCCAGGACTCATTAAAGTGTTACTTTACGTTATTTTTTTTTCTTTTAATTGATTTAGTATGCATTTTGTATGTATGAATATGTTATTTATTATTTTTTTGTTTTGTCTATTTTGTGTTTGATATTTTGGATATTTTATTTGACTGACTCATCATTCTCTTGCCCTTATCCCAATTCATTTGGGGTCGGCGCAGCATGTCTTCTTCTTCCATACTTCTCTATTACTCTTCATCTCATCCGACACCTCCTTTCTTGCCATATCATTCTTTATACAGTCCATCCATCGTTTCTTTGGTCTTCCTCTACTCATATACCCATCCACATTCATACTCAAAACTTTCCTCACAACATTTTCCTCATTCCTCCGCATCACATGCCCATACCACGACAACCGATTACCACACAACTTTTCAGTCACCGGCGCCACTTTCAGACTTCCTCTTATATACTCATTTCTTATTTTATCCATTCGCGTAACACCACACATTCCCCTTAGCATTCTCATCTCCGCCACATGCAAATGCCTTTCATTCATCCCTTTTGTGGCCCAACATTCTGATCCATACAAGACAGCAGGTCTAACCATTGTTTTATAAATCTTCCCCTTAAGTTTAAGGGGAATGCGGGAGTCGCAGATTGTTCCCGTGACCTGCCGCCATTTCATCCATCCCGTGTTAATTCTGTGCTTTACACTACGATCTATTTCGCCATCGCTTTGCACGAGTGAACCGAGATACCGAAAGTCGGAGCAGACAGGAAGAAACGCGCCATCTAGCGCTATGGCTCCAGAACTGGAGAGACCGCCGAAATCGCAGAACATGTATTCTGTTTTAGTTCTGCTGATTTTTAGCCCAACATTCTCCAGCTTCTGTTGCCATTTCTCCAATCTGCTCTGGATCTCAGGTCCATCTTCACCGACAAGAACAATGTCGTCGGCAAACAGCATGCACCAGGGTGCCTCTTCCTGTATGTCCGACGTCAAAGCGTCCGTAATCAACAGGAAGAGGTAAGGACTTAAAGCCGACCCTTGATGCAAGCCTACAGCCACACTGAACTCAGCGGTGTTGCCAGCAGCTGACCGGACGTAGGTACAAGATTGGCTGTACATAGCACGAATTAACTCTACATACTTCCCAGGTATACCTTTCTCTTTCAAGGCCCACCACAACACATCCCGAGGTACCCTATCATACGCTTTCTCCAGATCAATGAACACCATGTGCAAGTTTTTGTGTGCACGCCTGTACTTCTCGCACAATTGGCGGAGTGCAAAAGTGGCGTCCATTGTTCCTCGACCTGGCATGAACCCAAACTGGTTTTGGGTGATCTTACTCTCCTCTCTTATTCTTTTCTCTATCACTTTCTCCCATACTTTCATACTATGTGACATGAGCTTTATCCCCCGATAGTTGTTGCAGTCCTGCACATCACCTTTATTCTTGAAGATGGGCACTAGCGAACTATTGCACCATTCTTGTGGGATCGCTTCTTCATGCAACAACTTATTGAAGAATAAAGTCAGCCACATACATCCGTCTTCTTTTAAACACTTCCATACTTCTACTGGTATTTCATCAGGGCCCATGGCCTTTCCATTTTTCATACTTTGAACGGCCTTCCTCACTTCATCCATGCTAATTTCCCTCACCAAACCCAAATTTACTTGTACCTCTTTAAGCACACCGCTCCATTCATTCTCTTCATTCATTAGATTTTCAAAATAACCCTTCCATCTCTTTTTTATTTCATCATCTTTAGACAGAACCTTACCAGTGCCATCTTTCATACACTTTATATGATTTATATCTCTCGTTCTCCTTTCTCTTGCTTTTGTAATCCGGTAGAGCTCCTTCTGGCCTCTAGGACTGTCCAGTGAGTCGTATAACTTCTCCTGCGCCTTAGCCCTGGAAACTGCTACCGCCTTTTTTGCCTTTCTCTTCCATTCTTTAAATATCTTTTTCTTTTCTTCTTTCAAACTGTCGTTCCCGTTTGCTACACCCTGCCATTTCTTAAACGCAACCTTTTTCTCTTTCAGACTCTTTTGCACCTCTTCATTCCACCACCATGTATCCTTATCTATCATACCCTTCCCTTTGGATTCTCCAAAAACATTTTTTCCTACTCTTCTTATACAATCTGCCATCTCTATCCAACATTCATTCACAGATTTTCCTTCCATATCCTTCATTTCAATCATCTTATCTACCACTTGACTCTTAAACATACCTGCACATTCTTCTTTTTCAATCATCTGCCATCTGGTTTTGGGTGGGGGCCGATCTTTGTTTCTACTGGCCGAGACACTGACTTTTACCTCCATTATGACCAATCTATGTTGGGAGACTAAGTCTTCGCCTGGCAGCACTTTACAGTTTTTGACATATTTAAGACTGTCTCGCTTGACCAGGAAGAAGTCTATTTGCGTCGCGTGGTGGCCACTTTTATAAGTAATGAGATGTTCGTCTCTTTTTTTAAACCACGTATTTGTTATTGCCAGGTCGAAGGCAGACGCAGCTTGAAGCAGTGTCTCGCCGTCACTGTTACGGTCTCCATACCCCCAGCCACCATGCACTCTCTCATACCCATCCTTCATTCTTCCTACATGCCCGTTGAAATCACCCCCCACATACACTTCTTCATTCTCTTGCACACCCAACATCACTCGATCAAAGTCTTCCCAGAACTTCTCTTTTACGCTATCCTCACTTCCTGACTGGGGTGCATACACACTAACTATATTTAGCACCAAACTATCCAGAATCACTTTTACAGCTATCACTCTATCGCTCACTCTTTTAACATCCACCACACATTCTTTCAACTCCCTATCCAAAACTATTCCCACACCATTTCATCGCTGCCACAATAATAAAACTTATATCCTTCTCCAATTTCTCTTGCCTTCTCACCCTTCCACTTAGTCTCTTGCAGGCACGCTATTTTTATCCGTCGCCTTTTTAGCACATCTGCTAACTCTCTTCCTCTTCCAGTCATCGTACCGACATTCCAGCTCGCACATCTCATTCTTACTTCTCTTACTCTCTTGCGTCTTACGTCGCACCCGCCCGTTCTGGTGCGACAACCCTTGTCCACTTTCCGCAGTGGCCGGGTGCTGCCCCTGCGCGTCGCCTGCGGGGTACGCCCTAGCCCTAACGTTACTTTCATTTAAACTTATCGTCATACTGCTTTGGGTTTTGGCAAAGATTTTATGACCGGCCGCCTGCCTGACGTCAACCCTCCTTGGGAATGCTATTGTGCATACTTTATAATTTATTGTAAATATGCTAAGCTTTATTTGACTGACTAAATAAATTAATTGAAAATTAATTAAAAACAGTAAACATAAATACTGGTCATTTGGAAAATACCAAATAGAATTTCCTACGACACCCGCTGCATCTAATCTCGCAGTCCAATCTCGTTAATTACAGAAAATTGTCTCAGTCTACCACACAGACATGCAGACACACAGACCGATCGCAATCGTTGCTCTATAACTTTGGGATCAGATGCTCAATTAATTTACGATTTGTGTTTGACGCAGTTATCCATGTGTTTTTTGCTGAATTTGGCGTTATGGACTTATTTATGGTCGGTAGTAAGGTTACGTTAGTTCTCAGTCTGAATAGGTGAAGTCACGTCTCCTATGTTACAGTTTCAACACAAACATACCTGAAACTTAGAAATCGTTGAATGCTATTATATTGTTATATCTTTTTTGCTTCCTATTTAATGATGGTATTGACACGGGTATTGTAAGCACACTCAGGCGTCTTGTTAAGATGTGTGAAGACTACGCGGCCACTCAGGGACTCATGCACAATGCAAAAAAAAAAAATTAAAAATATAAAAAAGTAATAGCCCACCGGCATCGGGAACAGGGTCCGAGCTACCGGTGGTCAGGGCTCTTGAGGCAGGAACGACACGCGCCGTTTCCAGAAGTACCGCTTTCTGAATCAAGCCCTTGATCCAGCTGCCTAACGAGAGCCTCCTCAGGTATTGGTCGAGGCTCTTGGCAATTAAGCCATGGGCTGATACGACTATCGGCACAATGATCGCCGAGTCCACATCCCACATGTCGACAACCTCGAGAGCCAAGTCAAGATACTTGATTTTCTTATCTTTCTCGGCTTTCACGAGGTTCTCATCATGTGGGACCGTTATGTCAACAATCATTGCGCGCCGCTCTGATCGATCCACCACCACTATATCAGGCTTATTGGCTACAGTAGTCCTGTCAGTGATGATGGATTGATCCCAGTACAATGTGATACTGCCATTTTCGAGAACTGGGTCGGGCACATACTTATAGTACGGCAGTTCCGATTCCACAAGGTTGTATTTTAGAGCAAGTTGCTGATGGATAATCCTGGCTACAAGGTTGTGCCTATGCAAGTACTCTCCGTTAGCCAGACGAGAACACCCGGAGATAACGTGACGGATTGATTCGCCTGGACGGTGGCATGCCCGACATATGTCAACCGTACCGTCCTTCACAATAAATCTCCGGTAGTTATTCGTCATCATAACTTCATCCATAATTGCACAGACAAAACCTTCGGTTTCTCTGAAGAGGTCCCCGGAACGTAGCCAGGCTACGGACGCTGATAGGTCTACATTGGGCCCATGCAGGGCCCGGAAAAAGCGTCCGTGAAGCTCCTTACTCTGCCGTACCTCCATGCGGTCGTTAGTGTCAAGCACTAAGGGTTTGCGCCAGTTCTCTTTAGCCAAGGAGAGCTTGTCCACTGCGACCACATCTCGATGCATCCCCACGTCGATTTCAAGGAAATATTCCCTGAGACTGCATATCTCGCGATTGTGGAGAGTCTTAGCGTTTAAAAAGCCTCGACCCCCACACTTCCGCGGCATATACAGTCTCATAACAGAAGAACGCGGGTGATGCATTCGATATGCCGTCAACAATGTACGGATCCTCCTATCCAGAGCGTCTAGTTCTGTTTGAGTCCATTTGAGTATGCCGAGAGAGTACATCAGAACCGGCATGACCCAACCGTTGAAGGCACGTACCTTATTGCCGCCTGATAAAAGACTATTAAATACTTTTTTCAGGCGGCCAAAGAAGCGCTCCTTCAACGATTGCTTCATATCAGCAACATTGATGCCCAGCGCTTCCGACATACCCAAATACTTATAGGTTTCGGTTGCTGAGAGGGATCTAAGATTTATGGAATCCGAGAGCTGGGTTCCCACAGATTCCACAATCTCACCTTGCTTTACATGCATTTGTCCACACCAAATTCCATCCTGATGGCGCTACTGAAAGTTTCAGTTACCTTCAGTAGCTCCATCAGTTGCAAATCGTTGGGGGCAAAAAGTTTCAGGTAAAAAAAATAAAAAATATTATTATTATTATTGACTTACATTACCTCTGAAATAAATTTCAAACGAACGATTAAATAGGTCGCCCCAGTCTTGAAAAATAGAGCTAATGAGGCGAGCTCATGAGACAGTGTGTGGCCAAATAACGAGCTTTATTAGCGGTGGAGACTAGCTTGTGCAACAGGCTTCCCGAGAGTCTGCCTTACATTATAGCCTGGAGAAGCGTTATAATCTAGTCCTACCAACTTACTACAAGCTGTACCAAGTACTCTGCTAGAATTAGAAACCAGTATTATAATTTATTACTGGTTTATTCAATATTTTTGTTAAAACCGTTCTGCCTAATAACGATCATAAATTATTCCAGAATGTAAAAACACAACACAACAGGAACCAGATATATTTCAGTCTATCTCTGCCAGGGCTACATAAAGACCACGCAGTAATATAACGTATTTATGTATCCAAGGTAGAGCATCGGATCATATCGGAAAGCGACTAATACCAACATTGCAACAAGTTTCGGTATAACTGCAAGTAATTTGTAAACTCCTGCGTTCGTATGTGCTCCTGGTATTGGCTCTATCCTCTCAGCATTATGATGTTGTTCAAATGAGATCGTTCTGTAAACAAGTAATATTGGGCTGTTGTTTGCTTCAGCACTAAGGTATGTTTCCTGGGTAAATGAGTATGTAATTGTCTAGTAGATCCTAGCAAAGCAATTAAGTTAGTTGTTTCTCTCAATTTATGCAGAATGTTATCAAGAACAGCTCTAATGTTAATAGAAAACGCTTGAAAGAACTTTTAAGTTATTGCTTATGATCATTAGCAACTGTAAGTCCAAACTTAAGAACAACAAACAAGTTTCAACTGCTTCTAAAACAGCAACAGCCACTTAGTTGCCAAAGAAAAGGTCTGCGAAACACTAACACCTTTGTATCAAAGCGACAATTAGCATACCGCGGCGGCGGCGGGTGGCAGCGCGGGTGGTGGCGGGCGATCATGAAATATTCATAGTTTTAGTTGGTGTCGGTAAGTTTGAGTCAGTTCGCAAAGCTGTGGTCTTTGGGCTTGACGAGGGAACGGCAGCAGATGTCCTTTTCTAAACAACAGTTTTTTCAGCAAGACACAGTAAGAAGAAGCAATGTAATTTACGCCTGAGGTCACGGTCGAGTATCTCCAGCAATCAGACTACTTGTAATCCCCGAGAACAGTAATAATCTACAATTTAGATGTTAAGCCAATGAGCTTATTATTAAGCTAACAAGTCAGATATTATTCTGAGCAGTAGGTTACCATATTAAATTCTCCACAAATTGTTTACGAAATAGTAATTTATTGCCAGCTCTAAGACCAGTGAAAGCCAGGGCTGCCCTAAATCACAGCTGAGCGGTCTTTGTCTAAATGTTTTTTATTCGGGAGGTCATTCCCAACCCTGTACTTGCTATGAAAGGTAAGTTCTTGCTAATATTAAGAAATTGTATCTGAAATATATGGGCGCTGGCTTTGCAGGGTCCGTTTGTAAGCACCGGTGTAAGTTGAACTAAGATACTTATTAGATGGAGGGAAAATACAGGTCCAGTCACGAATCTCTGTTAATTTTGTTTTACGTTTGGAATTTAATATAGGGACCGCCACGTATATTGCGTATAATTTAGTAATAAGTTGATATTATTTGAAACCGATACAGCACTGGACTAAAATCGTGTCTGCCTGGAGATGATCTGTTCAAGTCTTTAGTACTGTTTATTTGTGATCGATTCATTGGGGCTTTTACTAGTCGCATGTTATGCAAATATACTATGTATCATGTAGTTTAGGAATAGACAATAGTTTTGTATCCAACGAGTGAAACATGTACTGATTTTAGTCTCAAAAGAGAAAGCAATTATGACAGAATAAAGAAAACCACGGAACCCAAGAAACCCACGCCAAAAGATTAATATGAGAACTGAGAACTAAGTAATATTAGATGAGATAAGAGGCTTCTTATCGCTCGTAGGTGGCCCACGTGCGAGGTATGTAACTTGTGTTGGAACTTGGAGGTAACACGGCGGCGCTTGTAGTTAGGCAGGAGTTCAGTTCCAAACTTGTTTGAGACACGACAGGTGGTGACGTAGCGTAGCGAGGGACATCACAAACCATCCCCTTTGTTTAGCAAACGTCACCGAATCATGAAGTCTTGTCTGGCTTAGAGGTGAAAGGGACACACTTGGTACCAGTACCAAGTACTACTAACATTAAGCTAACATTAGGTATAGCTATCAAATGCTTGAAGGATTACTGTCATGCAAGCAGCCGGGCATGATTTCTATTGGCTTATCAATGAAATCAGCAACTTCAGGTTTAAGTTTGAGTCATCGTGGTAAAAGGGTTAGTCCGCTAGACTCTGCGTTCCCGCGTGCTAGCTGTCCAGGGTGCGCCGGACGTTTGGAATCGTAATTCGATTAAGATTAACGCCACTCGAGGAGGCTTCTCTCGTGCACCCAGTGACGTTTATCTTAATCTGCCTGTCGCGCACAACTAATTGCATCCTCCAGGACTTAAATGAGGACAGAGCTGTCCAGGTTGCTACGTACTGGTCAGACAAAATCTGAGTAATTGATTCGAGACGAACTGGTGGTCAAAAAATTCAAAGCAAATAGGTTAAAACAAATTTTAACCAATCCAGATATTTGATGTGTTAAAAAGGTAGGTGCTTTAATCATCTTAAAGGTTCAACCAATGTTTTTCTTGAGCAAGTACAACTGCAGCCACTTGCATATACACTGTCTAGTTGGATAGCATATTATCGCAGGAGATTGCGATGATTGCAATGAAGTTCGCGTGGCAGCCGGTCGTTGCGAATCGTGGGGTTTCATTTGATTGCCCGCTGAGCCACTTCTGCATATCTGTGGGCTTTAGGTTTGTTGAACTGTGGCCAGTGGGAGCATAATCTATATGTCGGATATATCAGGATTTACTCCGTTAGGCTTGTACATCATGTGGGCAGCAGATGGGTTTCGTGCAATGAAAACCCACTGAGTGCGATCGATACACCGTTTTCAGCGAACCAACAAATTACTTGAAATAACAACTTAACACAATAATACAATGTATCGGATACAGTTCCAAGACGGCTCAATTCCGCCGCGATCAGACATTGAATGCCGCCCTCACCTCGAGCTGAACATCAGGGCTCTGTAGAAGCACGCTATGGTGTGGGTAGACTTGTAAGTAGGTCGTGTGATATCACCACCGGCGTACTTGCGATTGATTATTTTTTTTAATTTCCATACTAACAACCGAATCCGATATAATTATATATTTTGGGCGCTTAATTTTAAACTGAACTGCGCTTTTTAAAAGCGGCCATTTTGTTTACTGAAGTTTATTCTATTTTTTTAAATCTGTCTGAATTCTTTTTTAAAGAAACAAACCAAATGAATAAAATATCACCTCATTTTCGAGATCTAAGTTAGTCTTGATATTTTAGGAGGGCAAGAGTCTCTATTCAGTAAAAGGAATGAATTTAGCATTTTTACGGGTTCAGCCGAGGAGGGCACACCTCACGCGACCTTGTCGACTGATTGTCATGACATTTACATTGGACTCAGCTTTTATAAGCCCACTTTACTGAGAGAGATGTGTACGAGATATACATATGTATGTACACTGTAGGGTTGTATTGCTGTATCAAAATGTAGGTTAATAAACCCTCAGCTAAAATTAACTCTCGAAACTCCATTTTGCTCTCAGCGTTTTATCGCCAGCTATTTTTCAGTTTTACACTTTTTAATTGCTTGTACATCGGACGACAAAAGTTGGAAACTTCGGCACTCGGCAGTACGCGTGCAACCAGATCGTTAGCGAGTCAAGTTACATCTCTTAATGAGGTATATCTTCTTCATGGAACTTAAAACTTGGCCGTGACTTGGCTCGCCTGTACCTGAGCCAAGTTTCCATAAGGCTAACTTTTCGGGCACTGACGTCGCTTTTAACTAAGTGAACTGGGATTTTGCTAGAATTTTGAAGTAAATTGTAGCTACTTCTTGTGCTGCTAGTTTCGGATAACTTTTGAGCAACTGAAAAAAGGAGATTTTACTCCCGCTAGGTATATTTATGATCTGTTTACGTTTGGACGGTTCACTTTACTAACCTGTAAACTACTCTCCCTTGTAATATAAAGCCAAGTCAAAGTATATTTCGTACGTAACCATTCCGTGAGTCAATCTGTTATGTCCTTAAGGCGGTCGGTCTGCCTGAAGCCAATTTTCGTGGAATGTTACAAAGAGGTAATTTGAAACCAGGAAAAGGACAAAGGGCGGTCCCGGATATTAAAAAGTAATTCACGTGGGCCGACCTGCTGGTAGGTGCGTTTAGAAATAATAACACCACTTTATTTAACACAAAGGGTTGTAATTAACTGCCAGCAAAATGTTATGAGTGGACGCGGGACGTAAAGAATGCGAACCATTCCGCCGCAGCTTTATGGAACTCGGTTGGCTTGAGCTGTAAACTTCAGTTGGAAATAACCGTGATTTCGCGGTGGGGGGACTTTGTGATAAATAATATTTATAGACTTCCGAGCTTTGGTCAAGTGAAACTACCGAAAAATGAACTTCGAACCTGCCACAACCACATCACATTATCTTATAAGCCTCGGTTTCCTAACCGCCAAGAAACCTAAGTGAAGTGACCACTATAGCTTTATAGAGACATTTTGAACCTACAATATAAATCTACAACCAAGTTTAGTCCGAATTCAACAATTCAACCATGAAATTGATAGTAATAATTAATTATTACTATCAAATTCAAAATTTCTATGATGTTTCGGAAAGATTGCTCCAAATTAATATATATACATTCGGCCATCACAATAATTCGTTACTGCTGTTTCGGCCCATAATTAACATATTTCCTTCGTGCTTTCCCTTTATGGAAGGAAACCCACCTTTTGGACAAAATGGATCAAATTATCAGACATACTATATCATCAATTTTAAATGTGGCTTTGGACGTCCGAACTTGGGCACAAGCTACTCTTCCCATTCGCTTGGGAGGACTCGGCGTCCGCAAAATTTCCAGTATTAGTTTACCGGCCTTCATATCCTCGGTCCACGGCACTAAGAAATTAATCAGGTATATCCTGGCTTCCACACTGGTTGATTTTGAAGTGCCGGACTTCTCCGAGGCTATCGATGCTTGGAAACTCGCTTGCCCGTATACTTAAGAACCCGACCATTCACGAGCCACTCTGCAGAGTAGTTCAGAACAATCTACTGAACACGTCTGCTACTACTGCTGAGCGTGCGCGCCTACTGGCTGTGGGTGAGTGGCAGTCGGGTCTTTGGCTTCACGCACTGCCGTCGTCGAGCACAGGCACATTGTTCGACGATACGAGCTTCCGCCTCGCTGCTTCTTTACGCCTTGGTGCTGCCTGCTGTTCTCCTCATCGCTGTCACTCTGGTGAAGCTGTCAACAACCTCGGTCACCACGGCCTGTCATGCAGCCGAAGTGCGGGCCGTTTTGCACGGCACACGAACATAAACGACATCATCCGACGAGCTCTTGTCACAATCGGCTTTCCAGCTGTTTTAGAACCCCATGGCTTGACACGCGACGATGGCAAGAGACCGATGTCGTTGTTTCCTTGGAAGATGGGTAGGCCTTTAGTGTGGGACGCAACATGCGTCGATACTCTTGCGCCATCACATCTTCCAAGCTCGTCGTGCTGTGCTGGCGCTGCGGCTGCGGCTGCAGAGAACCTAAAGCGGCGTAAATATAGAAACCTTTGTGGTAACTATATTTTCGAGCCGTTTGGAGTTGAAACTCTTGGGTCGTGGGGTCCGAGTGCTCATAGCCTGTTTAAGGTAATTTCGAAACGCCTAGTTGACGCTTCCCGTACCCAAGGGCTGGCTTTTACTTTGGCCAGAGGCTAATTGTTGCCATACAACGTGGCAACGCCGCCAGTCTCTAGGGCACATTACCAGCTGACAGCGTTGAGGAGGAGTTTTTTGATGCCCTTTATAGTTTGTTGTTAGTTTATTTATTTTAGCTTATTTAATAGTTTTTAATTAATAATGTATTTGGTTAGTTTACTCTACTTAGTTAACAAACAAATAAACATCCTGCATTATTACTTGAAACTCAACCTTCACTTAAATTTAAACTGACCCAGTTATGACAACTTCGACGTTAAATCAAAAGGTTGTATTTGCGTCTCATCACAATTGGCAGGTCGTGGCAGATCGTGAGAGGTCGTGTCAGGCAGCGGTAGGCCCGGGCAGGCTGTGGCACGTGCGCGTGTGCCGCTGATGGGCATTGTTTCACAGCTGGACATTACACGATGTCCAGCGCTACTTATCGACTAAAGCGCTAATTATAGGGAATCACGAACAAGCCTTATTATTCATTAGTTACTACACATTGCTAACGGCCGCACTTTGTAATTATACGAGCTTCGGATTCAGAAGCCGCCGAGGTAATTTTGTACAGGTGTATTGCGGTTAACTGATAACAAGTACATGATTATATTTATGCCAGAGAGGATTGCCACTATTACAAGTGCTTATTTTTGCTTGTGAACCAGCTAGACGATGTATCAAAGAATATCACAATGGTAATTTATGCGCAATCGGGTAAAAAGACGCGTTTCTACTACAATCCTCACTAGATTTGTCTTCGTTTTTTTAATATAGTGTAATGGAAAAGGATCGTAGTTGACTCGATATCGCGACGGCGACGTCGACACTAACGTTCAG
Organism: Noctua fimbriata; assembly: GCA_905163415.1. NCBI lineage: Eukaryota > Metazoa > Arthropoda > Insecta > Lepidoptera > Noctuidae > Noctua > Noctua fimbriata. The sequence goes on from LR990921.1 coordinate 797,280, forward strand.
TCGGTAATAAAACACAATTTATCAGGCACAAGTCACGGCCTTGCCACAATGTAATGTTCGATACAATTCAACTCGTCATAAGTGGGAGGATGCCTTTTCATCAAGCGAAAGTACAAAGCTTGTCAGCACAAGGCGCTATGCATTGACATTGGGGAATATTGTCTATGCGGCGGTAGCTGGTGTCAGAGAGCTTGTGTCTACATCCTCTAGATGGTAGATACTACACCAATTCGTACAGTGGAATATGTATGAACATACATTATTATGTTTAGATGCTTAAACATATTATTACAATATGAGACGACAAGCAATATGCCTACGTATTGCTTGCCGTCTCTTACTCTTTCAGTCACGCTTTACATTAAGAGTATTTTGAACATTTTCATTTTCCTTTCGAGGAACGAGGTGGTTAGTGACACCAACCACCATAACTATTGACACAAGGAAAACTATGATGAGTTATGTATATTATTGGTTGATATTTTGTTAAAATGAACTTTAACACAGGCAAAACTAATGTAAAAATTACGTTTTATATTTATATTTTGTTTTTCGTTTGCGTAGGCAAAGGGCCACTTTTCATGTATTGCACTGTCATACAGTACGCACTGGAGATATTCCATACATAACATAATATCATCAGCCTATAATGTTCCCACTGCTGGGACACACGCCTCCTCTCTATGAGAGGGAATGGGCCATAATCCACCACGCGGGCCCTGTGCGGGTTGGTAGATGTCACATGTCTTCGAATTTTAGGTTCTAAGACATGCCGTTTCTTCAAGATATTTTCCTTCACCGTTTTGAGAGCAGTAGTGATGAAATAAATTACACAAAGCAGTGCGCCTGCCTGGGTTCAAACCAACGACTATATATTCCATGCGATTAGGATGAATATAGCCAAGACGAAGATTATGACAAACGTTTCCAAAAATTCAAATCCTCCTATCAAGGTCGGAAAAGAAAGGTTGGAGAAGGTTATATCTATCTTGGCCATATTCTTTACTTTGGCAAAGAGCACCAAACAAAGGAGATATCGAGAAGAATCCACCTCGGGTGGCCGACAAATTGGACGACATTCTGAAATCAGTCTAAATTCTGTCGATACATCTGCATACCATGACGTAGGTACGGTGCTGAGCCGTGGACGCTAACACAGGAGGCTGTGTCCAGACTCAGAGTAGCACAAAGAGCCATGGAACGTTCCATACTCGGCATAAAACTAGTAGACCGAGTTCCAAACGTTGAAATCCGGAGACGTACGAAGGTCTTCAATATTGGAAATCACGTAATGGAACTCAAATGGATTTGGCAGGACACCTAGCAAGGCCCGGTGATGGCAGGTAGAATAAAGCTGTGACTGAATGGCATTCAAGAAATGGAAAGAGAAGTGTCGGTCGTCCGGCGGGCGGCGAGATGGGCAGATGACATTCTTTCTTTTTCTTTTGGCACAAATAAAGATAGGCCTCCCCGCAGTGACTATAGGCAAATGGGTGAAGTCGGGCTGTGGATGACAAGACATGTCCATCCTATATTTTTTTTTCCATTTTGGAGCTATTGTAATCGGTTTGTGTGAATTTACAGTGTTGGACTCTGTAGAATAAGCCGGCGTACTAAGCTAGACAAAGGGAGATCTTTATCGGAATCAAAGTGGTCAAAATCGGTTACATGAACTTCTCCAATCAAATCGCCTAACACCAGCACATTCGGCTAAACTTCTGTATCATCTTCGTCAGCCTTGTCGTTACAAATACTCTCGCCAGCTGAAGGAATGTCTTCAAACAAGTATTTTGCGATTTCTCTACATTATAACCGGCGCGACATACTGTAACAAATACGGACAAGACACTTATAGTTTACAAGCATAAGTTTCATGAAAATTATGACCATAAACCAGCAACAGTCACGGTGTAGTTTCGTTTAGAATACACGTCGAAAACACAAAATTAACAGCTCTCTTATGTGAACATGTATGAAATAGCATACTCATACATGAGAATACATTGCACAATTTTTTGTTCAATGTTTTAAAAAAAAAACTCTGAAACGGGTAAAGCAAAAGCTTACTTACCCGTAAGTAAGTTACAGTTTATTTATCAAACACACGAATACAAGTACGTTTGTGCAATATTCAGTCCAACGGAAATGAACTGTCATACATTCGTTCAATATACCACCTCTCGGTCACCATCTTGTCATGCAGGGTTGGAATTTTCATGATGTTGCTAGATGGAATGAATTTTAATTTAAAAAATCGGAAAGAGGTAAGAGACTGAGACTGAAAGAGTTAAGATTAGAAAAAGACATGCGGGAAACTTTTGTACTAACAAGTGAAACGGGACCGCACGCAAAAGACGCGCTTTGGACGTAGAATTGCGGACATGCAGCCCGTTATATACAATGCAAGTGAAACGGGAGGCAAATCAAATGAACCCAATTTATCACCGGTTTGCAGAGGGTTACAGTGACCTCCCTGGTATTTATTTAACCGTTTGTTCTGCATTCCAAGTATTGTTTTATTCATCTGAAATCTATTATTCTCTTTGAAAGCTATCGCGAGTGAGGTTGGGAACCAAGTGTTTTGCCCTTGTTATTGTTGTTGTTAGTGGTTTGTTCTGTGTTCTGTTCAAGTGTTCCACCAATTGCTGAACGCTGAACTGTTGTTGTTGTTCTACGTTCTCAATGTTGGTATAAAGGTAGTCTACGAAACGTTGCGCCAGTATTTTTTGTAAAATACGACCTCTCTATCGCTGGGAGTTTAGATCAACAGAACAATAAAACCTTTGAGGTTACCGTTGACATTGGACATCAAAGTATAACTTTTAGACATATATATAGATGAAATAGGGCTTTTTAGCCGACTGTTTTAGTGAAAGCCAGCCATATAGCTGCTTATAATAAGCGGGAACATAGCAACAGCTCTATGAGACGGCTCACAACCCAACTTCTAATAACAGGAATAACCCTGAGGTTATCACGATCATGATGAAACAGAACAAAAAAAACGCTCTCCAACAAATACTTGCACCAAACGTAAAAGGATTTGTAACAACTTGAGCTAAGCTCATCAGCCGAATTATACCGGAATGGGAAAAGTTGCCAACAAATATTGGAGGGAACCCTTGCTTGGCGTTATTTACATTAAAATACAAAAATACGGCCGCCGGGTACTATTGCCCTTCAATAACTCGCAGTGGAAAGAGGACGGGGAATCTTCTGTTTGAATATGATTTCGTAGTTTTGATGTGACGGTATCAATGAAATTCGGGTTTTATTGGCTTTTTTGGTCCGTATGTTCTATTTGTAACTATAGACCGTACATAATACTACTCGTATTTTTAAGGAGATTGGTTTGGATCCAATTCCTACATATTATTCATTTTTAATTGATTTGCTTATAATAATTGGTAACGTTATATAATTTTGTTTTAATAAAATAATTACCTTCATTTGTTCCTACATTAATTGAGAACAGGCGATCAGATCCCAAGTAGCATTGGGTATTCTATCACGGTTGACTAATGCTAATGAATTTAGAAATATTATAGGTTATGAGTGAACAAAATGTTTTTTTTCAACATTGTCTCCAGCTACAGTGAACTACTGTAACTCCAAATTAAAGTAGTGACCTCTTTAAAGTCTCATATGCGCACCATTAGAATGTCGTCAGCTGTGCAAAGGTTCATATTGTGTACCATCTTAATGTCAATTTCTGTACAACTTATACTCGATAAGCTCATATTCAGCCCTGGGCGGGTATGCAGTTCTTCAATTGTTCACGTGAATTTTTAGATTTTGGTAACCGCTATCATTTTATACAGTTCACTTAAATTCTAAACATTTTTCAAAATCGCCTACATAATTTGGTTCCTTCCCGAACCAATTAAAATTATTAAATGTAGTGTCTCTGTCTCTTTGTCTACTTGTATCAAACAAGTTTAGCGTACTGCTGATTGTTGGGAATTGTAAATCAAAATTGATGGCAGCCTCTTAGGATGTACCAGGACAATAACAAACAAAGAATGGTAATTTGTAAAGTAACTAACTAGAGTTTAGTTACCTGTGATAACTAGTCTTTGCAGGAGTTTTAAATTAATTAGTTATAATTAGCGAGTGACGCTCCTTTGTTACCTGCTAAGTGCCTCTGGACATAGGCTCATCCTAAGTGGCACTCTGATATTCGGCCTTACTTTTTATAGCAGTGAGCTGCCTACGACAGGTATGGCGAAGTGGCGAAACACGTGCCTAGCAGTGGTTGTCTTTTGGATAATATTGTGGTGGCAATTACCAGATACATGATGATATGAGTTACTTAATCCGAGTTAAGTAACAAAAATTGTTCTTTCAGTTGTATTCCAAAATGACAGAAAAAATATAACAAGATATCGGTGATAAAAGTTGGTCACAAGTCTCGCTAGGAAGTAATTAAAATGTTATTGTAAAAGTTTGGGAAGCAGCATCGTTGTCGCGCGTCCGTCGCGCAATACTTGAGAATTTAATAAAAAGGAATTAGGAAACATTTAACCAGTGTAAGATGAGGCAGCGGCCAACATTGTTGAAGATACACAACAATACATATAAATCTCATTTCAATGGTGGTCCTCAGGCCTTAAGGCTGAGCATTCTGAAACTCGGCAACGTCGCGCAACGCTAATAACTGTCAAATAGTTCGGTGTTTTGATTGAGTACTATTCAGGGTTTGAAATTATCGAGATAGTTATTTTCTTTGATAATTATCTCTTTAATTTTTTGCCTAAACTGCTTCTTTTATTTTAATGCTCTCGAATTCAGTACAAACGTGCTCATTATTTTACGGCATTTTCGTAAACATCATTCAGGTGTGAAATAGTAAGACACAAAACTAAACACAAATGTGCTAAAAAATCTTAATAACTTAACAGTTAACACGTTTTGTTTGGTACTTGCGGATGCGGAAATTCGCGTTCGGATCCACGTGAATGACATCGATAATGATTTTTGTTATTCTTTAGAAAAATATCGAGATAATTATCACCTTCCCTGGTACTATTGATTAATGATTCAATTTATAAATCAAAACCGCGATATAATGGACAGCTATTTGTATCGTGTACAACTTTCAGAATGCACCATCTACAAGTGTAAAAACAAGTCTTGAGAATAAGGAATGTCGGTTATGTAGGTACTATATCTACAGTTTCTGCTCAGACCACAGCTACCTTAACATAATTTTAATTCTATGTTTCATCGGAATATAATCGATACATGTTATTTGAAAATGACATGTATTGATTATATTCTTCTCTATATTTCTCTGAAAAATATACTTGGAAACGGAGTGTAACAATAAAGCTAGTAATATAGAATAATTATAAAAAAAGTAACTAGTACTTATTATTTTATTTAAGGTTCCTGTTTTTCAGTAGAACCTCAGCGTGCGATACACGGAAAATCGGATGCAATGAAGCATAAAACGATTGATAATAAATAACTTCCAATGAGAGAGTCAAACGATTATGAACTTTACTAACAAATCTGTGATAACATCAAACAATCTATATCTATGCAAAGTTGAAGTGTCTGTTTGCAATATCAAGATAACAGCTTTACTCAATGCATATGACAATATATCATCATCTGCTTAGCCTTTTTCCAACTATGTTAGGGTGGCTTCCAGTCTAACCGGATGCAGCTTAATATCAGTGTTTTACTTGGATGGTCTGCCTGTCTGACCTCCACAACACAGTTAGTACTAGGTAATACGATAGCTCGTGGTAAGTAGAGTGGTTGTCAGACTTTTTCGGCCACTGACTACCTGTAACGACTGTCAACGATCTACAAAAAACAGCCGGGACCAACGCCTTAACGTGCTTTCCGAGGCACGGAGGAAACTCGGTATGTAATGGATGGTCACCCATCAACAGACCAAACTAGGCAAGCACGGCTTAACCTAAAGATCGATCCGAGCGGCTGTTATTATTTAGCCACGAGCTATGAAAGCATATGAAAATAAATACAACACTTGTAACAAAAACACATTTTTTTCAGTTTTTTTTGTCTGTCTGTTTGTTCCGGCTAATCTCCGAAACAGCGGGGCCGATTTTGACGGGACTTTTACTGGCACATAGCTGATGTTATAAGGTCTAACATAGGCAACAAACATTTATTTTAGAAAATTAATTGGGGTTCCCTGCAACAAAATTAAAACCCTTGAAATTGGTAACAAAATTCGATTAAAAAAAGGAAGTAATATTTTTTTATAATAATTTCACGCGATTGAAGGCCGGGGACAACAGCTAGTTAATTAATATTGACTGAAACGGATGTATTGACCAAGATGCATCGCATGTTTACCTAAGTGTAAGCCCGCTTAACTATCGACTCAAACAAACAGGCACATAGGCAGTATTATCTAGAAGGTAAATACTATTTATTTACCTAGGTGCAGATGATTAATATACAGATTTAATAATAATTTAAGATAGACTTAAAGTGATTTATAATCGCTTTAAGTCTATCTGCGAAACATTTATGTAATTATATTAACATTTATATTAATGACTTAATGAATGCATTTCATCATTTATACTTGAGTAAACAAATTAAAGGTATAATTACAATAATGGCAGTTGATTCTGTCTGACTCCAACAAATAAGAGGAGGATTTATTTTCACAATCTGTATTATATAGAGATTAAGTCATATCGTCACTTGAAGTACACACAAGACCTGGCATAGAAGTACTTCTTCATGAACTTATACACAGGGAGGTTAGACAGATTGGAAGTTCTGCCTACTTTTATGAATGTAATTCAGGGTTCGAAGTGATAATTATCATAGATAATTATACCTTGAAAAAATCATTATCAACATGTATTTGAATGCGATTAGTCGATACCGCGCGTATCAACGCGAAAAGTCGACAAAATGTTTTTTTTTGTACATTTGTGTTTAGTTTTGTTTGTTTATGAATTCGAGAGAGTTGAAACAAAAAAGGTTTGAATCAATATTAAAGTGATCAATTTATGATAATAATTATCAATCAGCATGGATAATTATCCATGATAATCCATAATCTGGTAATTATCATGATAAGTCCTTCTCATCTGCCTAGCCTTTTTCCAACTATGTTGGGGTTAGCTTCCAGTCTAACCTGACGCAGCTGAATACCAGTATTTCACATGGAGGGGCTGCCTATCTGATTTCCACAACCCAGTTAGTTTTGGATAATGCGATGTCCCTTAGTAAGAATCTTGGTATCATGATAATTATACAAGAAAATAATTATCTTATAATTTTCTTAAAGTAATTAATTTACATAGCACATAACATAGCGCCTGTAATCCCCGAAGGGTTAGGCAGAGATGTACTTAATAGTACAGCCACATTTCGCCAGTTATGTTTATTAAGTACCATGTAACAGGGGGCGAGCCTATTGCCATCAACTGGGCACAAATCCGGACTCTGTGGCTGCTACTGAAAAATTCTTGATGAAATAACCCAATATCACTTTACTCGATCTGGGGATCGAAGCCAGGAGGACCTCATGCTTAGCAGTCGCGGTTTCAACCACCATAATAATATTATGGTGGTTGAAACCGCGTACGCGTGGGTGAAACCGGTATTAATACCATAAAAGGTCATCAGAAACCATAAAACGAGTCAAAAGACTATTTCTATATTTTTCCTGAAATAAATAAAACATACCAACAATTATTGGCTGCAGTGTCATCACATTTTATACGCTTAAAGCCAAATCTAAAGTAAAATGTACCAAAATAGGATGATTTTCAGAATCGAATAAAATCACACATACAATCCCGCAAGTAAACACAAGCACAGATATCTTTATACTATCTGTGACTACTACGCTACGCTAGTTCCGGATCCCGAACTAAACTGATTGCCGCTCTATTGACACTTTATTAACTCCCGGGCTTTTTGGTGACCGAACGAAATAACTTAACCATGTTATTATATTCCAATGTTATTACTGTTATTAGGTATGACATTAGTTTTATTTGCGTGTTTGTTTAGTGTGTCTTCACGTTTCTATAATCCAAAGCTCTAGTCCCGAGGGGGTCCGAGTCTAGGTACGAGTACCTATGTTAGGGTCGCACACTCTTCTTGGATTTTCCGCGAATTTTTCATTTAAAACTTTGTTTACATCCATTCAGCATAAACAATCTTGGCTCTTAGATACAAATATCAATTACTTATAGTTTGTTTCAACAATTTAGAGCCAGATCAAAAGTTATAATGAGATTTAAAAAAATATTATGTGCGTCCCTGTATTGTGCTGCAACGTTTACTAGAAATGTTGTAACCTCCCCTCAACCCCCGCCGCACCGACGCACCCAACGTTAGAAAGATAATCCAGATTACGTTGAGGCCTTGAGTCAAAGGTTATATTTAGAAATGAATGTCACGTGAGTGCGGGAGCGTGGGACTGCCACACGCCGACTGCGAGCTCGTGACAATCAGAGGAGGAGGTTGGCTTAACTCGTGGAACCGTTAGCGAACTACCTGGTGGGTACTACCTACTGTGTACTCAGAGATACCTAGGTGCGTAGTCTCAAAAATTACGACATTGTTCTTCGACATCCGTCAAATGAACTCAAACGATGCGAGTTGCGTCATTGATACGCGTGTGGGTCATAATAGTGGCGTCAGTGATACGCGTGTAACTTGTGGCCAAGCGGTAAGACGATAAATTGCAGGAAAAGGATTCAATTCAATATCCTAAATTAATGCCCATTTGGCTTCTGTGAATAAAAAACGGCATTGCCGATAAGTTCGATGATTGATTCTCCGATTACCTTCGAGTTCTTCGGCAACAACAAGCATAAACGATGCGCTTCTAACGAGAACTCCCTAGAACTCTCCGCGCTGACATCAGAGCTTTCATAATATCAAATGAACCAAACAATGAAAAAACCTTAGCGAACGAGCATCTCTTCGTGCACTTTATAAAAGAAATAAAAAAAAAGCTGTAAAGTAAAAGGCAAAGACATAATGTTACAACATTTTTTTCCTGGAAGAGCTACGCATAAATGCATGTATTTAAAAAGAACTTACATTTTTTAAAGGAAAACCTTCAATCTAATTGCGAAAAGGTACGGATCCTGTATCCACCCACACTGCTCAATACGTCATAAATTAAAGCTGATTTGTAAGGGAATCGCTATGCTAATGCTAATTACAAAATTACCATCGACCTCCGTAATGAATCAGATGAGGGTAGTATTAATTTTTTAAACATCCTCTTTGGTCAAGTCGCACTGAGAACCGTTGGGCACCAAGGATTACATTGGAATATACTTCTGTATTAATGAAATCATAAAGTACACCCGTATCGGAAGAATTAATTATGTTCAAGCAAATTGATGCTAATTTATAATACCAGCTTTTAATTGAATTCTAAACTGACTTTAGATAATATTTTAATGCCCTCTACGAAATTATTGGCATATTTTACGTAGGAGTGAATAAGTCAGACACTGTTGCTCTATTACAAACGCGATACAATATTTTAAGACCATACTAAAAGCTTTGTAATACTAAAACTTGAAAAGAGATCATTCTGACTCTCTGGAGATTTTTTCAAGGTCATAAACAATACAAACGTGTCCTATACGGCTCACAGTGAGTGTGAATTAATGGTATCTTTTTACTTCGGTGTTCCCGGTCTCCTGGCCCGTGGCGACCAAGGACAAAAACTCCTGTTATGAATATTTCGAAGAAATGTAAGTAACACACCACAGTCTATCAGATTAGTTTGAGATAAGCTACTTTTTAAGTAGGTACTTATTACAACTGTATCACTAAAATAGTCAATGTAATGGTACTTCGAAGTAATACAAATACAACATATGATATTTGGCGATTTAATTATAACAGCCTACAGTTGTTATTTGTACCCTAAACACATTGAACTGCTACAATAGTTAGAATACGTAAACTACTAGTGTATTCTCGATTATTAAAGGTTTTGTGAGAAGGACAATCACTCAACACTAATTTGGGGTTGTCCTTTTCACTTTTCCTATTCTGTATGTGTCTCTATTTTAGTTTAAGTACTAACACTAGTAATAAGTTATTTTATTGTTTACTAACACGTTGGATCATTGTTGTCCGAAAAATAAAGAATATTATTATTATTATTATTCTGGAGTAGAATGCCTTCGGGTAAGTTCGTCTATGGGCCAGCAGTCCCTCAGCTGTGTCCGTTCGATGGCAGGCGCCATCTTGGTTGTCTGATGTTGGGTGGTTAGCTAGAGTTACATGTGCCTTTGATTTAACAAAAGGTCTACATTCCGATTTAATGAGCGGTGTAGGACCGTGTTGTAGACATATCCCGAAGGACCAGCTGCTAGATATTCAGTCACTAAACACTTTCAAAGAAACATTCATTGAAAACATAACATTTCAACATCTTGATTTGCTTGTGATGTGATGCAAGGGATTGACGTCACTTTTTCTCTTTTAGAATGACTACTTCTCTTTCCACGTTATTACAAAGACTACTCTTTAGTACCTATTACAAATAAATTCTGTTACACATAAATCCTTTTAGCATAGTACATGTTTTAACTAGAGGTCACTCGTAGGCTTGGCACCGGTACTGTCATGATTGTCTTGTCGTCTCCGAATGTTCCAAAGCGGTCCTTCTGTTCCTCCCACCCCAGGTATCGTGGAAAGGTTCACAGCAGGGCGGGGCCCTTTGTCCAATAGAATGAAATAGTTCCACATTTCATACCCGTCGGACGTACTGTGTAGCAAGGTCGCAGCGTCGGCTGGTAGGTACGCGGGGTGAGGTCACGCTGATTTGTGTATCTGTGTACTTACACAGACTGAAGGATTGGCTAGAGGTGACTCTAAAGCAAACGCACGCAAACGCCAGTTAAGTTAAAGTGCCAAGTAACAGGGGAACAGCCTGTTGCCATTAAGCGTGATTGCACACATCCAGATTGCAGGCTCCTTCTCAGATTTTTGCATACTTGGTACAGCCAAGAGCGCAGGAACTCGTGTTCAATAGTAGCTTACAACTACATACATTCCGATATTCTCACAAAACGAATAGCAAATTATGAAACATTAATTTAATTGAGTGAAATCTTTTCTATTTTTCATCTTAGCACAATAACTATCCCCTAAACATCATCTCAGATCGCCCCATCCAAACAATACGCTTGAATAACATCACGAGAACAAAAGCCTCCGACATTTCCATAATTAATCACACGGAACATTAAGAAGATAAGCACGACATGATAGGAGGCAGAGAGTAAAATAATTATATTCGTATGAGGGTACGACATGCAGCACGCAGCACACGTACTCGCTTGCCTTGTGTTGTACATTACAACCCGGAAATTGTGGAGAATATCAGTAGAGAATAACATTGTCCATGTTTAGTTAGAATTCCTATGAGAAGGGAAATTCTAACACATTCCAACAGATATGCGCGAAAATAAAGGGTCTAAATAGACCCTTAACATATCCGAAAGGCACTTGTTCTCCCCGTCTTTGCGATATTTTTTTTGTTCTAAACCATACCTGGGAACCTTCTAGTTACGGAGATATTGGGGAGTCAAAGTTACAACTTTTTCACAATTTTTTTTTTTAAATACTTGTTTTTAATGTAAGATTACCTTACACACCACCACGACCCCCGTACTATTGAATCCATCCATCAGCACAATGCTTTGAATGCTTTCCATCGAGTCCTACCTAAAACGTGATATTTTACTCAAAAAAAAAGTCGATTCCCAGCAATATTTTTTGCGTATAGTTACTTAGTTTGATGTACAGAATGCTTGGTTGACGGCTATGTGAAGGGGCTGTTTACACCCTGTAGATATCATCGCGGCAAACCTCGTAAAAGAAGGCGGGACGAGTTGTACGAAACCGATGACCGGTGGGCAGTGGTTCACATTTGCGCTGGATCGAAAGAACTAGGGAGAGGCTTTTGCCCAGCAGTGAGTGGCATGATCCAGACTATCAGTACCAGTGCCAGTATGTGCTTAAATATCTTGTTTTCAATGAAACTGGATTCTATAATTGTTCAACTGCCCGACATTTGTAAGCTGTTACTTGTACGAGTACACTGTGTCCTCACAGAGGTGGACTTTTGTTACAAAATAATATCAGTAGGTACATATACTCGTATGTATATACGTCTGAGCACATGTGCCGCCCAATCAAGTTTAGTTAGTTTTCCTCTGGAGACTGGAAAATGTTGTTTGATGTGTTTTTGTTTATCATTATAAGCGGGAATCTATTTATAGTTGGGAACCGTTACAAATAAGTTGTGTACACAGAATAATATTACAGATCACGTGGCGTAAGCGTACGCCCACAGTGAACTTTTCTAAATATTCAGACATTACAAGCAGTCACCTTCGTTTCGTATCGATGTAACATCCATATTATACAGTTTGGGTCCAGTAAGTGGCCATGTTTATTGCATCGTCAGAGGTGTTATTCAGGTCGCCAAAAGTGCAGGTAACCGGGCACCTGGGACACTCCAGCAGGTGGAGCATAATCAGATCTGGAGAACCGCACTCGCACTCGGTGTTGAAGGAATCAATAAAAAGTACTCAATTTCGCCAGATTAGGCTTACAGCGGACTTTTTGAGTACACAATCGATTGACAAGCTGTCCTGTCACTGCTAGTAAACCTGTTCTATCATCTCCATACCAAAAACAATCGACACTATCGGTCGGGCGGTCGCGCTACCCACCTAGTCCTAAACACTACATCAGCCCACTTACTAGCGAGCCGCAACTGGCAGGACCCGTGTCACATTGTCAGCAAGACACGTCACGGCGTCAGATAACGTGACGCGTATACACGTTGCAGACATGTCGGATATCCATGTCAATACAACTGAATGGGGAAACTTCACAACTAAATCTATTTGTATAAAGTTCGGAACAAGTTTTCTTTAAATAAGCTCGTCGCCGGCGGAGTTTTATCGATATCGCTTGTGAGGCCTTGAGGCGGAGCGGAGGTGAGTGGCGCGGAGCGGAGGTGAGTGGCGCGGAGCGGAGGTGAGTCGAGATGATAATTCTTCTTGTTACGCAGGTAAGTAAAGTTTTGCCTCAATTTTGGGAGTAATGGAAAAATATTTTTTTCTTGAAGCCTCGGGTACAATAATTGTTGGTTGTTGTACGTTAGCAAAAAAACTCTTTCAAAAATTTGTTTTAGATGGAAAATATGGTCTATTATTATATTAGGAGGTGACGATGTTCTATAGAGCCTTTAGTAAGAGCTCTATCCAGTTGTCGATTTCGACTGATAGATCAGATAAAATGATTGAAAGTTCTGGATAATTATTGCAAGTATAATTTCCTCAATATAATTTCTAGTACAGAATATATAATTTACAATTGATATTATCGTAATTCGGGTGCTATAATAGTATTTTTATCAGCAGTAGATTTATATGGAGTATCACGTATGCGCGTAACCGATATGTTCGACGATAACTGTACCGACATAAACCCGCCGTCTGTGCTCTTACTAAACCGTTATATAATTGTGTCTTGTAATGAAACTTAATACAATTCCAATGCTTAAGTCTTCACGAGCATAATATATTCGATCTAAACGAGCCCCTTCCAACCCACCTCCCGCGTACCGAGCAACAAAACGACTTCAAACTGAACTGTACAAATAACGCGCAGACAACAATATGAACCGGGTTAGTAGACAAACCACTTACAACAAGTGCCTTGAAAAACTCGCCGACATTAGGTTCACTATTTATGTCAAAGGTTTCACAGAATAACTCCACAAAGTAGTAACAACATTGTCGGCATCTGTCCGCACAACACCGCACGAGCCCGCGCGACGAGGGCCGGCGACGGCGAAGGAGTCTTCCACATTGTTTTTAAAGAAAAGAATAGCAAAGCGTATTTCAACGTTGGTATGATAATAGAGTGACTGTTGACTTAGGTCCCGCGTTACCTATGAACAAACTTACCTCCATTCTGAGTGGAAAAATGAATGCGTAATCGAAGGATACTCTTAGGTACAATTTCCAATCTTGCTTCGAATATTATTATAATAATCTTTTTCGATTCTCTTTGATTGTGTCTGTCCGTCCCGAGAAGGGATCAACTCCAAGAATATTAATCTTATCAACAATGCTACCTAAAAAGGTCTGCTCGTTAATACGTTACAAAAATATTGGAGTGCGTCAAAATTCTACAAAAACGAGCCAATCGATGAAGAAAACCAATCTCACATAGGTAACAAGAGACTTTGAAAGAATCCAATAGAATGTGCTCAAGGCCCACTTAACATAATTAGCAACCCATCGACCGCGGAACAAGCTACTTCATATAAAGTTGCACTGAAAGCCTTACTTGCAGTCTACTGAAAGCTCTCACTCCGTTACAGAATATACTTAAAATTGGATTTCATGACTCGAAAGAGGGCAATAATGGAGAAAGCTATCATCCCTGAGCTCCAATTGAACGAGTTTTCGAGTTTTTACGAACATCCTGCCTCCTGCGTACTAACTCGATCGGGACGGACGGAACACGGACCGAATCCACGAAATTAGCGAACGACTGGCGACCGGACTCCGGGACCAAACGGACGCTTTCCAATTAAGAGAGGTTAAAGAAGCCATTTTGTGACGTATTCATACGTGATTCTGAGAGCTCAGTTGAATGTAATGAAATATTTTTGAAGATTCTCTTACAATAAAACTGGTCTGGGTTCGGGAACGTTTCTTGTAATTCTTTCAGTTTCGAACCCTGTAATCCCGCTGAGATATTTCTGGAGAGAAATGAGTGGAGTCGCCCCAGGACACGAAACGTAACGAGACGCGATTAGCTCAGACATAAGGTAAATTTACAAAATCACCAGTAAGTCCCACGCAGTCTGGAACTGTTTTACAAAAACAAGCTTTCTTTTGCTTCAGACATTATGTAGTAGTACGTACTTTGCGAACTTTCACGATTATTTAAGAAGCTGTCGCGGCAATAACTTGAGCAAACGAGGGCCTGTGCTTAAACAATAGCTGGCCAGGTTGGAAGTCATCTATTTGATATACACCACCATATGACAGTTTTCTTGTTTATAAACAAGAAAAAAAAAAGAACAAATTGCTTCTAAGAAAATTGCACTTAATAAAGTGCAATTTTCTTAGAAGCACTTTGTTCTATCTGTTAAGAAGAATCCATTACGTGTCAGCATGATATAATTGATGTAAGTACAGTCAACAAAAGAGTTACGTATGCAGGAAAAAAATGACTCTGTTTAATGATTGAACAAGTCATCTAAAAGACGAACGCACTGAACATTTTCTTAACTGTTGATAAGAAGTAAGATGCGGAGCCATCTCTTAGTTGGCCTGTTCTCACGTAATACAAGAGTAATACTCACTGCGGTAGGACATCTCTTGGTCTTGCTTGAAGAGAAGTGTTCGATCACTTCCCAGTTGGATTTCTTTGGAGCGGGGGTGTCCGCGGGCGAGGGGGATGCGCGGTGCGCGGCGGAGGGGGTACTACGCCCCGATTCCTCTGCCCCGCGCACCGGCGTTGCCGCAGAGCGCAGCGACGCGCATCGGCGCCCACGCAGCGCCTCCTGCCGAACAACATACAGGTTAGTTTGATATTACTACAAGTTAAAAGTATGACTAGAAAGGGATTAACTACAAAGTTGATGAATGAATGAGATGTATGGAAGAAATAACACGGATATAACAAAACATTTATAATATTTAAGTTCTTAATTGATAAGTCAAATTAGTTGTGAGTTTCAACTCATTATGTAGAGTAATGCATATTAAAGTTTAAGAGTTTGCTTTACAGTAGTCACATCCATAACCGATGAAGGATCTATCATGGAGGTTCGTGAGTTGTTCACTATTCAGTAGTAACTGGCATGAGTTAAGGTCTGTGCCGAAAAGAATATAATTAATTTATCATTAAATTCATTTGAATAAGAATTAGAAATAATAGTAAAGCCGGCTCGAGTAAAGAGAGCAACAATTTTGCAATAACAGCAACATAACAGAGTTATAACTTGTGCACTTGCGAGTTACGAGGCGTCGTCGAACAGTCGCGAGACGCTAAGTAGTCACAAAGTGGAACCTAACAACAAACTCTCTACCTGCACTGTTGTCGCCAAAGTTTTCTTTCCATCGAACACTTTGATTTTCACGCTTTATTTGTCGAAGTTTTCTCTTACGATGATGCCCTGTATATTGTAAGGGAGGAGAGTTCCAGCTGTTGAGAGTTGTACCTTCATCGCAGTGCGTGCCTAACAAGGTACAGTCATGATGTTAATTTGTTTAAACCATTCTCTTAGAGATGCGCGTCTGCGTTTTGATTGGCTCTGTCAGCCCACTTTTTCAAAATAAAAGACAGCTCAAAAAGCTTAAATTAGCTTTCGCAACTTTTAAATTACAGATATAGAAGCAAATATGACTTGAGCCTATCAGACAATGGAAGAGGAAAAGAAAAGCGGTGTTTTGATCGAAACTAAGCTACGACTGACTACAGGATTCGTTTTATCCATTTCATTTGCTCAAATCACAACATAATCCGACTAATCCTCATCACAGTATTTCAATTTAAGTTATTAAACAGCGCCATGCATTCGGATTGTACGAGCAAGGCGGGGTGCACATCAACGCGAAGGCGGCGGATATCCGATGGTTGCGGATACTGTGGCGTAAAATTTTATGGTATGGCTTGCGGCTTTTGTTTGCATGCTAAGTAGTGAGCTTTGCGAACATATATGTTTATTGTATGAGTATGAGTAGTATGTTTGTGTGTGTGTGTTTACTAGCTATGTAATGAGCTATGGCAGCAGCTTCTCCGTTGCGTAATGTGTGCGTTTATCAATATGTTTGTGTATAATATAACGCCGCAGTCGGCGCACCCGACACGGCACGCGTGCGCTCAGATTCACCGGCTCTCGTGATAGATGACGCGATCAGTCAACGTCAACACAATTAAACAATGTTTTGCGTTTGTTATAACAAACGCTACTTTTTGCTTTCTTTGATAAATAATATATCACGAGGTTTGCTCATTTTTAGACAGGGTTATTCCGTTATGGAAAATAATTATTCATTTTAGTCGTTCTTTTATTTGAATAATCAAAGCCAAATTGAAACCACACTGACTTCATTATAAATATGGAAATAATTAGGTATTATAAATATAAAAGAGCTTATTCTCTACTATAAAAAAGTCTACCGAAAAAAATAGGAAAAGTAAAAGCACACTTTTGCGTACCTACGGCCTAACAATAAAACGTGATATAAAAGCGATAACGGAAATGGAAAAGTGTCGAAACACGGAAAATTACGCCAATAACTGGAGAAATACAACCGTAAGCGTACTACGGCTTGAGCCGAGTCGTGATACACAGCAAAGCTAACAGAGTTGCGAGACCAGGACTCGGAACTTCGTCAGTCCGCCCTGAGCTTCACTACCAGGTTATGAATTACTACAGGCACAGCTGAAAGGCCCTGCTAATATTAGATTCTAGATTAAAGTAATTACTTTACGCTTTACAAATAATATCCCTTTGAACACCTTTCAGCCAGAGACGTCGCAGTCGATGAATACGAAATGAAATAGATTTATTTATATATTTTGTATTTTCTGAAAAACTTAAATTAGATTAGTCAATCGTCTTGAGTTTGGTATTTTATAACTTTACACCGAAAATAAGGGTTGGAATTAACCAACTTACTAATACTTCTATATTAATAATGAAAACGCGAGATTTTATTTGATCATTATTGTGACCGCAGCAATGGATCTCACATTGATCATGAATTTCATGTTAAATTGTCTAACCCACTGAAACGTAAAATATCAGATAACTGAATAATATAATTGTATTTGTTTCTGTAATTGTAGCTAACTGAGACCCTCCAATTTATTGTACGTACTTTCAAATAAAATGTTAGCCAGCTTTAATGATGATACAGCATGTACTCGTACACGTCTAATCTAACTAACAAACAAGAAGGCAAACGAAGCTCATTTCGAAAAGTCCAAACATTATACAAAATACACAAATATACAAACATTTTACTCGTTCCCGTTCCATACAAAAATATCTCCGACTATTAAAATAAAATAGGAGAAAGAAGAACATTTATTCTCTCCTTGCACGGAACATACATTCATGTATGAGTGAAGGTGAATGAAAGAAAAATAGTGTATGTCAGCTGAATACTTCCCCGGGCAACTTGGAAGAAACGTTGTTATTTCAAGTGTTAGTAGAGCAGAGGAAACGTTTTAATATTCTTCCTTTACCATTGCCGTGGCCGTACGGTCAGGACAAGGATACTTTATATATTCGTAGGTGTCTTATTTTTTTGTGTCATCGTCTGTCGAAGAATGGTGTCACAGTGGTTTCAGCTACGACTTGCCACTAGTAGGTCATACATTCGAATCCTAGCAGCCACATTACTTGTTGGTTTCACCGAAATTAATTAATAAAATAGAAAATGGCTTATTCAAACAGTCCGACCGTGAAATGACCTAAACGATTCTAAAATAATAAAAATCTGGGTGGAAAGCTATTCTAAACTTACAAAACCACATTTTATTCTCAACCTCTGTGATTACATTTTAAGGTTCATTTTCCCTAATTCGACTATGGCTTCCGTTTATCCCTGATAGCTGGCTGCTAAGTTTGTAAAGTCTTTTATTAAAACTAAGTTGGGTGCTTAACGATAAGTTGCCAACAGATTCACCGGCCGAGCGGGGAAGTGCGTGGGCTTGATACTGCTTGATATTATCGCATCACGATTGGATTCTTCTAAGGGCCTATAGTTACACCCAAGTTTTGCCAGTTATGTTTAAGTCCCATAGCCGTTATATAGTCCCATTGCCATAAACCAGACAATGTAGCTGCTACTGAGAAATTCCTGATTGATAAACCTAAAAAACACTTGACTGGACCTGGGCATCGAGCCCAGTACAGTGTTTGATATCTCCTAAGAGCCATGTCCATCAGATTCGTTGGCTGGGTAGCGTTTACTTACACGTTGCATTGCCATCGTGAATCATGAAGCAATACACACTGTGTTCAATGTGTGGCTAAATTAACGACATCTTCTATGTCTGATGTAAGTACGTACACACGGCGGCACATCAAGCTATACATAACCAGTATAACCTGTCTTCGCTTTGTGTGAGCTTCCCGTACGATGAGAGATCAGCCGTGCGTTCCTGTCCACTCCCGTTTCTTAATCAAGTCAAGCCCATGAGTTTGTTACTGATTAATTATGCTTATAAGCAAGTGCAAGCACACCTCAAGCACATAGAAGTAACCAAGTGTTATTGCTTTTTTCCATCACAAATTCGTCAGTCATCCCTTAATCTGGGTTTGTGCTCGCTCGATAGCAATAGGATCGCCCCTTTTAAATTGTGACTTAAAGAAAGGTTGCTTAATGTGGGTGTACTATAGGTACACCTCGGCGTAATGTACATAGAATGGCCTTCTATCCCCCAGCTGTCAGCAATTCCTAATAGTCTGAACCTGAAACTTAATGAACCTTTAATTGAATTTTGACTACATAACTTGCGACGTATCTGTTTACTAGCATTGCTCACTTTATCACATGAGAACCGAGGTCGGTGAAGTGGGATTTAATCCAGGAGCGACCAGGCGACCGGCGACCGACGACCGGCGACCATGCGGCAATTATTTCGAGGAGCGGCGATTTCGGAGCCTCGAAATTGTGTTACCTATGATTCCTGATATCTCTCTCCACAAACGTACAGTTACTGTTGGTTCCTCGCAATCTTATCCGGTTAGGTTTCAAGACGTTTCGGTTCCGTTAAGGTTTATTCTTTTATGAACATTTCATGAGTATGTGAACACGTGTATAAAAATAACGGTACCTATACAATAAAGTATGCATCGAAAATACTTACATGTTTTGTAGTTTTCAGTAAATTAAAATCAGAATGAAAATATCGTCAAGTTCAGAGAGCCTCGATAATAAATAGTGACAGTCTAACAACGATAACGATGATTGAAACTATTGGAAGTCAACCGCTGATTGGATTGTCTGTCGATCCTGTTGTACGTACTACGTATATATGTCGTTGTTGACACACGAAACGGTTTGGAACTCTAAAGAACTAAGTTTTGCACTGAATGTTCCCAAACTCAGCTATCAATGAAAAGTTATTTATTCACATTAGACTGATAATCAGCACTTTTTGTCAAAGTTGACAAGAGACAGTCCCCCAACACGCCCCACCTTCGCCAGTTACTTGTGTTTCAGCTGAGTACAAGAAGTGGCGGAACAAGCTCTCCAGTAGTATCAAAGCGTTGCCTAAGCTCATACAATTATCAGCTAACCTCCATCCCTATTTCTGCTAGAAAGTGTCGGCAGCTCTAGCGCCAGGATAATTCGATTTCAGCTAATAGACGGCGCTGCTTACGCTCGCCTAGTTGGACACGTTCAATTTCATTACCAATCTGAGGGAAGCGCTCATTGGCTAAATAACTCGGAAAGCTGCTGGTCGCGGTAGCCCGGAGTGGCGCGAACGGCACGCCAATTGGATTCCACTGAATCAACTTGAACGGATTAACTTAACTGGCTGGGATGGAGAATGTTTCTGTTTAGCCTATATTTGTGATGATGAGTAGGTATATTATATTTTCAATAAGATATTTTGTCAGTAAGCATTTTACTTAAGATAACTAACAGGGAATTGACTTTAATTGTTTCGAATATTGTTATTTTACGTTCTGTTTAAATAATAACTTGTTGACAAGCCGTGCGCCTGTTGAGATCTCATCCGCAAACATTACAGACTTCTATGTAAACTTTCAGGAGCCATCGGTGCAGGTGTTGTATTGTCATTGAGAGAATTTAAGATTTTGAAAATAGCTCAGTCGCATCTTCGGTGCAACAAACTCACAAATAGCCAAAACTGCAAAATCGAGTTATGTATGCCAAATTTTCTCTGAACCATGCCCACACTTGAGGCAATAAAGACATCCCCTAAAGTATCTCAAAATTCTACTAGATTACGCAGATGCCTTTGTGGTTATTGGCAGATTTTCCACGCGTTTTGGGCCGACAAAGTTACATTGGACAATAGTGCCCCCATGCCCGCGAGAGTGACGTGCGTTGGAGCTACAGCCACACAAATGTATTTATGGCCATTTTTATTCTCACTTATTGGAGCGACAAAAACGTAACCTATATTTAAGACATAAAACTAAATAATTCCTGGAGCAAGAAAGTCACAATTCACATGCACATTCACAACATTTTTTTTTGTCATGTCTTTTATTAGGATTTAAAAAAAATCAATACAACTTTTTTACGTAAAAATATAACAAACAAAATAAACATTTAATTTTATAAAGATTTCAAACCTTCTATAAATAGTAATCCAGAAATGAGGCAATAAATGCGAAAAAAAATCTTAAAACTCCACGCCTGTAAAATTTAAAAATGAGCCGTTGTGACTTTGTTGCACCGAAGGTGCGCCTTGTTTACGGATGGACACATACTTAACTATATTTTATTAAATAAGTAGCCGAAGGTGTAAGTTATAGTGCCACTATAAGGTACAATAAACTTTCGTTTTCATTGCTAGTTGGGCGACTACTATAAATAACTCAAGCGCCGCATTAGCGATGGAGCAGTACATTACTTGGAGTTTTCTTCTGAGTTACGGCCATGTTACTGCGGCAGACGCGGCATACATCAGTGGCAGACGGACGACGTTTATTGATAACTAATGGACAACTCACTTCTATTGAGGATGCGGCTGGCTTTAGTGGAGTTTATTAGATAGCTGTGGCACCGTAAAATTGTAAATAACTTAGGCTACATTCGGTGACTAACACTAACTTATTTATCATTCACGCAGTGTGAATGATAAATAAGTTCTTCTTTGGTTAATCACAGATTCATTTTACGTCCCCAACAATTTTATATAACTAATTCTACAGCTTTGAGTACATTCAACACGAAATCAATTTACAATCACCAAAACATTTAACAAACAAATATGGCGGCGCAGGTCACATGACGTTCAACCGATTAGAACGCGAGGTGCGTTCCGTCGCATGTCATTTCACAATTTGACGGTTTCACTTCTGCAACTCTTCTCGAGCTATTTCTCTGACCGTCTTCAGTATGTCCAAATTTCTGGACACAAATCTGACCCATACAAAACTAGTTCCGGTGTCAGTCAGGGAAGCATCCTGGGGCCTGCACAATGTATTGTAATGGCGAATGACCTGCCGAAGATCATCAGGACGGTGAGCTGTCTCATTTTCCCAGACGACCTGAAGCTATTTTTGGGTATTAATATTGCAGAGGACTGTGAAGCGCTACAGAGGGTCATCGATATGGTATTAAATTGGAGTGAAGTCAACCACTTAGGATTTAATACTTCTAAGTGCAAAACTTACCCGTTAGCGAACGTCCATTCAACATAACTACCAAGTTTCTGGCGTCCCTCTGGAGCGTGTTAACGAGATTAAAGATCTGTGACTGACCTTAGATACAAACATGACATTCAACCAGCACATCACTAATATCTGTGCCAAGGCTTTCCAATCTCTTGGTTTTGTTATGAGGCAGGCAAATAAATTCAAAGATAGGAATGCTATAATTACACTGTACCTACTATTCTTTTGTACGTGGCTAACTGGAGTACAATGCGCTGGTGTGGGATCCGCATGAGCAAAAATATAAGCTCATGATAGAACGTGTCCAACGGAAATTTACTCGGTACGGAACGTAATATATGGATACTAGCCCTATTTGTGTCCGTCACTGTTTGTCGCTGTAATGGTGGTCATCAACAAGTTAGTACTTAGTCTTACGTGTGCGTTGTTGATGCACTACTACTTGCTACTAAATAATAAAATTGACGACGTGACTACTTTAGCTCGTTGTTCATTCTTTGCTCCGCACCGACTCCGGCGGTCGCTGGCCTGTGCCCCTCGAGGCCTGTTCGCGGCTCCCTCTGTGCGCACCCAAACTGCTCGATATGCGCCCACAACCCAGGCGATGAATCTACTTAATGCCCTGATTGCTCAGGAGCTGGATCTAGATATGTTCACGAGTAGCAGTAAAGCTATGCTTAATTATTGCGTGTAAAACAATTGTTTAGTGGTAGTAGTTTAACTAGTTAGTATGTTGTGCTGTTCGCTTGCTGCACGCTTTTTTTGCAAACTGTAAGTGCGGCAAGTCTCTATTTTAAAAAAATAAATAAAGAAAAATAAAGCTTTAATTTGGCATGAATATACAGATTATATACGGCGACAAAGTGCTAAAATAAAATCACAAAAAAATTTTTTTAGGGTACCTCCTGTAAATGTAATCGAATTTTTTTTAACAAACTCGTAACACGTAAAGTGTTAAGTGTTAAATAATTTTTCGATTAAGGGATTCGTTTTTGAAATATTAAGCTTCAAAGTGTTGATTTTAGTTAGACTTAAGTGTCCCCCCCGCCCCCCCCTCAACCAGCTAAACGGTTGTGTTTGGGTGTGTGATAAAATTTACGGTTGTAAGTAGTATACATAAAGAAATTTAAAAAAAAAAAAATTGCTTTACAAGTTTACGAGTAATAGTCGACCAACTTATAAAAAGTACTTGGATAACATATTTTCCTAAACATAATGCATGGGAGCACAGGTTTTTCAACTGCAAATGTAAGTTTGCTTTTATTGTTGCAATAAAAATCATCGTTCGGAGGCAAATCCGCATATTTTGATGGGAAACTAAGGAACCCTACATTGTGCGTGGCCCGATACGCACTTGGCCGGTTTTTTCACACTGAATTTTCGGTGCGTTATGAACTCGCGAACTTACCAAGTTAACATGAACATTGACGGCAATACCTGTTTCAAGTTTTTACAATCCACGGTTCAAAAGTTTTATAATAAGTATTTCAAGTTACAACCCCTTCTTACATTTTGACACAACGCTGAATGTTTGACTCGATTCAATGAAAATCACTTCCGCACTCTAAATTAATTAATGGACGAATTGAAAGGTTTCGTTAATCAAATTTTGATTATTGCCTGAATCTTTGATGGAACTTAGGAAACTTCGGGGAAACGAGACTGTTCTCGCGATGTACTGCGGAGAGAAGCTTATCGGCGGATGCTGCGAACAGAACATTTGAATGCTCATTTGTCTTGATTAAGTGTTGTTAACCTTCTATTATTTTCACTTCAAATTTTGCTTTACTTTGTTATTTTGTATATTTTAAAGTGTTATAATAGTCTCTTTTATTTTTATAATTTTAGTCCTGTAATTGGTTGTAAACACAGGCGTTGTAATTATATAAATAAATAAATCTCAAAGTTTTCGATCAGAATGTGCGGGCTCTTACACATAAAATACCGTCCCTCGGGAACGTACTACCGTGCTATATCCATTGGACACACCCAAACCCGTTAATTGCAGTTGAAGTAACAGAGTGACATAGAGACTTATTTTCGGCTAAGTATAGCTGCTAAGACGTTACTTGGCACGGTTCAGGGTCTGTTCAGATCTTTGCATAAAATTCTCTGGGCGGCATTCCACCGGGATGTACAGCCGACATAATGTGACCATTGAAACAAAAGGCCACGGCGGCGGGCTGTGAGGCTTAGATAAAGGTTATTTTTAGCGCGAGGCCGCCCCTCAACACTCCTCGACGCAATTTGATAATTTACATACTGTACGAAGCAGGCATAGCTGAGGACCCGGTCTCCGGGCCATTGAGCCGACTGTCTAGCTCTCACACACTATGTTCGAGTGGCTTCCAGCGATACGATGCGTGTAGAGTTGTATTTTAAGATACAGTTTTAAAATGGTCCACACCAGCCAATGGGCAGTTCTGTAGCAGTGGGACGACACAGGTGTTAGTTTAGTCAGTAGATAGTAGCTATAGTTATAGATGTGTGACCTGCGTGTCATGCGCTTGTTACCGAAGCCCATGCCTGAGGCTAGCGAGAACAGTTCTCAGATGCTACGTCTTACTGCGAAGTGTTCCCCATATCAATTGTTTATATTGTGGAGATAAAAGTTTTACAAACAAAACCCATCCAATCTACAATAAAAGCTCTCTATCTATACTCGGTACACTCCACCACACAAGTTGTGATCCCTGCAGTACACAGTACCCACATACGGGAACGATGCGTTTTATTTTTATTTGGAAACTTGCGCGGTCGCCTGTATGAGATAACAAAGATCGCGCGTAACAATACGCAGTTATGATTTTAGTGAAAATTCGATATTGCCAATATTCAGCCTTTTCAGGGACTTGTGCTCGGTTTCTATGGGCGAGCCTATCTACTAGTACTTATAGGTACCACTTGATACTCGATCTATTGTAGTCGCTACATGCTATTGTTTCAATTAAAGGACCTTAGAGTGGACTGCGTATGTTCAGAATAGCTTGTTAACCTATTAACCTCTGGTTTTGCCACAGTCGGGTCAAATAAAAAATGTCGATTGTTGGGCTTTCAAAAATCATTTGGTACCCAAATAAATTTAAAATCTTATTTTTTGAAAGGCTCCAGTTAGTGGTCACGAATGAGTTAATAGTAATGTAAGAAGCTATGTATTGGCAAAACTATTTGAAAAGAAACTCCTTGCATAAATCAATTCCAATTCTGTTAAAAAGATATAACAGACTTCAAAGATATCAAAAGCCTCATAGCGAACTAAAGAAGTGTATATAGATAGGCAAACATATCGCGCCGAACCGATGCCTACTAACTTCGGCAATAACTAAACAAGCTTGGAAGGATCAATGGCGAACGCTTCTGAACTCATATCTCGGTAACTTCTGGACAATCCTGGTCGCTCACCGACCATGAACTGTAAGCCTGACATAGTAATATATCATACCTATGTACTTCTGATATTGATGTTTGTTCGCAAACGGAAACTGACTGAAAAGAAAAATGTAAACGACCGAACTCATTTTGAATTAAGATGATTTTTAAAATAATGTTGGCTTTAATGATGAGGAACACATATTCATTAGCGTAATGGTTAAGACGAGATACTTGAGCATAAGCAAAGCTGCCTAACTAACAAACATTACCTTAATATAAAGAGTAGTATTAAAAATTTCATCGATTAATGACTGTAGAACTATCAGCTAGGCTAAGATGCTGACCTACTTATGACGCACGAAGCAAGCAGTGAGCACTCTTACCACAGAAAGGGGAGCTCGAGATGGACTCAAGAGACTGCATTATAATTATAGTCACGGTTGCAGTTATCCCTCCCCTCCCCTCCCCGTAACATAACTATTTGATGACCCAAGGAATAAGTGAGCAATACATACATAAAACATACTTTCTAACACTACAGCAGTTATTGCCTTCATACGATCAAATGTCGAGATCCCTTCTTCTGCGACAGACCTCACTTCGCCCACGCACGCAATACTTATCCTTATTGCTACTTCCATTCAATCTTTTGTAGGTGCAAATTATGTTTGTTTAGTTGACCTATGAAGCAAGCCATTTTAGACTGTATGACTGTAAAGATAAGATGGCCAAGGTGTGTAAATGTTTTTTGTTGGTAAGGTGTTTTCGGTCGACGACACAAGAGCGTGGCGTTTGGGAAATGAGCATAATGTGCTTACAATGAGAGCAGATAACGACTGCTCTATAGAAACGTTTAGGTGGGACCGAACCGTTGTGCGACGGTTTAGTAGTGTAGTTATATTTGTACCGAAATGAAGGGTTATTCAGTTGAAGAACGTGTCAATACGAGCGCTGAAATAAATGAAGTTATAGTACAAAAATACGACAAGCAATCATAATACTTACGTATTTTTACAGAAACACGTATTTGAAGAACGGTTCATACAACCGAATTATTGGGCGAGGTTCCTGAATTGGTCCTGAATTAGCCGAAAAGGATATTAATAAATGATTGTGTTGCTGGTGAATTCCTTTAGGAGTATGATAATAAAAAGAAGGAAAACTATGTATTTAATGATTAATGGTCCATTTTTAAACTAAAACTTAGGTATAACTTAGGTCAACCGGCGCGACGATCAAGGTTATGATAGTATCAAATCTATCCGACTGTCTTTGGTTCCTATTTCTCCATAGAGGCGGTATCCGTTGGTTGTACGAGACGGCTGACAGTTCGTGCGAATCTTTTTGCGGCGATGTTGTGTCGCTGCCATCGTTCTGCTTCGAAGTAATCGGGTTCATGTTTGTTTCTAGGTGTTTCTTCAGTCGGGGTCACCACTGTTGGGTACGCAAGGTATGAAAATGAGACTCGTGGTGATGGCTGAATATGGAATGAATGTATTTTGAAAAGACGGTCCCTTTTATACAAAATTTGTAACAAAAAATCAATGCATAGTAGGTACATATAAAAACTTAGTTTGGGCACAATATTGTCGATGTACCCTACGTACTATATTATTACTGTGAGGATGATATTCCGCTACACGGCCATAATTTCTCTCTACTGCTTAGCATGCGACCCTGGGTTCGATACCCAGATCAGGCAAAACTGGTGAAATGTGGGTGTACTGTTGGAATTTAGCAACGTCCTAATGCTCCGGGGAATACAAATGGTATGTTACATTATGTTATGTACTCATCTCACACTTGTGATCGTGACCTATTCGATCAATTCTATTATTCCTATGTTCATACCATGACAACATTATCAGTAGGTATCGTCGTCTTGTCTCGTGTGTCGTCAGCCTTAGTCTGTGTTCCTACAATACGTTTCTAAACTTTTTAATGAAAGTGTAAACAGACCCTTCAAAGGATAAATTCTTACGCAATCACTCACTTGAGGAGAATTACTCACACATTCATCTGTATTTAGTAGGTTTCTACTTCACAACGCATTTTTTCCCGAGACCTATTATTTTCAGAGCGAGATTTAAACAAGGTAGGTAACTGAAAACGTTTATAAAAAAAACTCAATTTCACATATAAAACATCATTACGTGATTTAAAAATGTTAATATAGGGTAAACGAGGGACCTTGGCAGACAATCTACAAATTGTCTTCTACATAAATGTTTTCTGTGCTATTTGTTTACATTTTCAATGCGCTAAGATAGCTATCTAGGCAGCTAAAGCGGGCACTCGTAAACAATACAGCGTGGGCCCGGAAGCTCCCGCCGCGCCGGCGCGAGCCTTGACATTCAACATATTAAACTTGACCGACTTTCTCAAACTTGGCTCCAAAACAACACGCTGCCTGTTTACTACAATGCCCGGAATTCTCGTCTCTATTTCTAGACTTACGAAAGAAGTTTGCTTTTCTCTGGGGACATGAGAGTATTCAGGAAGTTCGTATCCCACGGGATCGCAACTAAAAGGAAAGTACGAGTATTTAAAAAGTCATTTAAATTTATCTGTTTGGCTTTTATGTATCCCAATGTAACATTCCTTTCAGGAAGTCATCATGCCATAATAAGTTTGTTTATAATATGGGTGATATGTGATAAGTGTGTGTTCTGGACTATTATGGTGCAAACTTGCAACGTCGTCCGAAGCATAGAAGATACTCAACTCTGCTTCGTCAGCCTAAATCTAAGATAGGTAAATTATACACAGATTCGGATGGAATAGAATGAAATACTATCATTGTTTTTAAAATAGATAAGATTATGCCTGTGCTTGTTGCGGAGGTGTTTTATATGACTGCCCAAACAAGGAGTGTGTCAAATGATACCTCAGCCACTAATTCCGCTTCTGCGCTGAGAAATACCAAATTTCAATCAAACTCGGGAGCATTCATTTTAAATGAAATTTAGATTTCATTTAAAATGAGTGCTCCATATTTTAATTAAGTCTTCTGATTCGAAATTAAGTCATGCATGATTGAATTCCACTTCATAGCAAAATAATGAATACCTCTCCGAATACTCACGTATTTAAATTTCCGTCGCGACTATTCGACATACTCATTTCCTCGTGCAAGAACCGTCCCGCGGTCCCGTCCGGTGCGCGGTCCGGCTTCTGCGCTTCTGTGCGCTGTACGTCTGTGCCTACATTCTGCACGAATGGCGACGTTTATATAAGTACCCTGTGCCATCTTGTTCAGCTGCTATAGAAATATCAATTGCCGAGGTGCGCACTAGCGTGCCTATGACATCACGAGCTGGGATCAAATGTGTCCACATTTGTTACAATGTAAGAATTTTAGAATGGGACCTTTGTAAGTCGCTCAGCTGTTGAACTACTCGTATGTTGTCTATACAATGACCGAGTTAGGATTCTGTGATCTGGGAAGTGATATCACGCGTGAATCATCTTATTCTTATCTCTTTAATATTATGATCTACATACTGTGGTGTTATTTTTAAATTCAGGAACACAACACTTTTGAATTAAAAAAACTAATCATTACAAGAACTAAAACTAAGAAAACATGATTATAATAAAAAGAATTGGGTAAAAAAAGAAGTATCATAAAGATATTCGCGGATTTTGTTAATGTAAGAGTATTCGTTGAAGAGGTATCTTGTCTAAAGAAGCTTCTTGTAGATTAAAACCACTTTTACAAATTGTAACTTAAAAAAACTAAATGGCTACGTTTTTTAATACAAAACTTACGAATACAAAAATATATACGCCTGTCTCTTTAGCTCCCTAGATTACTGCCTCAACAACTCGATATCTTCAGTAGTCCGTCGCAAGATTAATAACAGTTTGTTGATTCCCTTAGTGGTGACGAGATTGAATCACCTATCGATACTAGTACCAGTTATAGCTCTTCTTTATAATGCTCCGTCTCTGAATCAACACGCATGGAAAAATCAGCTACTGAAGACTTCATGAGGTCATATTTCAAAAAAAATAGTGGAAAGACCGCAGACCAGGATTTCAACCTTGATATTGAAGTGTAATGGATGTACCGGCAAAGGTCAAATATTGCGACCCTTAATCACCTAAGACAAATTAAATTAAGGTTAGAAAAACCAGCTTTTAAGGTCAGAGCTATCTGGTGGACAAGAATAGATAAAAAAGGACTTAAGAAGATTCATAATTTATCAATACATACCAGGTAAAAGTGCATGATTATATCATGACGTTCTTGAAGAGAATTGTTTCAACAATTACTTGCCTATGCCAATCAGGCAAACGCTCTTGTAGCAACTTGTTCACTGAAGAAACAGGTCATAATATATTTCGGAGAAATGTTGGTGTATTTTCAAACGGTTTTCAACATCTCTCAAATTGGTACACAAATGATGACAAATAAGAAAATTCCATCTGTCTAAAATATTCGGATATTTTAAATTTAAAATTGAAAATTAAAAAGAAGAATAATGGCTTTGGGGCAAAGGAGCTAAAATGCAGAGGTAACTCTGCAATACATAGCTACTGCTCAACTAATTGTGAGTAGGCTCCCGGTCTGAAGGAGTGCAACTGTGATGCCACTATTTCTGTAGTTTGTCGAAGTTCTGTTCCGATTGCAAACATTCTTTCACTGATACAAAGTAAGCGACAGACGCGCTTTTCAGAGACCAGTTATGAATACAATCCTAATTTGTCCTAATATTTAATGAGGGTTGGGGAACTCAGAGAACTTCCTAAACAGTCGGCCAAACTCTGATAACTCTGACTATAATGAAGTATCTGTTTGTGTCCCGTGACCACCCACGGCCGTCAGTCTGCATTCGTCCGAGCATATACCTTACCACCTGGTAAGGTATGGTCCGGTCATATCCCAATACATGTAAACGAGCACAAGCGTCGGCCCGTTCTGTCCCGTGGCCGCGACGGGCATCCATCAGCATTGACTTGTAAAGTCGGCCACATTACAAAGTCATGAGTGCCTTGTTTATACCAATATTAATAAGATGGCGGCAGTCATGTTTATGTAAGGTCTACTATTGTTTTGGTTTTCTTTTGTTATATTTGAGTACAGCGAGTGTATTTACATAAACTCACGCCTTTTTCCATGATGGTAGGCAGTTACTGCAGAAAGCTACGATTGTAACATATTATGTTTGTATGTGTAACTTCGCATTGCCTGGTAAATCGAAATTCAGCCACGCAACAACTCAAATGCACTTATCTAACTAAATAATGAGTCGATGATGCCGACAGCGCAGGCGCAGGGCTGATTCCGTTGGCAGCGCTTGCACAGCCATGTGTAGTGTGTGTGTCTACTACTGAATGGCTAAGTAGATAAATGATGTGGACAGCATTGTGGACTACCATTTCTTTTACGAGTTTGGTGTATTTCTTTTTTTAAAGACATTATCTATAAATGTAAAAATAACATGTTTTTTTATATATACATAATATCAATTAAACGAATGGACCTAAATATGGCGTGTGACAGATACGCATCATTGGACTGATGCCTGACTGATTCAGGTTTTAAATAATTACTCTATAATTGTTTTATTCCTTGAAAGTAGCATTAAACATAACACAAGTATATTTATTAATTGTAAACTTTCTTAAAACAAAGCTTATCTTTTTGTGAAAGAAAAACAGACTTTTGTCGCCCCCTTTGTAGTCGCCGGGGATAAACACAGAACGTAATGTGCGGATCTCGTCTCGGAGCTCATTACGCAATGTCTCGCAGATAACGAAACCGTAACTTACACTTACAGCGTCGGGTTTAGTCTTATTTAGTGTTACAAAGTTAATTTAACTAACAATATTGTGTAGCACGCAGATATTATCTGTTTGCGAACAAACATTGCTGATTGGTTCCCAGTCATATATACAATGTTCGTACCCGGCGGGCGCCTCCTCCAATTGCGATACCCGGGGTAATGTGCTATTACAAAACATACAAAATAGATTATTACGATAGAATAACTGTGCATTTTTACAAATAAATGGGGACTGCCAGCTTTGCCAGCTGACGCTCTTTTTTTCTATTGTACCTAAATAGGAAAACGTGTTGTAGTACATTTTATATTTCTCAAATATACCATTAAAGGTCGGTTGCTGAAGCCATCCAGGCCAGACTCCTACGGCTCGAAGGGTTTGACCACCAGAACACAGTTTCAGTCTTAGCGTTTATAGTACGTTAATTAATAATTGCAAGTCCTACATTCAATCCTATTAAGTTGAAATGATAGACGAACACTGAGAGCATCACTTAACTAAGCCTACACTTCACTAACTACTACTCCATCTATTTCTATCAAGATACAACTCCATAAACGGAACAAGCAAGGTATAATTAGCAAGACAACAACACAACCAGTTGATTGTCAACACTGCCAGTTTACCAAACAATCGGTTGACGACTTGGCAACGCTTGGCACTCGGCTGGCACCCGGCTGGCACGACCGCGTCTTGTTTTAGCGGCGGTAAAGAGTAATTACCGGCGTGGCAGGTTACGGGTTACGGTAATAGTAAAACGGACGATTGCGTCGTAAATCAGGCGATAGTGGAAATGAAAGCGTTGCATCACTGCTGCCGGTTCAAAGGTAAATACGGGTAACTTACGGATTGACAGTTTTGAGAAAAACATCAACAGCTTTTGTACTACCGCGCCTGTAATGTTCAAAGGATTAAATAAAGGGTTTCACTGTTCCGACTTGCCACCTTGACAAGCAAACTCCATTATTATCAAGTACCTACTATACTTTCTCCACATAGCCAAACTACTTTATTTCTCATTCCTGCTTAATTAATAATATTATCGTGTATTTCGTTCTCCTTTCTGCACATTTCTCCGTAAGAGTTTACAACGTACATATTTTCAGAATTTTCCTCCTGCCTTCAAAATATATTAATTATATTGTATGGTGCTACGGAACCCCGGACCCCGTGTGAGTACGACTCGCACTTGGGCGGTTTTTTAATATTATCTTTCACACTATTATATAGAATCTGGTTCTTACAGATGTGTTACTGGGGAGCTTTCACAAGGAACTGTGACTGATTATCTATATTTTAATTTGAATTAATGTATTTTGATTTTGATTTATTGCACAGTGACTGTAATGTTTTTGGCACGTGGCATGGCCGTACCGTGCGTGGCACTAACGCCGCCGTCTTTTTCCAATACAATTCTAAAAGCGCTTACCAATAGCACCCACCGCTTAGACGAAGCCGCTCAAGCGCCAGAAGAACTTTGTAGGACCTAGATACTTATTTCGATTCTGATTTCTCTTTTCGTGAACGCAATGTCAATTCCAGAAAAGAATCTTAACATATCACTCGTCGCTGTTGTTATTTATTTTACTTTTTGCTCTGATTATAAAAAACCGTTAACAATACCTATTTGTTTTTACATTTTAAGCCGTGATATAATGTCGGCCAACTTAAGTTTATAGCGGTTTCAGCTGAAGCATAAAATTAACAAAAAAACAGCTAGTTGACGTTATTGAACTTCATTATTTTGACGTACCATATTGCGGCTGAAATTCACCTGTCAGCTGCAGGGTATAGTTTCACAACTGCTTTAAATTTTGTAAATTAAATATTTCTGAAATGACTTTGTAATTAATAAAGTCATTTCAGAAATATTTAAATTACAAAATTGGATGTTAACGTTTTGTTTTCCGCTTACCTCATTTTAACATTAAATAGAAAATACAGTTTAATTTTCAAATGAAAAAATAATGCATTCGTACTCAAGTAAAATTAAAAAAATTAAGAGTTTTAAAAGTTTAACGTTTGTGACTGTCCTTATCAATCCTCTCATATCGGACGTAAGTAGGCCGCAGTGGGTTGTTAAAGCTGCACTCACACGGGACCGACCTGCCCACACTGCGCGGGACACATTGCAACCGAAAGCATCATCAGCCTGTGACGTCCCATCTGGGGACAGGTGTCTTCTCTGTGAGGATTTCAAGGTGGATTACTATACATATAATGATAGCCAAGTTTTTGTCACCTTTGTAGCGAGGCAGGTACAGGCTGTCGAAAAGATCACGTGTTATTCATAATAGTAAGCTGTGGAAAATTGTTATGGTAACGAATGTTCATTATTGCAACCAAGTACCTTATAACAAGTTTCTAGAAAACATCTAGGCTTTTATGAGATTAGTTTTGGTAAAATCTGCTACCAAAATGGGAACTAATACTTTTAAGTCTTCGCTTTCACTAACATCTAAGTAGTAAGTACAATATAACAAAAAGAAGAACGTTTTTCATAAGTGTTACCAAAGGAAAAGATAGAAATAAAAAACAAATGTTATCAGATGTCTATAATGATAACTCCTCAACGTAAAGTCTATATTTAGTGAAAAAAATCGGTCATTATTATGTAATTTTCCGCTGTATTCACCGCGCTCTTGTTTCAGCCTGAACATTTTGAAACTGATATTTTAATGCTCTAGTATAATTATGCTGTATAATTTAAAAGTTAATTAGATTCATAAATATTAAAATCCATTTTAGATTAAACTTTAGAATTTATTTTTAAAATGTTAAGTGGAATCAATCACGGTGGTCAGCGGCCAAGGTCGGCGGCGCTTGTCAATTTGTGTTGTAGTCTACTTGTAACAGGCCATTTAATATTAATTGAAACTAGTTCAGACTTCTTCAGGAAAATCTAATCATCATGACAGCCTAACGTATTGCTTACAAAGAACTCTAATCGTGCACCGAATGTATGCACGACGAATGAATCTTCCTGTAGCTCCGAAAGTGCGTTAATTTTATTTCACTTCAAGTCTTATTTCACATTAATGATCATTTATAATTCTAGTTTCAAATGTTTGAACTGTATACTTTATTGAGGCTTTTAGTGTATACAAATTAACGATCAGAAATAAGGGATGTACGGATATATTATTTTTAACGGACTTAAAAAAGAGGGTGCAGAAAATATATGTACCTCTAATAGACGAAGTGATATTTAGATTTTTTCTGGCGCAGTACGTCACCTCGTAACTTAGTTGTCTAATGGCTTTTTAAGATGTCAAAGGCCCCTACTTTTGAAAGTGTCATCAAAACGAGGAAAATTAAATTTACGAATATTTTTGGCGGCTGATATTCACGTTTTTTGCTACTAAAAACCGGTTGCCAAAATAAAAAAATAAAATTTCATGAAATTCTTTTTCATAAATAGTTGAATTAATCAATATCAAAGCCATTAAAGCCACTGTAGGTCAGTACAGACAATGAAATGCCTAACTAAAAGGTTGTACCGACTAACGTTTTAAAACGGAGAAATTAGTCATAGATTTTAAGCCATTCAAAAATACATTTATTGAAAGCACAGCTAAAAGTAAAGCTGCCAACAAAGTAGCGACAGAACACGACACGATATGTTTCGCAGATAGAAACGGGAGCTTGTTTCTCTTATCCTTGACCTATCCACAAGTAAGGACACTCAATGAAAGTCAATTTTGGCAGGGTGCATAAACAATCGTCACCAGAAGACATCTCCTCCATATGCAACGGTAGGCAGTCAGTTCTCAACCAACTGACAAACCGGCGCGTTACAGATTCATGAACAACATCACTTCGTTACTGAAACATCGATGTCTCACTGTAAACAACTGCCAGGCTCTTTTTTTTTTGCAAAAGAATGAATAATTTATCTGAAGATAAAAGAAACAGCAAAAGATCGAATAAATTGAATTGATAAAAACGATTGCTAAAATAAAAATGTATAATTTTAAAGGAGCCTATTTTCCAGGCGAAGTCTTTCAAAGGCGCCGTTTTAAAAGTACTTACAATTCAATTACTTTTATTTAAAAATTGGGGCTGAAACGTCGAAGTAACAATTATTGGGTAAAGCCCCGTGCACATTGTAACGTCGAAGCGATTCGAGTGTGATGTTAACAGAAATAATTACATGCATATTGTTTGTTCGCGCGATGAACCGATCGGAAATTGAAAACAATCGGTTAGTCAATTATTTCTTTCCGAAAACGTTTTTCAATTAATTGTGTGCTCGCACTGCCTGTTGTCACTTTAATTGGGTTGGGCGGTCGGACAACACGTTTCCAGTTTTGTCTATTCTAAGAAGGAGAACAATTGCACCTCCCGATAAGAATTTTTTGACAACTCCTTACGACTTGCAACAATATCTAATAGAACGGTTAGTATCAAATATGTTTTGCAAATCTTCGGTAGATACCTCCACTTTCTGCACGTGATCTTGAACATTACAAAAGTGAGTACAAAATCCTGAAGTTTATTGGATTCTCCTATTGCGGGCGGGCGGGCGGTGGCGGGTGGTCAAAGGAAGCCTGCGTTACTTCCTAGTTTCATAACGTTTGCGAGTGCTTGTCGCAGGAAGCCTTTAGAGGACCCTCGTCTCGCAAGCCAAGGTGCAGCGGAAACACGAAGTTTTTATATTTGTGGAATACACTTTCAAGGAATGCGTTTTATTTCCTGGACTTGAATAACTTATTTGAACGAAAGAAAATTGAATGTCTTGTATAAGAAAACTGTTTTGCATACAACCAGTATACTTTGTGGGCTTGTTTCTTAGGACATGAGACATATAGGGCAGATATATCGAGACAATAAGGACTAAATTGCATGAGCAAAATTCGATCAAAATAGATGACAAGCCACATGTTGAAACCTCATTGTAGCTGTGTAGCATGGTCATTTGGAGCTTGAATGAAGGAAGCCAGGAAGGTGACACAATTGTGAAATTGTCGATTGTTGAATCAATTAGAACTATTTCATCCTTAGTTTTAGCAGTACCACGTGACGTGGACGCGAATCCGAACTATCCTAAACTCAGGTACCAGGAACACAGATGATTGAATGACGTACAACGGGTGAGACACCGACATGTGTTGTTAATTCTGGTAGATGGACTTTTGTTGAAATAGATATTGGACTTCCAAAACTATTTATAGTTCAAATAATAGCTTCTATTTCGGACTTATTCAATCTTTCTATATTTGTCGACGTTGTTTGCACCTTTTGGTCACTATTTTGGGAAATGGGTATCACTTTTACAAGAGTATGTAGTTCAGAATCATCAAAATAAATAAAAATGTACATAAATAAAGTAAGTCATAATACTTCTTTTACGAGACTTATTCAC
Organism: Noctua fimbriata; assembly: GCA_905163415.1. NCBI lineage: Eukaryota > Metazoa > Arthropoda > Insecta > Lepidoptera > Noctuidae > Noctua > Noctua fimbriata. The sequence continues at coordinate 834,224 of LR990921.1, forward strand.
CAATTTAAACTTTTCATATTTGCTAAAGTTTTCGTCACTTTTCATCATTATTTTATGTTTTCGTTATGAGTGTTGTAATTTTGAGAAATTTGTTATGAAATTGTGATAGAAATAATAATATTATCTTCTTTAATTGGTACTCATATGTCTTGTAACTTGCAATAATTTTATTATATTATTAATTGCCAAAGTTTTCTCTATTTCTTATAGTTGAAGTCATTCGAAGATTTTTTATATGATAACGCAGTGCAGCGTCCTGTGTGTGTCTACATTAGTGACGAGACTGTCGCGTGTGTGTGACACTTATCCGAACCAGAGCATGAATCCTTTCAGGCTGCACCTTTTAGATGGGACGTCGGGCGAGTATTGCAATGTTTATACATACATAGAATTTATGTTGAGTTAAATTTTAATTACTTGGTTAACGTGCGCCGTTGTTTATTAAAGTGACCTATAGTTGAGGAATAGAGGTACTGCAGGTAGTACCTAACTATAGTAGTAATGACAAGTGTAAATGTCTCCGCCAGTTGGACAGCTGACACAAAGTAAGGGAAACGGGGCTGCTCGGATATGAAACATATCCTTATTTGTAAGTAAGAAAATTAACTGAAATATACCACTAAATACTTTCAGCACTTTAATCTCAATATTCAGATAGCCACACCACTGGGGGTCCACAACACAGTATTTCAGGCATTTCCCTGGAGGCATCAGCCATCTTAGCCAGGGAAGTTGAGGACCACTCAATTTGCAGCATTTCTATGTTAATTATGTTGATCACTCATCGCTATTACGAGGATGACGTGTCTATGGACTCCAACCATGACGACAACGACGTGGAAGGTCCGGCAGCCCCCAAGCGCTACAAGATTTTTGGACAAGACATTAAAATTTGATAGTAACAAATAGCTATACTCTTTTTTACTTTTTAGGAAACTTTGTCTTACTTTGTTCGGTTGTATCTCCGTTAATATTGGGCCTCCGTTGATATTGGTGTGAAAAAATGTGGTAGACAAAATATGCTTACATAGCGAAAATTGGAAAAAAGTCAGGAGATTTTAAGGTTTTTGTCACCACAGTTAGCAAAGGGTCCTCGAGGTTGAAAACTTAGGATAGTCTTTCTGTTCCCCAAACAACCTTTTAAAATTCCATTAACTTCGGAATACTTTCCAAGTAAAAAGTACATAACTGCTGGACTATTTGGATACAAAAGAAAAAGGCAAGCTTTATGCCATATCTATGCTTAGGTGTGGCTGACAATAATTTTTTTACGATTTCTAGAATCCTGAAAACAGTCGTGTTAGAGTATTTTTGTAACAAGAAGCTTACCAAGATTTATAATTAAAATGTAACTGACAGAAAATTAGCCGTTTATATTTTTATCAAAACGCGGTCAAATGCGCCTGATCCAAAATAATTAGTTTCAGCTGAAAGAAACAGCGGCAGCATCTGCCCGCGGCTTTTCTTAATTAAAACATTACCTGACTCAAATCTTTTGACTGGGATTTTATTTTATATTATAATTTTAACAACTATTTTGTGACGGGCTTTTTTTCTGTGAAAAAAAATGTAAGCTTTTTGTTTTTTTAACGGTCGATTATTTTTCTCTATAAATTAATAAGTACCTCTAATTAATTTTAAAATCTATAACAATATAGGGGTAAAATGCACATATTCAAGATATGCGCCACCACGCGGTTTTAAACGGTTTATTATAGTTTTTATCACGAAGAGAATCAAGCAAAATCGGTGTCTTTATTAAAATATCGCAACAATGAACAGAAATGATTATGTATCGCAAAACACACATTGTTTTAATCACAATTGAAATGAAACTCACGCATCTTAATTTGATTCGCCACTTCAAATTGGTATTTCAAGTTACGCACGAGATACTAGAACATACCCGGGCCTAAACAAATACTAACTTTAAGCTCAAACCTTTAAAAACATACCTTTTGTATTTCATTATCTCGTAATTCTAATATTAATGTTAGACAGAATTGTAATTAGGATGTTACGGACGAACACGCCCGCGGTGTTTTCATTTACTGACAGCTTCAGTTTCACGAGGGGAGAGGCGGGTTGGGGCGAGCTAACTGATAGTGTCGTCAGAACGTATGGATGGTGGTAAATGGCACTCCTATGATTATTTTAAGAGTAGGTTTTCTAAAAATTTTGTAAATTGAATGATGTTTAAAATGATTGGATGAAGTTTGAAATGCTAGAGAGAATTTTAGAGAAAGCTTGCTCAAGTACGTTACGCGATATGTTATCTCAAATACGGAATGAAAGTCATGGCAATCATTATTTGAAGTACCTTACTATGGAGTTAGATACTTCCACAACTGCATACTTTGAAACGTCGATGTTGTCATAATATCCAATTATTCTTACCTATAGTGAGGTAATCTCACAGAAAACATTCAGCTTTTATAAAATGACGGCGGTGCGGTGAGCACGGGTCTCCATCTATACATTAATTAATGTATAAAGACGAATGAAAAACAAAAATAAATATGAGTTTATGAAGAAGAAATAAAACATTATTATCTACACCCAACGTAAACCCAATGTTTGTCTATGCCATGAGTGTCAATGGCAATGTTGACCAACAAAGGGACGCGAGCGCAGATAAATACTCGTTAACATAACCTTGCGTCAACGAAGACTAACATAGACCGAGGCTTCCTCATGACTTGGCGAAAAGAAGCAACGCATTGAAGGAAGAGGAGAGGCCTTTGGCTGGTAGTGAGACAGGTCAGGTTATTTATAGAGAAATAAAAGAGTATACTCACGACACTGTGGCCGCTGCGGCTGCGCAGGCTGAGCCGCATCTTCCAGTCGCGCTTGGAGGAGGCACCCCCCTCCGAGCTGAATGAGCGCTTCATAGGCAGTGACATGTCGGCACGGTGCGACCGCGTCTAGTCGCGACCACCACACTGCGCGACTACTGCTCTAGCGCGCACTCTCACTCAGCATCGTGCGTCCCTGTCGCGTAGTCTGAGCACTCACTTGTATCGCGTTTGGCGTCCGCAAGTACTCACATTATTCACAAACGTTACTCAACGTCAAAGAACACATCGCAGGCGCGAAGTCCCTAAGCTAACCCTACAGCTACCTAACATTATAACACTAACACTGATTACATGAACACCGATAGAGAAAAAACTACGATCTAATACTACGGACACTACACAGCAATCTGAAACAAAAAGGCACACGTTAGTAGATAATAAGTAGAGCCTCGCTCCTTTGTGCGAGCCTACTAGCAGGGCAGGTGTACCAGCTAGTATTCAGGTAACGCGATGCTTTCGTCTGTTTGGGGTGAGGTATACAAAGGAAAGCTTCTAAAACCAGTTTAGTGTGGTAATTTGAAAGGAATATGTTTATTCGTACTATGTGAACAAGTGAACCTACTTAGTTTGTATATTATGGCGGAATATTTACACATTGAACTCTCGCACGATGCAAAACAATTGACTGATGGTCACGTTGGTCTCTCAATCGATCAATCAACCCCGAGGCCTACATTTCGCTGCTATACTCAACCTCATTTCTTCAGTTTAAACAACGAGTCCATTTAAAATGTACAGACAACAAGATTTTTAGTAAAGTTTAGAATGAAACAAAATTGATAAGCTTCCTGTAAACTCAAAATAACTCGGTAACTAAGTAAGTAGGTACGCGCCACTTTTCGAACTCCAAAAATAATATGATTATATATTTTCAAAGTTAAACATCCGAAATACTCAAAGGAAACTCAATCAAATCATGAAATTACGAGGGTAAGTACATAATGTGTAGGTAGGTATGTTTTCTTTTCACTCACATCCGTTCTGGGAGAGTTATTTGATTGTCTATTATATATAACGGAGTGCTTAGGTAATAATACCTCGTGAATGATGATGAATGTCACAAACGTTTGATCTGACTGGTGAGCAGTGAGCCAGTACTAAGAGCTACTTGTTGTCTTGTGAACGACTTTTTGTTCGGTATTCATAGGTATTTTTAACTCATCTCTTAATTATTCATGGTAGAAATATGAATACGATGTGAACGCTTAACACAACACGTGCACACTTCATAGCGTTTTTGTTCATATTTTCTTAATTGAGTATTTTCGACAATTTGTCTAACACATGCTGCACAAATAGCAGAATACTTCTCTGCAGAACAAGGGGTCCACTGCTTGTGAGCGTCGCGGCAAAGATTAAAGGAAAACAAACGGCCAGTTTTCATTTCATTTTGGCAGCAATCGTCTAGTTTTGTATGTAAACAGTTTTGTTTAAAATGTAAGCACCAAAGTGTGTGTTGTGCCAACGTTTTAGACTTTAACCATGCCATTTGAGACTTTAAGGGCAGAAAGAAGAAAGAATATGATTTATGCCAAGCTTTGTTTGAGGTCTCGCTTTACCCGGAGTGATTCGTTGGAAGTACATATGAGAAATCAGTAAAAGCAACAAAATAAATATTACGCAGAGGTAAAAGCACAATTTTATTTTCACGCTCGCAATAATTCAATTGTCTCGACAATGTGCCGTGTCGGTACTGTGTGCAGACTATGTGTATTGAATGAACGACGAATAAAAACGAAAAATTCGATTAAATAACTTATTCTCGTTCGTTTTTTTTTTGCCCCACACTAGGAATTTCTCTTGTATCGCGGGTGCGTTTACAAACATTTAAATTCACGTACACAAACAGTCAGACCCGGAACTACTACCTGTAGGCCATACAAATATTTGTTCCGTGCGGGAATCGAACCCGCGACACGAAGCGCAGCAGTCTATCGATCAGCCACGGCGTCAACCGTGCCGTCTAATCCACCGCCACATTCAACTCTTTCATAGTTTCAAAAAACAAACGGCACTCAAACTCAAACGCTAACAGGAAAACCTCATTTTTCAGTGACACAGTGTAACACTGTGTCCAACGTCACGTTATTTGATGCGACGCTGTATGCGCACACGCATCAGTTGGAAAGCACAATTTGCGATAAAGTCTATTCTTACACGGTATATCGGTGTAGCAGGTAATTAGATTCGGTCACTCACTAACTCTGACAAAGGACATGATCTGATATTCTCGCGATTTCAAATCGAGTAAAAAGAGCAGGAAAAAAGCGTTTTAGTGACGTGTCATGTCAGATTGCCAGTTGCATGCCGAGTGCTCTCTGGTATGTAATACGAGCCTTGTGATGAACTGACCAACACGTAACGTTAAAATTATTATAAAGGTGAATTTGAATAGTTTCCCAACGTACTGATATTGTACGTTGATTAAGATGTGCAGTATTTTTTATTCTAAACAACTTTAGCCGATGTAAGAGGCGTCGTAATCCGACTACAGCCGCATGTATTTATTTATATTTGACGTACTCCACGTATCTGACGTATCCATTCAATGCTTTACGGAGTCAAGTTCAATAAAAATATATCACCGAAAGTAAACACAATATACAAATCCCCTAATTCACAAGACGAGTCCCTAAATTCCAATAAAACGAGCGGTGTAAATGTAGCAAATGAGCCATTAAGCCAGTGTGTCAACCTCCTCTGGCGACGACACACGGCCATCATCAGCCCGCGGAAATAAAAAGCAAACAATTTGAAAGAGAGCCAATTCAATAAAGTACATTAGAACATTTATCAACGTTGTCGCGGTCTGTATGAATGGCCCCGTCAGGCCTACATACGTATCGTCAGGTTTACATACGTATAATACGGGCTCAATTTTGATGAGGATTAACTATAGGAACTTTATGGTTAACCCAATTTAGGCCGATTTGCAGTTTTTAGTCGGTTGTAGCTTTACTTTTAGCCATAATATGATGATAACTGCCCTGTTGGTATCGTGCCTGTGATCCCAACTGCTGAGCTTCTCCATTAAGTATTCCTCAGTAACCTTGCCTTGGAAAGCATGGTGTGCCATTGGTCCTCCACCTAATCATTCCCCGGTCGCAGCTAATTATAACCTACGTGTACGAATGTTCTCACAAAACCAAATAGAACATCTATTATTATATTTTCTTCTTATAAATAATACGATTTCTTTGTCATATCTTTCTTACATAAAATAACCAAGTTTGTTATTTTTCCCTTAGGACCTGGGAATTTAAAAAAAAGATTATGTTATGTATTCCCGCGTACTTGTATGCGTATTTCTACGTACTACCTTTGTACTTCTCATTTCTAAAAGTCTCTGAAGTCGGTACTTAATTTAATATAAAATAGTCGTGCAGCAACAGTTATTTAAGTAATGAAATAGCTAGTCATGCAATTATTACTAGTACGACACACGGACAGAAAAATTCACTCATTAGAGTTTGGACGAAACACGACGGAAATGAAAGGGAAATTATTTTCTATTCCAACCACGCGCTGCATTTCAGAAATAGCTAGCTTATATGTTTTATAATAGTTGCGAAACGCAAATTACCGACGTAGCTTATAAAGCTGCGACACTAAAATGGGACTGGGCAGGCCATGCACAGCTGTAGGCCCGAATATCGCAAGACTGGAGTCCAGAAACAGCTAGACGGGGTCGCGGCAGACCGAAGAGAAGATGGCGGGACGTCTTGGATGGCTTCCTCGCGAATTGGCGAGAAGAAGCACACCATCGTGAGAAGTGGAAGGAATGGGGGGAGGCCTTTGCTCAGGAGTGGGACAATACGGGCAAACTAAAAAAAAAAAAAATAGTTGCGAAAAGAAAAATAAATCTCAAGAAATCAAAAGTCACGACAAAATACATAAGCCAGCTGAATTTTGCGCCGACATGTTTTAACATTTTGCAACCGTTAAGAAGAAGTCCCCTAGAACGCCGGTCTGTCAGCACATCCTACATGTGTAGATGTAGCTGGGTAGAAGAAGTAGCGGAGCAAACTTCCCAGCACCTCTCCACACCTACACTGAGGTGCTAACATTAGAACTAGCTGCAGGTGATCTTAGCATTAACTAATTACATAATGGAATTACACGACCATTTTGTAATTACTGAGGGAAGGAAATGAGATTGTAAGACCATAACATATTAGTATCCATTAGGATCTTCAATTAATTGATTAAATCTAAAACAGATGTCGAACGTCGCCACGTTGTAGGTTGCCCAGACGTTTTGGCTTACGAGTTTAAGATGTTGGTTAAACATGACTATCGGGATAAAGGTTTCTATATCCTAACCTAGGTCACGGTCTACCTACATACCGAGTTTCTTCAAAATCTATTTGGTCGTTAAAACTGGACAATTTAACAGACAGACTGATTAATTTTTAAAATAACAGTGGAAAGGCTGATGCATCATCGCGCAACGGTATTAACACAGTCTCCATTCAGACAGATTCAGAAAATAGACAATGACGGATGAAAGAATTAAACCATAGTCTGAATCGAAAGCAAAGGGAAATTCGTGAAAGGAAAACGATGTATGATGCCAGTGGAAATATTTTGTGAGATGTTGATATTCCAAAAGTTGATCGATGTCCATAGACATGAAGTCATAAGTTCATCTAATGGGGAACAATTTATGAGGGTGTCAATCTACAAAGGCTTGCATTGCAAAAAGTCATACAAACACTTGAATAGAAACCGTGTAGAGTGGCACGTGGTGCTTGTGGCAATGAGTAACATGAGACACATCGACACGATGGCACAAGAGTAACATCGACACGAGGGCACATGAGTAACATCGACACGAGGCACAGCGCTGCAGCGCATAGTGCGGCAGGGCAACTATTGTGAAACTGTCTTCTTGGAGGAAGTATTATTAATAAAACTAGTTAACGGGGTTAGTTCTAATTAAGGCCAAAATAATCTTGCAGCATTATAAAATGCAATTTAGAAGCAGATCCTTTTTATGCTTTTTGCCAAGTCAACTACTGGTACTGGCCGACACAAGTTATTGATGTACTAGCTTATGACCGCGGCCTGCGTGGAGTTCGGTTATTGTCCCACGTAATAATACTACCGGGATAAAGTATCCTATGTGTTAATCCAGGTTATATACTATCTGTGTGCCAATTTATCTAAATCCGTTCAGTAGCTTTTGCGTGAAAGAGTAACAAACATCCATCCATTTTCCATCCATGAAATTATAATATTAATATTAGTATGGTATGAAGTAACATTCACCGTGGTGCTTGCCTAACTCCTTGTTAATATTAAAGGACAATATGCGTCCACCACACTCACTGCGTCTACCAATACATCCCGCGCACAATGTCTCCGTTATAGCGGCTATTAATTAAAGGGGATCAGCAGCGAAACAAGCTAATGCGTCGTCCGGTTATGGGCAATTACTTTGGGTAACAGCGTCGTACGTTATGGTCAATTTTCGTGCACTCTGTGGGCAAACAGTAGTGGGCTAAGAATGATGAAGGTAATTTTGGAAAATTAACATTTGTCAATCTTGTTGAGCCAGTGTTCGTATCGCTCGGTCATAAATGATTTTATAATTTATCCGACTGCGCGACGCAAAGGAGGATAACGTATCTATCAGCCTATGTATGTTTGTTTGTTCCTTTGTAGCGCTCCTGACACCAAATGCGTGGGCCGATTTAGATGATTGCTACGTCAATCGATTTGTCTTAATCTTGTCACTAAAGGCGTGACAGCAACCAAAATTCAATATTGCGACAACCAGACACCATAAAGTGAACAAAGAAGTACATATTACTATCTTTGAATAGGTGTTTAAACATATTACTACCTTTGAATAGGTGTTTAAACATATTACTACCTTTGAATAGGTGTTTAAAAAACTTCTTGAAGTTTCTCGTATAATTTTTCATTTCGAATAACCATCCTGATCCTTAAGATCTATAACGATTTAAAGTTGGTTATACGAAATGACAAAACATATAAAATTAAAAAAAGGTAAATTGTCTATTAAATCTTTCACATTATTGAACTAAAAAGATCGAGATAAAAAAATAATTATAAAATTAAAAAAATCCGACTGAAAAACAAATTTGTAAGCAGACGGGACCCATTCCATGTTTTAATAATTTTACAGTCAAATGGGTTCCGCCAATTATATTGGTTGCTACTTAGCTATCAAATAACGATACAGTTCTTTGTCATCCTACTTATGTTACAAATAAAACTTAGTTTCTGTAAACATAAACCAACCAACACCTGAGAAATGATCTAAGAATGTTTGAAACTAATATTTGTGTTGAGCTGTTGCTCCCGCGTCCCCTCCCCCATGCTCCCCTAAGGGGGTGAAACAAGGCTATTCCATTAGGAATGAGGGGTTATCCATGGAGTCCCAGTTCCTCTCAGTTCAAATCTCAGCTTCTAATAAAGACGGATCGGTGGAGGCGACACAGACTCCTTTGTGAAAACTGGGAATTTCATGAAAATACTTCTTTTTGTCAATTTGGAACAAATATGATAAATGAAATGCCTGGATATATGTTGCAGTTTCGTACGGCGTTTGGCATCCTAGTGCAAGTAGCTTCATGCGATTAATAATATCTGCGAAGACAATTAACATAACAAAAGCAAATTACATAAATTGATTTAATTTATTTTCCACCCAATGTTATTTTTTTTTAGCTTAATTGTCAAAAATGCACCCGGTAAACTATACAGAACCTGCTTACCAAAAAGCACGGAACCCGTTTAGTTGGCAGCTATATTTAGAGACCACGTTTGTCACACTCACTCGTATTGAAGATAGTATCACATTTGACACAGCTAGATTCCAAGATGCTATCATCAACACTACTTAGTGTGCTTACATTGTAGCTACATTTTGGGTTACTCCCGAAAAGAATATCTGTCACTTTTATCTAAAACGTGAACTGTGTTAGCTGATGCTTATCTCCTTTAACCTTGGAACCTGGAGTGTGAAGTAGATACAAGGCGACGAGTTTTAAACGAAGCAAGCAATATTGGTTGTGAACGAAATAAAACTCTTAATATAATATTAGAACATTTCCTAGAAAGTAAAAGTATTTGTTGGACTCACATAGGACAAACAATAAAATATGAAAAATAAAACAAAGGAAACAAAATTCAAATTCAAAAACCAGACTAACAATAAAAAACAAATAAAAATAATTTAAAACTCAAACACCATTCATCCTCGTACAGGAGCTCGGTAATACTAATGATAGGACCTGTACGAGGCTACCAGCCCTGTGCCAACAGCCTAGGCCTAGCTCTGTAACAACACGATACATCCGCTGAGGTTATAAAACACTGGCTTATTGCACGCAGCTTTGTCCGCGTGGAGTTCGCACATGATGGCACGGGAACCTACCACCGGGATGCATTGGTATCTAAATACCTATCGCAGAGCATGGTCTACCTGAGAGTCAAACCAACGAAATGTATTTAGCCGCTAAGGTTTCAAAAATTAACATGCATTCACTTGCGGGTTTGCAATGGAACATCGAGGAGACTTACGCCAAAACAATAGAATTTTGGGCTCTAAAAATAACCATATGCGGGTTCCTCATCTATTGACGAGCATAATGAATTCAAAGCTTTCTTTGAAAAAATGCAACTCCCTCTAAAGTTAAAGTGCAACAGTAACAATAAAACCGCGCCCCACATATAACTACACTCGAATGCGGTACGTTACCGACTGAAACAAACCGAAATATAATAGTAATGCACCACATATTATGTTTATGCGACGTATCGCGGCATTGTTGACGCGAATCTCGCGAGAGATATACAAAGGGCGCACAAAACTCGGCTGTTTACCGTTGTGCCATTATTTAGTCTGCCAGCATCAGAAATAGAGCTCTTTTACTAATTTAACGCAGTTTTAATTCGGCTCGTTAATTCGCAAAAGATAAATTGTTGTTTTCTTACTGTGGAGCTCCTGAAATGTTTCTATTGGGTGGTTCAAGCGGGGAGCGCCATGTAGTGTAGCCGCGGGCATAAAATGTTCTTACGTTTTTGTAATTAGTAACTCAGTGTCGGGCTGATGTTGAACAAAAACTGATTCGCGACCGTAACACATATGTATTTACAGAATTATAATAATTATTTTTTCTAATTTTGCGGCTACCTAAGCGCATCCTCCTTGAGGGCACATATTTAGAGTGGAATTCACTTAATAAACGGTGTTCAAGAGTTGACACCTCTCGACGTACCTAGTCTATTTTTTCTTGAAGCCCCAGGGTAAACTAAAAAAATACTTGAAAATAAAACAGGCCTGCACCAGGTTTTTAACACAATCACACTATTTTCCCCGTCAATCTGTCAAAACGCGATATCTGGCTTAACAATGGGACACCCGAAACTAATTGCTATCATCCATCCACACCGATTACTCATCCAACACTACTTGAACCCTCACCCCATTTCATTTATATACAAACAATAGATCTTTAAATCCAGGTATGAATTATTTTGTACCGGATTGCCTATCGAATTCGTTATTAATTAATTAAGGTAATATTGACATGTGAATACATTCGTACATTCTATCTCGCTCGTGAAGCATACGCATGAAAAAGATAAAAATAACTTATTCAGTATACCAAATGCGAGTAAGCCGAAGTACCTTTGAGACTTGTGAAAGAACGCGAAAAAGCCTTTAGTGACTAAAAAAGATTAAAATTACGTAATGGATGCCTAGTAAGTAAGTTACCGACTTAAATGAAATAGAATAATGTGTTTAAATGTGACGGAGCGATCGGCTCACGGATTAGAGCAATTTATTCGAGTCTATTTGCTTTGTACTGTCACTAAAATATATTGTTAGCCGACGTTTTTAAAAGCTAACTCGTGTATGTCTGGAGGTTTTGTATCACTAATGTAGCATGTTCTGAGACCAATAAGTACCTAGATATAGATGGAAAATGCTTTATTGGAAGTAAAAGAAAATTGACTAACAGATATTTCTAAGAGTCTCTCTGACTTGTGTAGATTTCAAAACAAATGATACAAGTCTCTATTAAAGATGAAAATACTCCATTAGTTCTAAAGACCTTTCATTTCTTTCCTATGTCTTTCAAACCGTTCTCTGCCAATTTAGAAAACTACTACTAGTGTCGAGTCATCGAGTTGGCGTCAGGTCGAGTCGCTTCCGAGTCGTTTACGGCACGGGACGGGACGGGACAAGCAGCTCACTGATTTATGAACTTCGCTAATACTTTTATGAATTGAATGTTGAGCTTTATATAGACAGACAGATCTGCAACGCTTCGTTCTCATACTCAGGCAATACCACTACTGTCAAGCGACTAACGCGTGTATCACTGTGTGCTGTCGCACCACGCCTAAATATTTAAATGCTACTCGCAAAATATTGTTTGCATTTAAAATAACGAAGCTGAATTCCCAATATTTAACTTCATATACAAATCGTACTGACAACGTCCGATCAAAATACTAAACCGTCATATGATGTCTGTTAGTAGCCATCGAATAGGTAGATCATACTGCATATCATTAAGTATAACTGAAGCGCCTTCAATAATAGTGGTTGTTGTTCGAAAATCAGACAACCGATTGGGTTCAAAAGGAAACGGCAGTTTTCTGTTTGGTAGAGGTCCCACAACGGAGACAGTTGACCTCGTGAGATCCGCGGAAAAGCGTTAGATGAGCGAAGCATAGAACTGGGCAATGTGGCAATGATTGGGAGACCCTCTGTTTGTTCAGCAGTGGATGTTTTTCGGTTGATATTATGACGATGATGACGGTGACAGACCAATTTGTTTTTGATTTCAGTAACTAGCCAAATATAACTGATGAAAACATTCACAGCTTCACACATATGTAGGTATGAAATATTACTTCAGTGAACGAATCTAAACGAGTTAGAGCTGACAGAAATCAGTTAGAATACGGGCTATCATCACGTCTCATCAATATGGAATATTATCGGCTGATTTGCGGTGATAATGCACTTACGACTAAAAGCCTCAAATTAAGAGCAAATATTACAAGCCTTGTTCAAAAGCCGACGTGTGTAGTGGCGTAATGTGTTTGTCGATAATGTACTGCTTTCAGGTAATATTTGATAAAGTGGAGCAGGTGAAGGCTATTTTTTTCTAACTCAATTTCTAACTCCCTTGTGTAATGAAACATCATACAGCTCGTTTTTTTTCAACGTGTTGCAGAGAGCGTCTTTGTCTTTTAATTTACGAAGTGGAACTAAAGGAAAAAGAGATAAAATCTTTCAACGTACTACACAAAATAGTTCGCAAAAACTTTGTACCGAGGTACATCATACTGAATGCAAGCCTTTCAGGTTCGTTTTCCATTTGTGAATCCGTGTTGATACACCGAGCAACGAAAATAAATGTGTATCAACACGTTTCCGCTGTACCTACTGGCACTTTCATTTCAAAAACATACAATCATCTAAAAGGATGGTGATTCAATACAGTTTTTAATTCAACACTGCACGTCGCTGTTCGCGGTCGGTACAATTGTGTTCCTTCTCTTCTCATCGAATGAAAAAGCAATTTGCAAGACTAGCTTTTAAATGCAAAGTTAATTTATCAGCGGGGCTGGCCGCTAAGCTAAGTTTTTCTATTAGTTTTCTATTCTTTGACGGTCTCAAGTCAGTTTAAGTTTCCGACGAGGCAAACTTAATTAATAATATTTTTTATCAACTCTTACAACGTAGTTCTAGGAATCTTCCTAGTCGTGCATACAACACTATCACCTGATAGTGTTGTAGGCACGACTTGGAAAAGGGGACTCCTTTTTTGCTTCTAAAGACAAGATTACGTTTTAAAAATAATCCGCAATAAGGTAAAAGAATTTATTTGAAAAGTACTCAAGTCTTGGAAAACCCTGAATCGCACAAATGAGCGGAGTTCAATCACATCGATCGCGAATATGGAAGTGCTTGACAAACAACCGACGATCAAGTTAATTCGGCCATTTTGTCACGATATTGACTTGCTAGCGAGCACAAAGGTACAGGAAATTGATTGGCCCCGTGTATTGTTATTGGTCCTTCGATTCAAATTGTTCAGCTCTCTAAAGAATTACCTTTTAAAACATCATTAAAAATGAATAAGATTACAAGCGTTTTAAAATATTTGTTGTACTTAGGATGCGTACTAGCACTACTTGAATGATAAATATCTTCAATAGAAACAGATAATGTTAATGTTTACCGAATAGTTTACGATTTACTTTTGCACTATCTATTACTACACTTTAAGATAGTGACTTTGACTTTTAAAGATAACCATTAGATAGAATATGTTATAGATTATAGAATTTAGCCCAGATACGTGAATAGATTGGTATGATTGAAACATTAACGTAACGTTGTTTTAAACGTAAATAGTACCTACCTAGGTATAGTAACTTTATACTTCTCGACAGTTTGTTCTCGTTTTACTATGCTATTGTGTTAGCAAAACTGCCAAATTATTTAATAATCTTTATTGATGTAATAGCACTAGATAAGATAGCACGCTAACGTCAAACGTGTGATGTGCTCGTGCGACCGAAGTGCTACAGCACCAATTATAATGAAATTTGAAATGTGTGTGTGTGTGTGTGTGTAGTGTATTTGTAACTGCATTATGTGTAGGTATTTCATTAAACTCCTCGATATTAGTAAAGATTATCGTCAAAAGAAAACAACTAAACTAAACTTCTTTTGGAAACTCTGGGGAATAATTGCGTTAGGTACCCACTGAAATGGTCCGTATATTCAAAACACAACAGTCTACTGCTTTTAGAACAGTAGGAAATGCTGAAATGACTATAAAATGGCAAATTGACACAGAGTGTCAACTGGCTTAACAAGTAATTTTCCTGATGGTACTCTGGACCAGAAAGTAGCTCATAATTTAAAACGGCGAAAGCATTACTTTTGCAGCGGTTTAAAACATTTTTTCCCCCTTAAGTTGAGGTAAATTGATGGTTTAACAAGCCAATATTGCAGGGGCGGTTTTAAAATTACATTTGCATAATTTACATAAATCCCGTCCCGACTTAAAATGAGGTAACGACGAGCGAGTCAGCCCACGGGGAATCGTTGCTGGGATACATTTAAGAATGCCGAGCCCATATCATTATCAACAGACTAGCATTCTAAATTGTTTTTGTTCTTATAGTTCTTATATTGCTTTTTATTTTCATTTCTCTATTGTTATACTTTTGTTTCTTTTAATTTGCTAGCCATCTTTAAATATTGGTACAAAACAATGATTATTGTAAAATGCTTTCTGAGCGGAAACCTCGTGAGCTGTAATACAATTGTTTCACTACCTACCATAGGCAGCAGTGACTCACAGCTGTGTATTTACTTGTTTATGCCAATAAATAAAATTATTATTATTTTCCCAGGGTTTGCCTAGGGTCGGCTTCCACAGCCAAAAACCAGTTTTTTACATGAAGCGACTGCATATCTGACCTCCACAACCCAGTTACTGGATGTCACGATGCCCCGATGCCGCTTAGTAGGACTGGTCGCCAGACTGCCGGGCGTCTGACTACCCGTAACATATGCTGCTATTATGTTACCTACTGTCGTCCCACCATACAACACCGTATCAAGCGATCCCTGGATCATAAACCTATAAAAAACTGTGTACACCTAAACCATCCAAAATTAACAATGCATATTTACAAATCTGAACACTTTTGTTATAAGCACAGAGTAGATGTTACTATGACTGCAAGTTTGACTAAATTTTAAAGAATCTGTTCTCATCCTCAAAAGGATGTAAACGTTAACAGTGAGAGAATAAAGACTGCATTTGAGTGAACATATTTGTAAAAAAACTAACGATAAGGTTTGATAACGAGGTGTTTTACAAGTATCGGATAACGATCGATTACGCGAGAGCCGTTAATCGATACCTGCGTGATACGGATCTTAATAAATTGCAATTATCGTAAACACAATATAATTGTTTATCTATTCTGTCTGAAGCGTATCGGAGTGTAACGTTGTAAAATGACTTGTCAAAACGAATTATTTAACAAAAACATGTCTTGTTTAACCTTGCACAAAAACACTGCTTTGTCGGAAAACCTTCATTTACTAGTTAGCTATTAATTAAGTACCTACTTATCGTTAACGTCGACAGGCAATAATGAATTTTCTGCCCATGTTGTCGTTACGTAAATTAATTCATAAAAGTAATAAATATCAGCTGTCCTCTCATTCTGTTTGATTGTCAAATCCATTTCAAAGCATTAATTAAGCAACCTACAAGGATTCTAAAAGCTTTTTTGTAGATAGCAGATATTGACAAGAAAGTAAAATTGAACACGCTGTTTGCGTTCTCAATTCTGCAAATATTGAGCTTTAAACGTCGTTCACTCGTGCCTAAGTGAGGCAAAAGAGTATCCTCGATTCGATTTCTCGAACTAAAAGTCACTCTACTACATAACGCCTCGTACACGTGCATGATCTCAAGGAATGCGACTCGCGACAAGCTTTTGTGTCCCTTGTTGCCTTCGCGAGAGCATCGTGCACCGGCGCGTCGCAGGACGTGTCATGGGCCATGGCATCTTCGCAATTTTCTTCATTTGTTGTCCTACAGAAAAATGTTGCATGTCCCGATAACAAGAAGAATATGTAAATATTATAAATACAAGTCCTGCAGTTACGGCTAACTATTGGTCTTATTTTTGTTACTTTTAATCCAGATTGATATAAAGAAGTTCTTCTTAAAAAAGTACGCAAAGCAATCCGTCATTTCGTTAGAAGTTACTATGCCACAGATTCGCAAATACAACTTTTTCTTCTTACATCCAGACTATTCCAGATCTGACACCAGACTCTTTCTTTCTGCAGATTTATATAAAATAGCATTACAATCAAACTGTCATTTTGAGTAAAGTTTCTAACAAGTGAATTATTTGTAGTTTCTTTTATCAACCAAGATTGTTGGTATTAATCACGGTGGTATTAGTCACGTTCTGTCGGCACTCAATATTTCCAGACTGCGACTAGACAGACGGTTTAATATAAAAGCTATGACAGTGACAACCCAACAATGTCTGCAAAATGCTCCAATATAACGAAATAAAAATAAGTGAAAACGTGATAGATTCTGGACGATTCAATTGCGTTATTGTTATTGAAGAGAAAAAATATATGAACGGTGTTAACAGAATATGTTTAGAATTGTTGTTTCTAGGTGAAGATCGAATTCGTTAAACCAAATAAGATTTTTGTATTTTTGGCTTAAAAGACGTGAGCGTTGAACTTAAATAGAACAAAGGAGATGGACAAACCGTGCCCCCAAAGTGTACAAAATAAAAGTATTACAAATAATAATAACAAAAAAAGTTAAAATTGTTGGAAAATGATTAACGTACTATAGAAGATTTTGAAAAGAACTCATAATAAAAAGGATTTTATATATGATTTCACTCGAAAAGTCGAAAGTTGTCAACGTTGCCATACAACATTGTTAGTAAGTAACAGAACAGTACAAGTGCTACCGCCATCTATGTACCAATGTAAGTACAATAATGATGAATGATAAGTAATATTCACTCAGACATAAGTAGTATGTCGAATGTTAGTTATATTATTAACACTGCGATTATTAGTAATAATAATAACGAAGAGGTGGTGACCTTAAATAAATATAGCATTAGTGCTATAAATGTTTACAAAAATTGTACTGAGGAGGATCCATGTGTCACCGTGGAAAATTCTCAATAAGGTAGGGTATATTAGTGACAGTATCTTATTGTCTGGCACGGGAGTCTCGGGGCTCACTCCAGATATTAATATTAATTTGAAGTAGGAAGTGAGACAACAGAAGGTACCATTAACAATATTGTTAAACCTACCAACATCAAGGTACCTTCTTGCTCTCATTTAGTTAGTAAAAAAGGGCCTCAGCAGAAAATGATTCCACCAGAATATCCAAGGCATTTCTTCCAAATTATTAGAAATTGAATTGTTTGTGTGGTGATTTCAATATCAATATTTTAGAAGAAAATTCTAATAGCAGTCGATTATTAAATCTTTTTAAGTCATTCGACTTGACCAACATTTTCATAGAACCTGCGAAAGTCACTCCATCTTCTGCTACTTGTATAGATAATGTTTTCGGCAATTGTGATTACTTAGATAAAGCCATAGTAAATTGTCTGCCGTCTGACCATAGCGAACAAACTGTAACTTTTACGTGTAACACACCATTGCAAAAAGTTCAGATTCAATTTGTCATCATAACTACTAACAAATTCAATAGGTATCATATTTCCCTACAGAACAAGTTAAGTGTTATGACTTATGACCCATCATATGGACGATATTAATATAAATCAATTGTATGATCTTTTTTTTTCAATAGTTCACACTGAGTTCAACAAAACTTTTGAAAAGAACACAAAATGTATTTGCCCTAAGTTTGTATTTAGTGATTGGGCAACTAGAGGTATCAGAAAAAGTAGGGAAAGACTATTTGAGCTTTATGGCCTTAAGCCTTAAACCCTATTCAAAAAAATTTAGAAATACATGAAAGGTTGCCAAAGCGCTGCACATTAGCAACAAGATCAAAACAGCAGAAAACAGAATAAAGACAGATTGGAAAGTCATAAATAACGAGAGTAACAGGAAGAGAATACGTAACACTAGCTACACATTAGATACAGGATGTGGTTCTCAAGTAGCTCAAGAATTTGTAAATTTCTTTACCGATATACCGTTAAAAACTACAGAGGCTCTTAATTGCTCTCCTGAAGTCTCAATTGGTTTATTAAAGTCGAGTGTGTCTGGATGCCCCGGCTGAATTTAACGCATAAACCCTATGATAGATATTAAAGGTTCCGGCAAATAAAAGTCAAACTGACCGAAGATCTTTGGGGAATTTCTAGCAAAGTCTGTACATCCATAGTTAAGACTATATCACCATACTTAGTTTTAATTTTTAATTTGTGTGTAGACCAAGAAGTTTTCCCTGATTTAATGAAATACAGTAAAGTCATACCTCTGTTCAAATCCGGAGACAGTAAAGATACAAAT
The DNA here is from genome assembly GCA_905163415.1 of Noctua fimbriata. Lineage (NCBI taxonomy): Eukaryota > Metazoa > Arthropoda > Insecta > Lepidoptera > Noctuidae > Noctua > Noctua fimbriata. The sequence goes on from LR990921.1 coordinate 853,154, forward strand.
AATTATAGACCTGTATCCGTGTTGCCAGTTTTTAGCAAGGTGTTTGAAAAGGTAATGCAATAATTTTAACACCAACAAAACCTTACACGATCAACAGTATGGTTTCACCAAGGAACGGAAATTAATAGGAAGTTTAATGTATGTAGCGGTTTTTACCAGTGCTTACTGCAGTGTGAGTTTTCTTAGCTAGTTTAATAAATCTTATGATAAGACTCATTGGCAGCATGCAAAAAGGGTATTAAGGTATTTAAAAAAACAAAAAACTATGGCCTTGTATTTTGTAAAGATATTTTTTACATTGAAGGTTTTGTAGTTGCAGGTTGGGGTTCTAACGTAAATGATAGAAAATTTTTTTCAGGATTTTGTTTTAAATTGTCAAATACAGTTATTGCTTTTGAATGTGGAAAGCAGAGACATGTAGCTTTATCCTCAAGGGAAGCAGAATACATTTCCATGTCGGAAGCAAGTAAAGAGGCAATACTTATACTACTCTGTCAAGAAAGTACCGGGAAACGATCAAGAATACACAAAATGTTAGTTATTCATCTAAAGTTATTTTATCGCCTTCAAAGTATGCTCCTTTGAAGGCGACTTACGCCAACGAATAATCCAATCATCAAAACATTTTTTAACGCTTTTTCCGGAATTGAGTTCAGTTCTCGCCGCGAATTCTCCTTTATATCTTCTACCGAATGAAAACGGGTGCCACGAAGTGGTTGGTTGTTAAGTAATTTGAGTTTAGGAAAAAGAATGAAGTGGGCTGGAGCCATATCTGGTGAATAACATGGTTGCTCGATGGTATTTGTTGAGTTTTTGGTCAAAAATTCGTTCACTATGATGGCCTTGTGCGAAAGCGCATTATCATGCTGCAAAATTCAAGAATTTTCTTTCCATAAATCTGGCCTTTTTCGTTGAATTTGCTCTCTTAAACACCGCATAACGCTCAAATAATGTTCTTTATTTACTGTTTGACTTTCCGGCAAGAATTCCAAGTGCACAACACCGCGATAGTCAAAGAAAACGGTCAACATGACTTTGACTTTTGATCGACTTTGGCGTGGGTTTTTCGGTTTTGGTTCAGTTGGAAAGCGCCACTCCGAAGCTTGTTGACAAGTTTGCATGTCAAACTAGTAAACCCACGTCTCATCACCAGTAACAATGCATTTCATGAATGATGGGTCGGAATTGGCTTGTTCTAGCATGTCCTCAGCGGCTCTTATGCGATTGAGTTTTTGGAGAAAATTCAGGTCTTTTGGAACTAGCCGAGCGGCAACATGTTTCATACCCAAGTGATTATTTAAAATGGTGTACGGATCGAATCGTGAGACACAGAAAGTTCAGCGGCTATCCCTCTCAAACTTAAATGGTACGGATCGAATCGTGAGACACAGAAAGATCAGCGGCTATCCCTCTCAAACTTAAATGAGGATTTTCAGTCATTATTTCCTTCACTGTTGCGATGTTAACTTCAGTTGAAAACGCTGATGGCCTACCAGAGAGAGGCAAATCTACCATCACATCTCAACCGCTTTTGAAAGCTTTGGACCACTCATAAGCACATGTTTTTGATACCGTAAGCCTTTGATGAAATTGTACGAAATTCAGAACCGATTGTCCTATTTAATGATAGAGTGAGCAAAAATTGGTTTCAAATCCAGTTTTTCAGATCATACATATAGATATAATGTATCATTTCGTCAGAGAGGCAGTCTCAAATAATTTTGTTAAAATAGCTTATTTGGAGACAGCTCAAATGCCAGCAGATATTTTGACCAAAACTCTAGGGTCTGTTTCACTCTATTATTTTATGAAAAAGCATTAATTGATATAAAAGTATTTTTTTTTACATTTGAATATGTTTTGTTTTGCGCCAGACATTTCACAACTTGAATCTCTTTGGGTAAAGCAAGTGTCTTATTGTTACAAACGAATAGACTGCCTCATTTAAAAAAATAATTATCTTCCAGTGTTTTTAACCAATATAATGTGTTTATTAAATGCCTGGGACAGATATACACTACAATATAGATAAAATTACTTTAGCTGTAGTGATAATAACCACTTCCTTAAACCTTTTTAACTTTTGTCCAAGACTTCTGAGCAATATGCACTTTTTATTTTTGTTATAGAGGATCTTTACTAATAAATGACATAGATTAGACCCAAAATTGTGTGAGCCCGTTCCCCAGAATGTACATACATAATATATAAAATATGTACGTATGTGTCGGTCGTCCTGTCCAACTTTTTTGGACTTTCAACAGGTCCCCAAATCAAGGGGATTTACTGTTACCTACTCTTGATCTCGCGGCTGTGCGCCTCGTTGATCTCGCGGCTGTGCGCCTCGTTGAAAGGATATACTGAAAGAAATTACGGATAGGAACGGATTATTGTTATTGAAAAATAATCGCTTTGAGAAAGTAGAGTATCGTTCATCGCCGACTAATGTAAATATCTCTAAAATGAATATCTGATAGGTAAAAGATTGGTCCTTTGAGTCGAAGTCGGCAACTGTATTTTCGGGCTCAAATAAAAGCGAGGTAAAAGTAAATAACCGTCTCTTGAAGACATCGACCTACTAACTTATGTGAGACCTTTAGGGCGAGTGCTCACTCACGCGACAAAAGTGCTCGGCCAAGCTGAACGGGCCTTTGGAGATAGACAATACGAATATTGAATAATCTGGGATTTTCAAGTAGCCACTAATTTTGGTTGAGGATTTGTAAGATATGCGAGTTCTTGTGAGGAAATAGTCGGTCACTACTCTGTGCGGACTCGTAGTGGTTTCGTTTTATCAATTGCTGCATGCTACACTGAAGCGAAACTTGATATTTTAACGCTTTCCTCTTATTCTACAATAAGTGAGTAAAGAGCGAAACAATATTATAAACACAATATCATTTCAGAAGTTAGTGTGTGTAGAGTGTCGGAACGGATACACACAAAGTCAACTACATAAAAACACAAATTGTAGGGCAACAAGTGACCTAGACCACTACTACCCTTGACTAGTCATCAACGTTACCACTACCCTTCCGCGGGTCCTGAACGTCACAATAGCTTCTGGGCGCCCGGAGCGCTGTCGCCCCTCGTCACACCGCGGCTTGACGAAAACACACAGATTAGCAAATAGCCGGGGGCTTCACTTTCATCCCGTAACGTCATGCCCTGTGTAGTAGTGTACTCGGTAGTAGGACTAGTAGGTAAGCTGGCGGTTTGCTGAGCCCCTGACTACGAGACCGGTGTTATAGTGGTAGTGGCTTTGTTTAAAAATTTGCCTTGTTTCCATTTTATTAAGGATAGTTACTTTTTGTTTACTAGTTATTAGAAAGTCAGGTGCGTAGTGTACTCACAACCGGTGGCGGCGGCGCGCGACATGCGCGTAGGACCAAGTGTACGTATATGAACGGGGACGAAGTAAAAGGAACGTATCTGGTAGTGATCTGTATTTTCTGCCTTATTTGTCTGTATTTTGTTTTATTTCGTCTTAATAAATAGGTATCTAACACCAGAAACACAATAATTGCCTAATACACTTGCAATCACAATCCCAAGAATTTTAAATGAATCTCATCACCTCACATATTGCTTTATGAGTAAAAAACAATGCAATTAATTTTGCTTAATTGTCAAATTGAAAGAATATTACCATTGTGAGTGACTAGGCTGCAGGTTGTGGAGTCAAAACATAGCAAGATACCAATGACCTATCCATTGCAAAGTATTATGTAATGTTCAAAGCACAACGTATCAAAGCTTTCTCTGACTCTTTACAAGAGAATTCTCACAATAGGAAAGTAATAAGCTTATTTAACGTTTTCACTGATATTAGTTCTCTCCAAGGTTTTGCGAAAATCAACAAATGATTCCTTTGAGGATATATAGCCTTTGCATGCTCTTCTAAGTAATGAGCTTAACATAAACCAGAAGAAACATTATGAGTTTATTAAAAATTGCATTTCTTCGCAGAAAAGCTCCCACAGGATTCTGCCTTTGAGATCAACTATAACTCCACTTACAAGATATTAAAGAGTCTCTGAGAAAACTATATTGAATTTTATAGTGAAGTTCCTTTGGTGAAATCTAAAGCAGTCACGGGAAAAATAGTACAAATATTTTATACGTGGCTTGGGCTCGTCTTGGAAGACCCATATTGTGGATTGTTGTTTGGAATCAGGATCGTAGGCATAGATCGTTCGTCACCACTGATGATGTCATAGACGTGATTTTCTCTCCTCGGCTGAACCTTTGAAGAGTTTTCTTACACAAACTGACGCAGGCCGCCTTATGATCGTCAGAAAGCAAATGCGGGATCCATCGGGAAACTAGCTTTCTCACACCATGCGCCTCAAGCAAAATCTTCTGAATGGTTGTCCCTTTTTTTTTTTTTTTTTAGGATGGGAAATCATCAAATGACCCCCCCCGCTCTGGGCGGAGCGGAAGGGAGTGTCATACTTGTACTGACTAAAACCCATCCATGTTCCTTCTTTGCCCTTTGTGTTCCAGGGCCGCGGTATCTCTTTCGAACAGTCCCGCAGCCCTGGCTGGCATCGGCCCGTGCGGACCCCTACGTGGTTGCTGACATCTCTTTGAGGCGCGCGTGGAACACGAACGCGCCGTCAACACGGCCTGTCGTCATAAGACGGCCAGACGGCGAGCTAGCCCATAACTCGCCGTCCACAGGCCCGCGCCTACGGTGGCCGGGGGCCACCACGTGACCCCCGACGCCCAGGGCGTCTCCCGCGGCGGCTGGGACGTGAGACTCTTTCCCTCTCACGTTCCGCCACCTCCTTCACTAGCATGACTGCTTCGCAGAAGGAGGTGACGGCTTCCCATTCCCTCTCGCTCCGGACCATGGCTTGAACCAGGGCCGGGCGCGAGAGGTCGCCGCCGCCAATCGCCTCTACGAGGACACGGCGCTGCTCCGCCCAAGCGGGGCAGGCCTCCACAGTGTGCTGCACCGTGTCCTCCGGACGATCCTCACAATGGAAACACCCGGGCGTTTCCTCCCGCCCGATTCGGTACAGGAACCTCCCGAAACAACCGTGTCCGGTGAGGACCTGCGTCAGGCGGAAGGTGAGGGCGCCGTGGCGCCTCTCTAGCCACTCCTCAAAGAGGGGACTTATCGCCACTATAGTGGCGTGCCCTGCACGGGGTTGCGACAGTCGCTCTCTCCATGTCACCATGAGATCGCGCCGGAGGTCTGTCCGCTGAGCGGCGATTTGCCGCGGCAGTGGAGTTTCCCCACGATGAATGGTTGTCCCTGAGATGCCTAAATAACGCCTCAATCTCCCGATATGTGATATGACGATCTTCGAGGATTAGTTATCTCACAGCAACGATGTTATCATCAGTGAATTCTTTGGACCTCCTTCACGAGATTTGTCAATAAGAAAGACTGGTAGGTCCACGCTGGAAATCTCAATACCAGCGTTTCGACAGTTCGCAGACAAGGAGCTTCATGGAACACAGATGTTAGCTCTTCGAAACATTGAAGCCGTGTTAGGCCTCTTCGGAAGTCATAGAAAATTATTGCACGGACCTGGCAGATTCAAAACAACGCTGTGACTAAACAATTGCATTAATCGTAATTCCGTCAATTGTTTTTATATTCTAAATTCCAACAAAAATTTGAACGTTGAACAGTTCTATTTTCAAAATACACCTAACGTTAAACAATGTATATGCAATTGAAAAAATAGGATAAATAATAGTGTCTTTGTGTTATCCCATCAGGAATATCTCAGTAGCAGCCACGGAATCTGGATTTGTGCCCGGTTGACGGTAATAGGCTCACCCACTATTACATGGGACTTCAATATAACTGGCGAAATGTGAATGTACGATTAGGTACACGACTGCCCAACCCTGCGGGGCTTTAAGGCGTGATGTCATGTTATGTGTGAGAACTGACTGCCAGATCAAAATGTGACAAAGTACTGATGACTACAAAAGGCGTCCTTTTGGGTGCTGTAATACTGGGCGGCAGAGGTCCGAAACAAAATTAAATGGCGTTGGGTCGACGACATGGCTTCAAAAATCGGTGTATTTTGGTGCAATACAACTTGTTTTCATGTTGGGCGCTTGTTATTACCTATAATACCGTTCTGTATTCAACATTAAATGACTTTTTGCGAGAGCCCTTAGACGTCGTTAATTCGGCCCTGTCGCAAAATCCGTAATTAGCGAACGACTACTAACTATAAACTACCTCACTGCCAAATATCAAGTTTGTAGCACAAAAAGTTAAGGACTTTCATATAAACTTGCGAGAGCCCTTTTAGACCTTCTTAATCCGGCCCTGTCGCAAAATCCCTTCTTAGCGGACGTCTACTAACTAGAAAGCACCTCCCTGCCAAATTTCATCTTTATACGTCAAGCGGTTTTCGATATTTCGTGATGAGTGAGTGAGTGACCTTTCGCTTTTATATATTTTGATTTCTCATATTTGAACATCTCTTTCAGTGCCAAATTTTTAGAGCAAAGAGTAAAGACATAAGGAAAAATAAAACAAAATTAATTTTCAGCCATTCCGACTACACTACGACCACTAAAACCTATTTACGTAAATTATTAAATTTATCATTGAAATCGCGTACGAGGTTACCAACTAAATTTGAAAAAATTAATATCTTTTGCGTCCGTTGGTCGATTTTGATGAAATAAACGATAAATAATACCCACAACAATGCTTGTTATTTTGTAATATTTCGATTTTGAATAGAATGAGGGGTTTTTACCTGATGCGCGCACAAACGAACAGACAAAAATTTCCTCCTTCTTATTACTTATTTCTCGCACCTTCCAGTGATTTTTTTGCAAAAATCTGTAATGTACAGACATGGAAAGTTTACGATTTTATTATATGTATCGATATAGAATAGAAGATAGATATAGATTAGTGTAAATAATTGACTCTGTAACAATAAGCTGTGCACAATTTAAAGGAGCTATTTCTCTCGTTTAGCAGTATCCCATTCTGCGCCCACCCCCTTAGTGCGTCCTGATCAGGGTCCTAATGTACCAGGATGAGACAAAAAATTACCGTGTAAAAATGTAGTATTATTAGTTTCTGATATACATATATGAAAGTTATGCATACAGGCAGCACTGGCAGCATTTATTGCACTAATTACTGCACTGTTGACTTTTCAGTACAAAAAGTAAACATAGAGACAAACTTTATTTGCATTCCGAGCAGAAAAAACAGCACACGAGGTGGATGCGAGCGCGATTACCGGCGCTTTTACTTTACTATTTATTTGAACTGAAATGCAAAGGCATTTCAAATACGGCGTTTTTTGGGAAGGCATTTTAAAAGGAGAATTCAATAAAATAAAAAAAAGACAGTAGGTAAGTCAATTCTAATTTTCCCGTCTAAAGCTTCGTACAACAGACGATGATTTATTGACAATGTTCCAACAGCAACACCATGTTTTTAGCCCAATAACAGTCACTTATTCTGTTTTTAGGAATAGGCTCGCCTCCCCGTATGCCAAGGGCCTTAAACATAACGTGCAAAATGTGGGTGTTCTGTGAAGTAAACCTCTCTAAGCCTTCGGGGGTTACAGGGGTGATGTTATGTTATTCCTTTTCATTTATTCTTGTCGTCCGCTGCTCTTAAACCCCTTCCTTCATGCCCCTGAAAAATACCTTCACACTGCTTTCAGAAGACAATCGAAAGTGGTCAGCCAACACAGGTCTGCAGCAGTAGCCTGCAATGCGTCTGCTATCGATTCGGCGGGGCTGCCAACTGCGTGCCAAGGCCGAGTGCCAGCCGAGTGCCAGCCGCATGGCAACAGTGAGAGTCTACGCTGATAACCTTGTTTTTGTTTCCGCACGTCTTTGTCATCTACATTCTTGTTTAAATTAGGTGGTTAGACTAAGTCTGCGGGTGAAGGTTGAACTGGAGTGCAAACTTATCCTAAACTTGTGAACATTGAGAAAGCTAGGTGGGTGATGAGACTGCATTTTGTATCACAGGTTCGATTCCCACGCATACTATTTGATCATTTTGCAGTACCTAAATGCATGTTAGATTGGCATGGTATTTTTTTTAACCATTTGCGGATAAGTGCTACACTTTTAGAAATTTTCTTTTATACTGTACCTATGTTATGTCAAAACTGTAACTAACTACCAATCCACATGTTAGCATGTGAGTGAATTATAATTCCTATGAGAAATAATGATACACAAATGTAGGTGTACTACAATAATAGGCACTAAGTTATGAGAAATTTATTTTAAAAAAAAATTTCAAAAACATGTGCCAAAATATCCATCGCCAAAAAGAATAAATAAACAAAAAAACGTACAAGCAATCGGTTGGCGCCTAGCGCGCTGACGTCACTTATCAACCTGCTCAGATGGTGGAGATAGGGCAGATAGCGCGCTCTGCCGCCAGCGGCGCTTATCGCGCTGTATCTCAAGTAGGCGTCGTGCGCTAGTGCTTCTTGTCGTGATAACAGCTGCTGATAACCGCTGTAATTAGCTAGCGTTTTCTTGCTATTTCAGTTTTAATAAAATCGTCCAGATTGCGATCGCGTTTGACTTTATAGATGGAAGTTTTTTTTGGGAAGCGACGCGCTACGCTTTGCACAATCTCTACAACTCCTGAAATGCAGAATTAACTGAAGCGGCTGGCTAACCAAAGAAACGACTTGAAGCGGGATCAGATAGTTTAGCGACTCATTCTAGGGTCAACTGCGCTGCGGTAGTTACGGGATTTACGCTCAGACAAGTCAGAAAGTAGTCAACATAAGTCATAACATCATAAGTGACGAATGACGCGTCACGACGGACGTTATCCGTCGGTTTTGAGTTGAAACTCTTACGTTAACAGTATCATAAATCTTTGAGCTACGTTAATTGACATCATTTCTTTACCAAACATAATGACGCAAGCACAAGTATTTATTATTTATTTGTCCAAAGCGAGAAAAGGCGAGACCTTTAACTTCACACAATATATTATATCAAAGATATAATTTCCGTTCATTTCACCGAATTCCAAAATAACAATAACAAAATATGGAGTTCGGAAATAATAGGAATATTTTAGGTTTGTTAGAAACCTGCCCAGAGGGTCTTTTGATGTCAGGCTCGGTTGCCATGGTTACGGGTTTTTAAACGAGAGCCAGCCTTGGGGCTTATTAACGAGCTTGTATGAATAGGGCAATAGTTATGTACATATTGTACATATATTTCTGTATTTACGTAGTAACGCGTTGTAGTTGTCTGAACAACGCGCGAATTCGCGTTCTCTCTATTTATTGTTCATTTTTTTTGCTGGTTTTAATATAGTACCTAGGCAGCTTCCTAATGGAACCTGTTGACCGAGGTTTATGAGTTCAGAACAAGCTAGTGATTGTTGAAGCATTGCCAACATGACAGAACAAATAGTTACTGTTGAAGTTATTGACGCAGAATTAAGGCTTATAGGTTTCTTTAGAGGTAATTCCGTCTCTATATGTTGTTACCACGTTGTTCATTAATTCAAGAAGGTTTCAGGGAGGGAGTCGCTAGTATTCTTACAAGAAGGTCACTACTAGTGCTAAGATCTAGCAAAATATTAGGCGGATAATTACCCAATTACTTCCCGATATTAAAAAGAAACTTCGTTAAGTTCCCAGAGCGACTCGTTTCTAAAAAGTTGCTACCGTCTGTTAGCGTCTGTTAGCGTCTGTTAGCGGTTTGTAGGTAATCTGTTTACTTGTACCGTCCACGACGTCGGTGTGGGGTAGCGAGGTTTTGTAGCGGACATGACGTTCACTTTTTCGGTTCTGTGCAGCCGGCGCGGCGGGCCTACGGCTGACATAGCTTAGGTTGTCTGCTTCGTCAGATTGGCAACGGGTTTTTAAGAATTGATGTAATTTATAGCATTTATTCATGGCGAATGCCTGTCAAAACTCATTGCAGATAGTGGGAGCATAGCGAGTGCCAATCTGAGCTACGTGTCCAGCGTTTAAATATAAACTACGAACTAGCTATGTTAGTGACATTATTATGTATACCTCAATAATGAATGACTGTTATAAATATAGAAATTTTACACAGAGCAATACAAAGGGCATTTTCGCTAAAAGTAATATTTTATTGTTACAATACTTATATGCTTTCAGATCATGGTCATCTAAACTTTTCGTAATGTCACGTCTATTCCATGAAAGTAATTAGGACAGTCAAGTGCCCGCGGCGCCGCGCGCCGACATGATACTGGTAATACAACGTTATTAAGGAAACATTTCCCGAACAAACATCCTAAGCGTATTTAATTTATTCTACTTCCTGCTTTGATGAAAGTAAAAAGTCTCGTTGAGAAATAACTTTTTGTTAATGATGGTATAATTATCATATTATTATATTGAAAGTAGTTCTTGGACTTCACCTGTACTTTATAGAAACTTAACTTTTGCTTGGAAATGTTTAATTACAAAAATAATTAGGATAGCAGACAAAGACGAAATAATAATAAAAACAACTTACTTCAGAATTTGTTTCTTAATTTTAGTAATTACAATCACAAATAAAAGTATTAAGTGGAACCCCCGGGGCAGCCCGCGAAATGCAACTTTTCTTCGGTTTTTTTACAATTTGCAGGTCAGTTTCTGGTTATGTGTGAAACAAAATATGATTCGCGACCGTAACGCGTATGTAGTTATAGAATTATAGTCATTAAAATCATCAATACTACTCTCATATCTCATTTAATCCCATTGAAAGATTATCTATCATGAAAAAGTCATTGCCGCTAAGTTTATGGGGTTTCATAAACTTACCGGGTTGTATTGATGATTTTAATGATTATAATTCCGTAACTTCATACGTGTTACTAGCGCGACTCATGTTTACACCACCATACAACCTGACACTGACCTACAAATTGCAAAAAACGTAGAATAGTTTAATTCCGCGGGCTACCCTGACGCTTCCACCTTAAGCGCCACATGCGTAGCCCCGTCGTAGCGTCGTAGCGCTACGCCACCTCCGAGCGTAGCGCGGCTACGAGCGGAGCTACGATCGGATGATCGTCCCGGGCTATTTTAAGCGCGAACGAGGTTTTATTTTGAGGTCACTATTATTAGACGCTTCAGTCCACGCCACCTGTAAAAGGTTCGTTTCACTTACTAGACGCAGCATATATGACGCCCACAGGATATATTTTATTAATATTTTAATCGCAAAATAAAAAAATAACGAGGTTTCCCAATACTTGGTTTTAATATTTAATTCACGTGGTACTATTATGGATAATCTCTCCGAGAGCGGCTTGGCTCCGCAAAGCTACAAAGCTACAGGACCAATCAGTGGTGCATTACTCGCTCGGGGACGTACAACAAGTGTAGCAGACGATAACATCTCACGACTTTTTTCTGATTTATTGTAAAGGCTAAGCTCATAGTTATTTTCTTGTAAGTATTATTTGATTGTGTTCGTATGTTTGTTGACAGGCTTAAGCAAAACTTAGTCAAATAAGGCCGAGAATGTCACTAGACTTGTTTTATCTTACTCAGAAGTCGTGCTGCATAAAATACAAATCAATGGGAAAAACCTCAAAAATGTTTGACCCAAAATTCAAGAAGGTTTTGTAAAGCAATGTATGGTAACTACTTATAACGTAACGTAGTATGTACTTTTGTCTAACAGTTATTACTACGTCACGTTGTAGTCGTACTCGTATATTACAAAACTTCTTTTAAGCAAGAAATAGGTTATTGACCAGAGGAGGATATAATAAATAATTATGATGAAATCACAAGTAAGATCGTGTGCCCATGTCGCCATGTCGCCATTGTGCCTGTTCGTATTATTATTACTTTCTTGGATATATTCTCGTTGTGTACTTATCGGGTATTTCTGTGACGATGTCGAGCAGCTAATACATTAATAAATATTATATTATTTCAAGATGAAGTTGTTAACAGTTCTCAAGCTTCTTTTTAAAGAAACAGTGAAATTCCATTATGTTCTAAAAAAATATTTTCTTTTATGAAACTCATTTCAATTCAGAGTATTGTTTATTGGAATTCGGGACGCAGAATACATTTATCGAGTTTGTAAAACAATAGCTGTGAACAATTCGCACATTGTGTGAAACAATTAGTCCCGCAGTCCCGCCTGCCCGCTCGGCTGGAAGCTCATGGAAGACCACGTCGGAGTAATGATACGTGTGTCCGCACCCAAACCACTACGCTAAGCTATACAGATACACCACAGTAAACAATTAGTACATATTGTGTTATGTAAACTTTTTGTTCACATCCTGATCAAAAAAGTTTTCAATAGGTACTTACGTAAAAAAGGCTGTTTGAAATCATTGAACAGTCAGCTTCAAATTATATGAATAAATAATTGAAACACAATTAAAAGCACTCTTTTTGACCTTTATCAGGTGACAGTATCAAGGATCAAACTCAAGCATACAGTACAGTACAACAGCAACGTAGTACATGCGTTTTCAGTACATGGTGCATGTTTGAGTCTGCATTATTTGGCAGAATCGTGCGGAAAATGTATGTAGATATACATACGTTCGGGAACAAGCCGCTCGGGGCGCTCGGCTTACCTCGAGTACTGCCGAGCCGTCCCAGACATGATGGAAGATGCTGTACTCTGACTGATTCGGCTCGGCTGAGTTTCTCCACAAAAACTATCGAAGCGCATGTTCTAAACCTAACGACTTTCTAGCACCTCTCACTTTAGAGTATGAGCTAACTCTAGCACCTCTCACTTTAGAGTATGAGCTAACTCTAGCACCTCTCACTTTAGAGTATGAGCTAACTCTAGCACTTCTCACTTTAGAGTATGAGCTAACTCTCGTCATAACTAGACTTTTAAAACAAAGAGAAGCGCTGTGCAATCCTAGATTAATGTTAAAATTAGTTTCAAGCTAAGTTGATTTATTTGATGAAGAGTATCCTACAATTGTATTAGTTGAATTCCGAGTAGCAAGTGGCCCCCGATAACTAAACTGACATTAAAACTAGCTTCTGCTCAAGTCTGTTCCTTATTTCCAACACGCAGGGGAATTCAATTGTGTGTGCAACTTGAATGGCTTGTTACACTGCTAACATGGGCCTGCAACCTGCAACTGCACGGAACTAATATTGAATAGTCTGCAGATAGTGGGTTTGTGAGCTTGTGAGACTAATTAGTAGCTGCTATGGATGGGCGAGACGAAATGCAAAGCCTGTACTGTATTACTTCAATTCATTCCAATGGAAGTCCTTACATTATGTACGCTTAGGCTTACGAATATTACCAGAAAACATAAGCTTAGCTTATCACTTTGGGACTATTTTTTTTTTTATATGATGTGTCGCAAGTTTTCCTTCTACAAAATGTTAATAGAATAGAATAATACATTTATTTCAGCCGTACTCCATACACTGTTAGTAACAGAAAAACCCTATAAAGCTATTGTTAGTACGTACAAAACAAAAACTAACCCAGTACTACTATTAGTACTTAGCATTTTTGTAAGTTTTTGTTTGTTATTTGGTAGAGTTTACTATTTAATTTGATGATGAAAACCGGAAAGGTGAAATCAATTTGTAAATGATGAATAATTTTCTATAATACTTACTACCATATTGCTTTTATTGCACTGTTTGATTCTAAAACTATGGAAGAACTCAACCAAATAGTAAGCATGGCAATTAATTATTTTGTCATCACAAAATTATTAATTACAAATAATTAATCAGCAACTGGAACTCTGTACATATTCATTAAAATTAGAAACATGTACACGAATATAATTTTAATACGGCATGCGTCCTATGTACACGTGTTAACTATGTACATAATAAAATAAGCCTCGATTTACCCGCGCTAATGTAAAACGTAATGAAAATGGGTACATGTGTATGTTAACACGGAATGACTCCGAGCTGGCACCGAGCCGGGGAACATTTCGAGTAGGTTCTAGTTAAATTACATTACAATTATATTATGGTCTTTTGAAATCTGAAGGCGAGCAAACATGTACAGTTTTAAAGATAACATAACTTCACGTTCTCAAAGGATTAGGCAGGGGTGACACCCATATTCCAACGCCCATGTAATTGGAGACGAGTCTATAGTCATCGACTAGGCACAAGTCTAGGCTGCTACTGACAAGTTCCTGATGGAAAAACTCAATATACCGACCGGGAAATGTGAGCCATGACCTCATACGCATCTGCTGCACTTGCGGCGAAAAGACCAACGAGGCAGTCCATCCACACTAATATTATAAAGAGAAAAGATTTGTATTTGTAACGAATAAACTAAAAAAGCAAAGGACCGATTTCAAAAATTATTTCGCTATTAGAAAACTAAATTATCAGAAAGTTACATAGACTATAAATTATAATGATATCATGCAAATTAACCGAGCTATCATAATTTCTACGGACGAAGTCGTGGGCGAAGTGCTATCTCATATAAAGATGTGCTTTCAAATAACTTAAAGTAATACAATTCCAATGAATACAACAAACGGTAATCAGATAAATGTCACATGAGAACAGAAGGATTTAACATTTAAGTCCCAAGAGCGTCTAATACAATTGTATGATATAATGCAATAAAGACCACTGTAATACAATGCTGGACTTCACATGTGCTGGCGGAATTTACATTATAACTCGACACGTCGTGTCACTTGCCGAGCTTTTCACAAAAAGGATAATTATGGAAAATTGTGTTAATGCAAAGACACGTGTGTAAAGAATGCCATTTCTTATTAGGAATATAATTATAGCTCGGTATTCGTTAACTGATTTAGACGTGTATTTTAGAATCCGTACCAATAATACGATTGCGAATTTAGTTCTGTCTGTCTGTTATCGTTTCACGTCAGAACGAGCATTTCGTTGAAATTTGGCAAACAGGACCCGACACCTGGGCTAGAACATAGGACACTATTGTTTATTCCCGTAGCTAGCTTCCGTGGTAATCTCCGACCGCAATGCGGGCAACAATAAATCATCTCTCAAAACGTTATTTTAAATAACGTCTTATGCAATGAATACAGCCATTTAACACGTTTAACCAGCGCTTTTCGTCACTACATTGCTACCGAATCCCCCTGAACCGAACCGCTGGTTGAAAACATCTTTTTTAACGACTTAATTACTGCTTAATGAGGCCTACACCCCAGATGGACAATACAAGAGGAAGTGCCCGCTAACTAGATAAGCATTTTTAGAGGGGTTTTAAAATAACTGGGGTTAGGTTAGACAAAGGTTTTGAAACATTTTCTGTAAGATATTTAAGATAAGGTGAAGTTACTATTATAATAACTGAACCATAGTACTTACTCGAACATTTAGGAAATTCAAAGCACTAACGTAAATAATTGTAGATTTATTTTTTGTGTAGTGTTATATTATGTAACATAATATGACAACAAAGTTTTTAACGTAAAATGATCAAATTGCACACTTCAGAAACCATTTCTACGTAAGTTACTTCAATTTCTGAAATCTCCTCGTTACAATTATTAATTTGAGCCAAAAATAAAATTACTGAAGTATAGGAATTTTTAGATTTGCCGATGACATTGTCTTCTTTGCTCCTACAGCTCTTGAATACAGAGCATGCTCCAAGACCTAAGCACGGCTAGTCTCAACGTGGCGCGTGGCGATGTATCGATCAAAAACTAAAACTATGACTAACTATGGGGAGGCCTTTGCCCAGCAGTAGAACACACAAGGCTATTGAAAAAAAAAGGAAGTTTTTAAAAAAGTGCTCCGTTATCATCATTCTCCTGCTTAATCATTACATTTAATCGAATCACTACATTTTCATCCGAAAGGAATGTATAAAATATTCATATCCGTAGGCTGATTGTATTGCAACATGCATGACATGTTGTACAAGTTAATAATATATCGTTGCTTAAGTTCGTTCATATTTAATCAAGCCTCAATAACTGAGCTAATGAGTACCTACATGCGTGCATGCTGATTAATATGCATTAGTTATACCTACATACGAGTATTAAGTTAAGATATCTTAAACACCGCAGTGAAGATGTAACATGCACAATGTTAATAAAATAAAATCGTCATCAACTTTCGTTGGAATCATAAATCTTTGAAACTAGCTTCAGCTGCGCAATAGTTTTGATAACTGTAGCAGTAGGTACCTAGGCTCTTCAACCAATCAATTTTTCATAACAGTTACATGACATAGCATAACGCCTATTTTCACCGAAGGGCTAGGCACAGGTAAACTACACCCTTATTACGCCAGTAACGTTTGTTGTTTTCATAACATTCGTTTACTTAACTCCTAGTATACAGAATACGGATATGAATGCCAAGGAGTAGGACAAACGTGCCATAGATCATCTACGTGAAAGCGGAAGTAAAGTAGTTGTAGGCACATTGCCATGGCG
The DNA here is from genome assembly GCA_905163415.1 of Noctua fimbriata. NCBI lineage: Eukaryota > Metazoa > Arthropoda > Insecta > Lepidoptera > Noctuidae > Noctua > Noctua fimbriata. The sequence goes on from LR990921.1 coordinate 869,544, forward strand.
GGGCTGGAAGTGGTCCAGAGGAGTCAAGGTCGTCCCCACCCCATGCTAAGCTGCCCGGGATAGGGGAATAAAGTTGAATATAAATCTGTTACTGCCATGTGAGTGACGCGCTGGTTTTGTACCTTATAATCTTAGTAGGCGATGTCATTCAGTTCATTAAATTTAATGTAACGCGTTAGATTATTTAAATTGTCTTTTGTATCTGCAATCTGAATACTTTAAGCAGATGTGGTAAGAGAGAGATGTGATAATATGAATAAATGGCTGTAAATGTGTCGCTCGATATTGTTAAGCGCCTTTTAACTCCCGTAGTACAACGTTCAGCAATGGAATAGGAAAGTCTTTAAGTTTCAACTAATAGAATAGTTATGACTTTATGAAGCTTAGCTTTGATCTACGTTAACCTGTTAGACCTAGATTTAGTTACTGAAACTACACAATAGTATAGCAGTTAGATCACTTCAGTTACTTCTGCTTGCCTTGACCTTCAACGTTAATATGAGTGATTCATATTAACTGAACTGGAAAAACCTACGTAACCTCCAATGAATGAATGGGCCTTTTTACCCGACTGCGGCGAAGCCCAAAAGGAGGGTTATGTTTTTGACCTATTTGTATGTAACTCTGTATGTCCGTTTCTATGTTCAAACGGATGAACGGATTTGGATAAATTAAACGTCGTTAGGTTCGTCTTGGTAGCGCGAGTGTCACTGGCTACATTTAAATAAAAAAACAAAGAAAAATGGCGGTTTCGGGTGCCATATCGTAGTGTTCAAATTTTTTTTTTCTTCTTGTACCATCGTGTGTGGTATCAAAACGAAGGGGCTTAAAAGGTAATTACAAAAATATATGTTACTTATATCTTTAAAAGTAATTTGAAGTGACAAATCGTACAAAAAAGGATAAAATTGTATACAGTCTGTCCCACGGCTATGCCACACGGGAGGACCTTAAATTGTATTTAGGAAGTTTTACTAAAAGAAGACTTACTTTTGATTTTTAAAATAATCAGAACTGCGTTCAAAGATTTTTAAATAAACATCTGCAAGCGAACCCGCAAATAATGTGAAAAAAACACAAGTATTTTATAATAACGGTTGAAAGAGTAAATCATAAGGATTATTTGTTCCTCTATAACATACCATCTGAAATAAAAGGAAGACCATGAAATTTTATATTTTATGTTAAACTAGCTAATGCCCGTGGCTTCTCCCGCGTGGAGTTCGGGAATTGCCCACAGGACTTACTTCTGGGATAATAAGTAATCTATGTGCTATACCAGACTATAATCTATCTTTGTGCCAAGTTTCATCTAGATATGTTCAGTCGTTCTGGCGTGATTGAGTAACAAAGTTATGCAAGATATGTGTAATATTAGTTTTTACTTTTAATGTTGAATGGGTAATAAAGAATAGTTAGTGTAAGTATTTCATTTTAGTTGAGTAATACTTACTTGTAACTTACAAATATTAGTTCATAGTAATACCAATTACATTACATATTTTGTGAAATATTGATACTTGATTTGAGATTGGACACCGGTGACGACAGCCAAATGATTCATAAGGACCCTATTTATAGACATAATACTTTTACATAATATTTGACATCAATGTCGCGTATCACGAGCCAACCAAAATCAAAAATCATCGAATGTCGGGATTTCACATATTATATTTACAGACACGTCTATCTCAGAAAAATCCTACCTACTTACTAATAGTAAATACTGCCACGCCCCGCAAATTTCATATCCAGTAATTTCATGTCTCTAGGACCAACGGTTTGGGCTGTGCGTTGATATATCAGTCAGTCAGGACTTTGAATTTTATAAAGGGTGTAACTAGACATTTAACATAACCGAAAGGCACTTGTTCTCCCCGTCTTTGCGATCATTTTCTTGTTCTAGACCATACCTGGTAACCTTCTAGTTACGGACAGATTGGGGCTCAAAGTTCCAACATTTTCACAAGTTTTTTTTTTTTAAATACATGTTTTTAATGTAAGATTTTTACTTTAAACACCTCCACGACCCCGTACTATTCAATCCATCCATCAGCAAAATGCTTTGTGTGCTTTCCATCGAGTCCTACCTTAAAACGTCATTTTTACCCAAAAAAAAAAGCAATAATTTTTGCGTAAAGTTACTTAGTTTGATGTACAAAATGCTTGGTTGACGGCTATGTGAAGGATCTGTTTACACCTTGTATGTATAGATTTTGTTCAGGAAAATGAATTATAGACAAACTGAACTAAGACGTACCTATTATTTCAGACGTTCACCATGCAACGATAAGTAAATCAAGTCTTCTAAAATAAACAATATTTTTCCTTCCGTGTGGCATAGCCGTGCCACGCCCTGTGTAATAAATAAAAAATCTTTTTGCAAAAAATAAAACCGACTTCAAAAACACAGAAAAGTGAAAAATAACTTTAGCTTCAGAAGGTGACTTTTGTTTGTTTGATTAAATTTTTTTGTCACCGACTTCTGAAGCTAAAGTTATTTTTCACTTTTCTGTGATTTTGAAGTCGGTTTTATTTTTTGAAAAAAAGATTTTTTATTTTTCCATTTTTAGTTGTAATATCCTATACAAATATTTGCTCCTACATTTATTTTACATTATCAACAATACATTTCATGGTAATAGGCAAATTAGTTATCACCAATAAAATGGAAGTTAATATACCTAACTGTCGCAATCTGGGTGCCCTCAGGGCTCAGAGCATACAGCCGTTATGTTGTGTTATGATATTGTGTAAACAATAAACATCCAAGCGATTGCAGCAATCACGACAGATTTGCTATTAAAGAATGTCTAGTATTGTATAACTCCGAAGATCAGCTTCACCAAATTTAAACGGGACCACCGCGGAATAATATTCTTACAAATTAAAAAAAAAATGACGAAATAGGTTCACAATTATCGAAGATATCGATAATATAAGATTTGGAGAGTCCCCTCCCCTCCAGGATCCCATCATTAGATCCTGACCAGATGACCATGGGACCACAAGGAAAGTATACTGTTTCAACCAATGCCCATAAAATTTTAGGGTTGCCCTTAATTTTACTGGGATTCCATCATCGGATCCTGACTTATACCTTCCATCATCAATATGAGATGATGATTACCAGGCACACCTGAATTGCGTTGGAGAATATATGAAGAACATTGTATGTGCCTATAAAATTTGAGGGTTGCCCTCGATTTCGTTGGGATTCCATCATCAGATTCTGATTTGGCGACAATGGGACTACCTCATTAGTGTAGGCGAACTCGAATAAAAAAAAGAATTATGAAAATCGGTCTACAATTGGCGGTGAAATCGGTGAACCTATGCACATGAAAAAAATACATACAGTCGAACATAGAAACCCCTTCTCTTTTTAAGTCGGTTAAAAATTTTCAAAGGAGTTTTGGTGAAACATTAGTGAACCGTTAACAATACATGTCATGGTAATAGGCTTATCTCCAATAAATGGAACTTAACATACCTAACCGTTGAAATGGGGGTGTACTGTAGACTGTACACATCTCAGAGCATTCAGGCGTGATGTTATGTTATGATTTTTTATAAACAATGAATATCCAAGCGATTGCAGTCAACGCGCTAGATTTGCTGTCTATTTTTGAAGAGTTCCATTGTTAATCTCCGAAGATCAGCATCAGATCTTCACCAAATAAAAAATGGGACCACCGCGGAATAATATTCTTCCAGACAAAAAAAGAATCATCAAAATCTGTTCACAATTGGCGAAGATGTCGCTGAACATACACAAAAAAAAAAAAACAGTCGACTTGCTAACCTCCTCTTTCTAAACTAAAAATCTGGAAATAAAAAACTAAAAAACCCGACTGAAAAAACTGAAAAGCATAATATAAGCACATTTTAAATTAAACAAAAGTTGGAAGCAGGCGGGCACCATTCCATTTTCATAATTTTATATTCAACAGAAACCTGCGACAAAATAAAAATAGAAAACAAGAATACCGAACCGAGGGCCGAACAGAACAGTCCAAGTTGTCTCTGCTATTATTGCGAACTGAAATGTCACGAGTATAAATCTGGGGCAGTCGCGAATATCTTAATATTTCTGATACTATGAATACTGTATTGATTGCATAAAAGCGTCTGTCTGTATTTTTCCTTTTATGTTACTGGAAGCACAAAAAATTGCCTCCGCGGCTCCACACCGGTACACCGGATATGACGGATAATGTACCTACTGAATGATCTGTCAACCTTTAGCCATAATTAATCGTTTCCTAAGTATTCTAAGAGTAGAAGCGTGCATTGCTTCCGTCTGTATAAGCAGACCACTAATATATAATTCCTGCAAAGAATTTAAGTTGTCACCGGTCAAGGTTTCTGTTTTTATTCTTAAACAAATTAGGGAACAATTCTCTGAAATAAGTACGAAACTAAATAAAGGAAACCAGCGAGTGAAGTTAAACTGTTAACTGAAGTGACAGGTTAGCGGGTAACACTGTATAAGTCTTCGGAGTTCTGGGAATGAAACACAATTTTGAAAAATACATTGCACTGATAATAATAACTTGTTCAACTTGACATTTGGCTAAACAAGTTATTATCGCGCCTACTTAGCAAAGTAACGGTGATGAACTTTAAACTAAACTGGTGGAGTGTGAGAATACTACTATACGTATGTACATATGTATGCCTCTGCCTAGCCCTCAATTGTATGGCAGAGTCGTGGTGTAGTGTTAACGGTTATAAAAGAAGAATTCTCTTCAAAATAGGTACAATAGTAGTTTCAATACAAATACAGTTGTTTGCGCCGACCAAGCTCAATGTTAATTAAACTTTTAACTGTTCGGTAAATTACCGTTGTCAATATTTAATATCTGAACTACACCAAAGCCTGCTTATGATTAATATTATAATAGGCAATTTCGCATTGAACTTAACTGTAATTTCTAATGTAAATGAATCGGTTCAATCAAATAATTACTCTAATTATAATATGCATCACTGGCTTGATGTTGCTAACGTTAATTATTATACAATATTTGGTAAAATAAAATGTTTGCAGTAATAATGTTAAGCTGACCTAAAAATTAACGCTATTGAGGTTTTTTTATTTAGACCGTATTGTCCCACTCCTGAGCAAAGGCCTCCCCCCATTCCTTCCACTTCTCACGATGGTGCGCTTCTTCTCGTCAATTCGCGAGGAAGCCATCCAAGATCTTTAGGAAAGGAAAATTAAAAAAAGGAACGTTTCCCCTAAAATATAGGTTGCTAATAATTAATATTGATTCCTTGCGATAATAAAACAATAAAACTTAAGTGTAACTTTAGAACTGCATCATTGAAATTGTTTGAAGCGGAATGTTACTGAGTGGCAGTTGGCACTTGGATTGGACGGATTGCAAATATGTAGCAGTAGGTATAATAATATTTTAAGGATAGGTAGGATAATTATGATCTCCAAAAAAATTAATTGACGTAGAAATATTGCCAATAGATATTAACCTGAAAAATAGATTTACTGAAGAGCCTGGAATTCGGTTTAACTATCTTGGTAAGGAATATCTAAAAAAATTACTATCGTATCATCTTTACAAGGCAACAAAAATATTATCTTTAGTGGGTACTGTATCACTTGTAAACCAGGCAAAACTGTAAAAATGGCCAATAAAAGGAATGACACGCGTTCAACCCTAACGAAACCACCCCTATTCACTTGCAAATATCGAACCGACGGCCCTCGGCGAATTTGAATTATTTACAGACCAAAATATTGAAGACCTTAAGGTCTATGAGAATTCCAAGAGACGCTTTTGTCAAAAAAAGGATGAAATCGTCGATAAGATGTACCTCCTGAAAGGGAGAACATTTCAGTGAGGTGTTTCGACATTTTTGTATTTTTCCCCCTTTTGATTAAACAGAGAGAATGCTTGAGATAAAATGGTCGTCGCGCGAATGAGATTCAATTATTTATTAGAATTTTTGAGAGCGAATAAAATATGTCGACTTTAATGTAGAAAGAAATCGGAACGTCGGAAATGTTTATCTAATTTACGCGCACATTGTTATATTGTTCATTCAACTGATTATATTGAGAGTTGTAGAGTCTAGTAACACACCAGAACCCTGTCACAGTTTAGCGTGGGGATGAGGCTAGAGGGTAACATACAATCGCTTATTGTGAGTCCGGACGGTGGAACTGAAAAGATTGCTACGTTTTTTTGTGTTCGTTTTTAATATTTTTCGTGTATACAGGAATACGTAGCTCTGAAGTTGGCGCTAACTACATGTTGGCGCAGCTTCCATTCCGCTACGGTACGCTCCGTTGGGTTTTTATAGCTAACATGGCTTTCGTTTTAAACTGCAACAAATCCGTGTGTTCTGGAAACTAGCTATGCCCGTGACTTCGCTCACATGACTGAGTTTTCTGTGGGAACACGAAGTAATATTATTATTCTCTAAAACCCAATTTGATTTTGTTAGTGAAAAACATAAGAAAAGATGATAATTAATAGTTCTCATTTTTGGTCTTTCACATTTCAAATTGTTTAAATTCAAGAAATCATATTTGCACGGCACGCGAACATAAACGACATCATCCGACGAGCTCTTGTCACCGTCGGCGTTCCAGCTGTTTTAGAACCCCATTGCTTGACACGCGACGATGGCAAAAGACCGAACGGCATGTCGTTGTTTCCTTGGAAGATGGGTAGACAGGCCTTTAGTGTGGGATGCAACATGCGTCGACGTGGCAACGCCGCCAGTCTCTTGAGCACATTACCAGCTGACAGCGTTGAGGAGGAGTTTTTTGATGACCTTGTATAGTTTGTTGTTAGTTTATTTATTTAAGGTTATTTAATAGTTTTTAATTAATAATGTATATAGTTAGTTTACTCTACTGTAATTGAACTCAATTCTATGAAAATTCAATTAATTGAACACAAAAGTGAAGATTTGCTAAAAACAGCGTAAGTGCAAAATGTAATTGAAGACAAAACTGTAAGGTTTGTGTTCGTCATATTTCCAGTTAGAATATCGATATAAATGCACACCCGATGTTATTCACTGGAGTGTGTGAAACCCACCCCGTACCCAGAACCCGATGAAATTGAAAAGCAAGTATGAATATGTAGATATCGGCGTGTGATGTGACGTGCTGAGGTTTATATTGAGAAAAGATATCTTCCTACTTTGTATGGCCTCCTAGCGAAGATACGCAGCCTTTGATATCACGTTGGAAGTGAAATAATTAAATTATTGTAGGTTATATTAACGTTGACACTTAGCGATACGTAAATAAATGTCTCATAATAATTGCTATGTTCTAAATCCAGATCAGAAATCGTTTATTAACGTAGGTGTCTCGTAGATGTGGTTATTAGTTCAGTTCTGTTATTGTGATCGTAGCAGGTCGTTCTGAGCTGTCTGCCGACCCCCGTGGGAAAGAGGCGCGAGTTTTTGTATGTATTCTATTATGACCGGTGTAACACTAACTTGGCGATCAGTTCATACTTTATTTTTAAGTATTTTTTCTTATCTCTTCACTACGCTTTTATATACAGGTGTAATAAATTCAGTAAAGAACGCCGAAATTTGGCAACGATATTAACTAAAGTAGGTATGAAAACCAAATAAATGATTTACTAAAAACCCCCTCGTTTTGTAGAAAACCGCTCGGACTTGTACGTATAATAGAATTAATCAAATTATTTGCATCCGTTTCCGGTTGTCGAGTGCTCCTTCAAAAGTCTTAAGCGAATTTTTTCGTGGGAAAATTGTACCGTTTATTAAATGATCAACGTTGATGGATGTCAAGTGTTGGTGTTCCGTAGGTTCTCATTTGTTGTTCATCTGTACCCGTCGTCAGGGTGTCTACCGAACTACTTGGTAGCCCCCTTTCACTAAAAATAAAACGACATTTTATAAAAATGTCCTTTATTATGCGTGGGTTATTTCCCAGACTAAAAATAGAAAATAGAATAATATTATAATATTACGTATATAATACTGACAACCAAACCTAAAATTACTATCTACCATATCATATCATACCATATCATAGCTACAACTCAAAGGTTAATTTTCAGGCCTTTCATTGATCCTTACTCATAGTCCACCCTCCCGTCATTAGTGCTCTAATGTTCGCAATATAAATAGGTATACCCATAGGAAATAATATTTACATTTCCATTTAAACACGGTATTATTGATATTGGCCTCCCACTAGGTTGACGGATGACCTGCTGAAGGTTGCGGGGATCCGCTGGATGCGAGACGCACGAAACCGGTCAATGTGCTAACACTTAGGGGGGGCCTATGTCCAGCAGTGGACGTCTTCGGCTAAAATGATAATGATTATTGATAATAATTAAATTAGATATTACTAGAAATATTGACAGCCATTTAAAGAATTGTGCAAAAACAATTCTCAAAGCTGAACCACTAAACGCTTCCTGGCACACAATCCATAAAGTTAAGGTGACCCGGTACTTCTCACTTACGTCGCCGATACGGGAGGCTTTTAGGGTTATTTCAGAGGTCCCTCCTCTCCTCCCCAACCCCCCGCCCAATTGACACTACTTAGCGAGTGTCGGCCCGAGGGAATCTATTGTCTTTAGATAACGAAGTGATAACAGCCGGGAATTTTTGTGCTTAGTGCTGGATTTAATCAAAGAATGTTGATTACACACACGTATGTGTGTGTGGGTTTGTAATGGCGAGCAAGTTGATGTGGTTCCATGGAATCATAGCCAGAGACGTCAAACTTACCTACCTGCTAGGTACATCCCGAAAGGTTGTGATATTTGTTTGTTTCATTCATTTATTAAATCAGGAGCCATTGTTAAGAACACGGGTGTTGTCAGGGCTAGTTGTTTAAACTTCGTTGTTGGAAAACAAAAAAAACGTAAACAAAAACTGGTTTCAGTTTCGCATTACTAAAAATAATTATAGGTAGGTTTTAGTTACCGTAATATGAAATCCTACATCCTGAAAATAAACACAATCAAATTTAATTCACCTGTTCACATTTTGGGAATAAATTGCCTAACAACGGGTTGTAATACTGCCGGTGCCTACAAACAGCGAACATAATTGGGCAATTACGATAATACTGCCTCTCCACTAGTGCTTTTAAATTCAAACTACTTTATCTATCTATACGTATAAAATTCAAAGTCCTGACTGACTGACTGACTGACTGAATATATCAGCGCACAGCCCAAACCGCTGCTCCTAGAGACTTGAAATTGAGAGGGAGTATTATTTGTGAAGAGTATTCACTAAGAAAGGGTAGGAAAATTTGTGTACACACTCTTCAATTAAAATTATGAAACACGAGTATCACAGTTTTTCTAAAATCATCCTCCAACAGAGTCAAATAGGGCTTCGAAACTGACGTAGAAGGGCGCGCGAGCGCATGGTGCGCAGTGTGGCGCAGAGCGTGCAGGGCGTATAGTAAGTAGGTAAGATTTTTCTGAGGTAGACGTGTCTTTATATATGTGAAACCACTACTTCTGGTTGTCTCTTAATTAGATAATTTCACACACGCTTCGAGTTCTGTTAAAACCATACAGTTACTCTCATCCCATAGATTAGTTTAGTTTTACGGAGAACTTCGTCCTTATTGCTTTCTTTCGGATATTTTCAGCTCGTATATTCAATGAGAAGGAATGACAGCGCTTATAATGTTTGTTTCTGATTTAAAAAAAACGTCATTTGTGTCACGCGGGCGAAGCCGCGGGCTGGCTAGTTTCATAAAAACCAACACGGGCACTCGGGCACTTATGAAACGACGAACGCTTACTATAGTTCAAATTTATCTTTCCTATGGAGAAGGACAGGTAGAAAGCCCACTGTTACCCTTATAAAAACATTTGTCTTTTACCATGTAATAAAACAGTGAAAATCCTTTCTCAAAAAGTTCTCTGTTTAGCAATGTTTGGGAGAGCCCAAACATTGCTAAAAAGAGAACATTCTATTGTATCTGATTCACGGACGATTTGCACTAAAAGACGCATCACGCGTGACAAAAGCGTCATGCGTTGCACGCGTCACGCCCGTCGCCGGCCGTCGGCGTGCAGTGCGGCCTTGCAGAGAACAGTGCGTCGTCGTCCCTGACACGGCGCACTGACGTGTGGACCCGTGCCAACGCGACACCGGGACCCCAAGGCGTGTCGTGGGGATAACATTGCGATTTTGTCAAGACAAGTGTTTCAATCAGTAACGTAGTCTCACGCCTGTAATCCCGGAAGTTCTAGGCACAACTGTACCGATAGTACACCTACGTTTCACCAGTTATGTTTAAGTCTCATTTAATAAGGGGCTTGCCCAGTTAATAACTATGCTGAGAAATGTCTGCAGGAAATCCCAATAACACTTGAGGAGTGTCTTTTCAAAAGAGGATCTTTACGTTTGTAAATATTATTTTTTTACTGAGTAGGTATGCAGTCTTGTTGTTAGTGCTAAAATACACAATTTCGTCGCTTGGATCTTAATCAAAACGGAATAGTCTCCAAGTAAAGTAGCTTCAATAGTGTGTGTCCATCCTAAAGAGGATATTTTGCCCCATAAAATATAGCTATGTTCCCGTCTAATTGATTTCATAACAAAAAATGGATATTAACAAACGCAATTATCGATGGTGCCGGTTAGCTGGTTCAAATCGAAATATTTACTTTTACATAGTATTTAATTCCTTTAACTTCATGGTTTTACGCTTTATTTTTAACGATTTCTTTGTAGAACGGAACGCAAAATGATGCAACGAGCATCGTATGTTTTGAAGAACATAATACTGAAATGGAATCTATATGTGATTGTCTGACAGATGAGGACAAGTCGGAATTTAAGTGGTCTATAATAATAAATAATAATTTCATTCTCTTTTTTTGCATGTAATTTCGTTTATTTTGGTCATTATTATTATATTGTTTGAATTTTAAGAATAATCAGTGTTTTATTATCCTTTACTATAATTATGTATATTGCAAAGATGTACAATCGAAAAGGGGATATTTTCCACACAGTCCCACAACGAAAGGATACATTTACTAATATGTTCAGAACAAATGCGGATTTTGCGGTTTCTTGTCAAAAGACGATATATTTTTTCAGAATTCGGTAGCTCTAAATATCTCCATTATAAAGTTTTCCCATTTTGTGAAAAATACGACAAAATGAAAATGACCTGGAAATTGAACCCGGGACCCCGAGCTCAGCAGTCGCGCTTGCGACCGTTAATACAACGAGGCAGTCTAATCTGTTCCAATAAATTTTACTAGCGGATAAAAATCCGCAGGTTTGCCAACGTTACAGTTTGAAATGATCTATTATTGAGCCCCCCATTAATCTGGAACGGACGAAATATAGTACCATGTCCTAACCTAACCTATGGACTTATAGTGATGCCTATGCCTATGTACCTATGGCCATGGTCTACCTGAAGTTGTTACGTCTGACAGCTGCAAAAAGATAGAGAGGCAGTTTATTTCGCATTTATATAATATCTATACCTACATAGGTATGATAGGATTTTCTTCTTGCTTGAAACAAAAATATTAGTCAGTTCCGGAATCTCGAAATGCCGTAGACTCGGAAGTAAGTTCCAGTGTTGGACACCTCCCAAACTACACTCTCTATAAATACAATAATAACAATTCACTCACACATTGACAATAATGGAGGTAGGAAATTCATAAATATAAATATAATTTTATAATTTAAATTTGTAATGTTCCCATTACAAATTAACGCTTTCATAAAGGTATAGCTGAGGCTAATAACTTTCAATACAAGCAAGGCTGTTATCCTAAACACACATCATTTGACTGGTTACATTCTCAAATTGTAAGCCGTCAGCTTAATGTTTGGCCTAGGGACGAGGAGAGAGGCTGCTGCTACCTCTAGGGACCAAGTTTAATGTAACATTACCAAGACAGCTTTTCTTTTCGAACAAATTCAATTCTGACATATTGTACCCGTGAAACACAATGTTGAATTAAAAAAATCATCCTAAACTGTCGTGTCGTGTCCACTATAACTATCATTTAAAAGACCGTAACTGCCACCGTTAACAATAAAGGCGCAGTTAATACAGGGTGTTACAAGACCCTTAACGAAGCCGTCAACCAAGTATTATGTACATCAAACTAAGTAACTTTACGCAAAAATTATTGCTGGGAAATGATTTTTTTTTTGGGGTGAAAAATCACGATTTAATGGTAGGACTCAATATAGCGCACTCAAAACATTGTGCTGATGGTTGCATTGAATACGTGGGTCGTGGAGGTGTTAACAGTAAAAATCTTACGTTAAAATCACGTATTTAAAAAAAAACTTGGAAATAGTTGGAACTGTGACCCCCAATATCTCCGTAACTGGAAGTTTCCCAGGTATGTTCTAGAATAATAAAATGATCGCAATGACAACAAGTCGGTTTCATTAACAGTTTTGTTACACCCTTTATAATGACAGATAATGTACTAAAGTATCAACCGGTCCGCAACGTTTTGTACCTACAGGGAATCCAATCCCGCACTTTTTTTGCAGGATCTGAAATGCGGGATTACTCATGCGTGATCCTGCACGTTTGCGGGATTGAAAAAAAATATACAGGGTGTAAGGGACAGCCCTCCACAAACTGATGGTCTCTAAAGTATCCTTTAATTCAATTGTTGATTCGTAATAAATCAAAACTCTACTTAATATTATTATTCAAAATTAAAATTTATTTGTCTTTATTTCCTTTTTTTTTTAAATAACTACTTAAAACAAAAGAATATTTAAAAAGTCTTAATCCCGCAAATCCCGCGGGATCTGCGGGATTGATGACCTCAATCCAGCAGGCCTGCGGGATCGCGGATTTGATGCGTGATTGAATTCTATGGTTATAAGACTAATATTCCCTATTTTCGCACGACACACTAGGTGAGGTACACTTCCAGTCGCGGCTGCGCGAATGTACTAATTGTATCTCCCGGGCCCCCGACTGCCCCCGACACATGGTAGTATTAAGAACAGTGGATTAAACTCCGACATAACTCTCCCCTAGCCCCAGGCGGCCTATGAGGGCTTACCCACTCAAAAAAAAAGTGAGGTACACTTATCTAATTGTATCACCCAACATTATCAACTTAAAGTAGACTAATCGATTTGGTTCACTGTCACCGCTAAACATCCAAACCTATTTAGATCAGCCACAAACATCAGGTTACGTCAAGAAGCCCCAGAAATATATTACTCAACAACAAATAGAAGGGCAAGTACACTGTCCTAATATTAGCAACATAACATAACAGCCTGCTTTACAAAAGGACAAGTGTAACCTGTAATGTAATACTCCCACATGTGGTCAGTAATGTATAAGTTCTGTGCGATACAAGGAGATCCTATTGCCTTCAACCGGGCACCAATCAAGACTTCCATATTCAACAAAATCGTTTCAAATTACTTTAAACTTGAAGCCTCAAAGATATACTACACGCAAACAAATAGAGCCTTGAGCACATTGTCCTAATATCGGCAGTAAAGCGGTAATAGAGAGTATTACAAGTTTTACCGCCATCTTCAAGTGAGTTCCGCCGTGGAGCGAGTTTTATGAGCACCGCTATTAGTCAACTGTCTATCGAGTATCGGCAGTTTATTTATGGACCGTAACTTCGGATGGAGCCCGAGGAGTGTTCGTCTCTCAGTTATTAATGATTGACTCAATAAAAACAGTTGTCAGCCAATGAATTTCAACTAAGTCCTTTATAAAGCATAATAATCATTTGTCGTATGGATGTTGTATTATCTCTACATTTCCAGTCAAGACTAGACCGCGATTGATGACATAAGGCTCACCCCTTTTTAAATGGGACTTAAACATGATTGGCAAAATGTGTGTGTAGGTACTATAATCGTAGTTACACCCTTGTCGAACTATTCGGGAAAACAGGTGTGATATTATGTGTTAAAGTATGTCTTTGTCCGCCCTCTTCGAATCCAGTTTCGTAATACCGTGATGTTACAATTTGGACACTAAATACTATTCTTTTCGATTCGGTAACTCATTTTTGACAAAGGTCAGACATTAAAATCGTAGAACAGTAAAATTAAATCGAAATACTTATTCGTAACATGAAAATCAATACCTAAAACTTTTTTGATCTTATTTAACAGACAATAATGTAGTAGATGTTCTAATCAAAACGTGTTTTCTAAAAAAAATATTCACTTATATGTACATTGAACACCAAAGAAAATTTTTAATCTTTCAATAAACGCCCGCAAAGATATTTCTAAAATAAAAGTCCGCTTGATTGGCTCGTCCGAACCATAGCAAAGGTGAAACCCTCCATTTTAAGAACCGATCATTTTTTTGAGCTAGAACTACCAAATCAAGTCCTGACTTCAAATCTATCTTCCTAATATTATTATTTCCTATCTCCGACTTAATAATAACGCGGACATACAAAGTCCATGTATCTTTGAAACACCACTATTAGTATTACAATCCGCTATGACTTCACGAACAACTCCTAATAGTGTAATTATAATATTCAGCACACAGAATGTTTCCTTTGAGTAAAATTTGCTATCTCCAATAGGTATTGCGAGTACTATCCGTCCAGGTGAGGTTCAAGAAATAATATAACCAGTTAATTGGAGAATGCACGGCGCCACCAAATAAGAATGTGTGAAATGAGGATTTAACGCCCAGTTCTACAGTTTCTCCAGTCAAGTACCTAAATAAGGTAAAGTAGTTTTGCAGTGATCATCACCACGAACGTACAAGTACGTACAAGTACGTTCGTCGTAATGTTTAGCCGTTACTAGCTAGTACACTTACTAGCTAGTTACGGCTAAACATTCGAATTTAAACAACAAATGTTTTAAATCCCTTACAAAAGACTAGCCATGGTTGCTTTGGACGAAACATGCCTTTTCTTTCCTTTTTCAAGCTAACAAATTCGACAACATGAATTTGTAGTCCCCACTCTAGATTCAAACGCAAAGAAAACCGCAAAACATTATTCCAACCGTCAATTACATGTTCCAATCATTTTAACCCATTTAACTCAAATTAACCAGACGTTATAGAGTCCCAAACTAAACTTGATGGAAATAGATCAGTTTTCTTGAACGTAATTGTTATTGACCCAATAGTTTAGCGTTAAGTTGAGGAGCAAGCTGGCGGGTCGTGAACTGCTCACCGACTGGTAATTGGCCGCTATTCATTACCTAAGTTCGGTCTATTGGAGTGATGAGCCCACTGATTGCTGATTGGCAGCCATTGACGCCGCCGCGAGAGAGATTTACAAATTATTTGCTTAATTTTGACTTATTTAAGCCATTTGATGATGTTGAGGATTTCTCTGGCATTAGACTTGTTTGATTGTACGAGAATACTAGTCCCAACAGTATTCTTCTTATCATTAACTACCAGAATGAATTTTTTTACTATTTGGGAGATGAAGAATTATAAATCTCAACATTAGAAATCTTCTATTTTACTTTTAGTAAAGTCTTACGTTTTTCTCATGATTTACTGTTATAAGCAACAACTACATTGCCTTTTATGACAACGTAAACTCTTATAAACAACTATTTAAGCCAAACTCAAGAACTTGAAGTATAAAACGACGCGTACAAGTTTATCAGGGACTAGAAAGGGTAATCAAAAATATTATTACATTCATTAGGTCTGAAATAAATAATAACTTATGAATATACCTTTTAGAAAGTTCTTTCCTACTTAATAATTTTACAACATAATAAAATCCAACTTCAAAGAAAAACTTTAAAGCGTAATACTTACAAAAATCCAACAAACTCGTCATTTCAACAAGTAACATTAACTATACCACCGAAATCTCATTTAAAAATTCACACTCTGACTCTGAATCGATGAACACGCCTGTTTTCAATTCAAAGGATCGGAACACAAAATACGTAGCTGAGAACTTTGCCTCAACTAAACCGCACAATTTTAAATTCAAATTGACGTGATCTACGCCTAAAATATTGAAATCACAACCGAAGCCGTCGGTAGCCGAACATTATTCCAACCCGACGGAGACAAAAAAAAACCAAAAAAAAAATTGACGGAAAAAAATATTGTAGGGTACGTACCTTAAAATTACGAAGAGAAAACTAGCAACTAGAGCGATCGCGCGGAGATATGGAGTTGTGAGTCGCGGCGGACCGGAGCGAACACGTCTGGCCGGCGCGGCTGTCGGGCGCGCGATGTGCGGGAGCGCTCGGGGCGCGGCGACGTTATCTGTTGCTTCGCGCGTGCGCCGCCAGCTCACCTGCACAGTAAGTATGTCGGTGTGTGGGTGAGACCCCGCCCACTTGGTAGACGTGAAATAGCAACATAGCCAGCCTCCGCGCCAGGCGAGAGATCCAAACTCCGACGATGCGCCTTCAGTTCCCACCACTGATGATGCAGCTGCACTTTGCATGTGTGCTACTACTCTACCTTTATAATAATGTTTGTCACATGTACGTATGTACATACAACCAATATAGGCCATACGTAATTACCAATTACAAGCTCGCTTCAGTATAAGATCGGGAAAATCGGAAACCGGAAGTCGGTAGGTTTTCACATCCGTCGGCGATTGGATCTGAGTCGTCAAATACGACTTCTTTGTTAGTCACTTGCCTAGTTTACTCGAAATAATAACAGATACATATTATACATTATTATTTCAAGTAAAAATTAGGAGTGAATAAAAAAGCTAACGTTAAATTAACGTTACCGGAAAATGTTCAGTAATAGTTCACGTACCTATCTGAAATTTGAACTTTTTGACATAGAACATCCAAACTCTAAGAAGAAGTAAAATGTCTCTAACTAGAACGGTTTAATGAAAAATGCACAAACCCTGTGCCTGCCTGCGAGCATTATGCTGTGTGACCCTACACCTGAACATTGCACGTTGGGAAAGAAAAAATGTTTAGCCCTCTTAGTTCCACCCACGATGCCCGCATTTTTTTAAGAAATAACATTAGGTAAAAACAAAATATAAATGGACATTTTCGTTAGTACAAGTACAAGGTTCTAATTATATTTCTAGTTTGCCGAACGACACGTGCCATGTTTCCGCCGGAAACTGGCAACTATAAATAGTGTTCCGGTAACAGCACCTTTCTTTTCTATTACCGTCTTTTCTTATTAAAAACAATTAATACATTCGTCACATTTGCACTATTTCAGTGTCTTAATACAAGCTAAACCCCACCACGCTGCGGCTCAGCCTGGTAATATGTTCCCGTGAGAACTTCGGTATAAAAAGTACATTAGAAAACTCTTGTACAGAAATGCAACGTTGTCAAGACAATTCACAAACAATCGACTACTTTTCGAGTACTGCGGAAACAAACGTATGGAAGCTGAACTTTTGTATAAAGCCAACATAACCTAACGCCTGTTTCCCTGAAGCATTACGCAGGTGTGTACCACGCACGATTGTTGAAGTTCCATGTAACAGGCGAACCTATTGCCATCAACCGGCCGCAATCCATTAAGGTTAGAATTTACTACAAGATCTAAGTAACCTAACCTATCAATTGGTCAAAGCTCATTATCGTACAATCAATAATATACGAAATGTTCTATGTCTAGTGTTTTTGAATATCACTTTCACAACTTGTAAGAAAATTAAAATTAAAACGTAAGTTAGCAAAATCAAAATATAAAGTTTCACGTAGGCCTACTTACGTGAGTGAATTGTGTGAGGAATGATATGAAAGAGAAAGGAGGAAACTGACGGGAAAATGGAAGAAGAAAACGTATTGCGCCGACCCCAAGTAGAATGGGACAAGGGCAGGAAGATGATAATATGTGGGCACTTATAAAACGTGGAAAAATAAGTGCACGGTTCGGGTTGTAAGTTTCCTGTAGAGAAGAGCCGGCAATAAACTGCATGGTTAATATAAAAATAAACACACTTTATCCCTTCCTAGTCGCTAATCCGCTGCATCAAATTACGTAGTTAGTACTAATAGGAAACAACGATCCAACTAATTTGCGGTTGATAGCATTTTGATGGCTACTTGTACTGCGTCAAATAACAATGGCTTACCTACATAAATCGTATAAGGTAACATATTATTTGATGATTGCTCGCCGCCAAATGATCTTAACGCTATAAATAGAATGACAGGACATCAATAATTGTGATTTGATGATTGATTGATGACTTAACTACGGCTCGGAGGGGGCACTGACGGACCGACCGAGCGGATTAGATTGCACTTTATTGCAGCATATAACCATTTCTAAACTAGGATTAAGCTATCGTATATCATTCATACAGACTCGAAACATCATGTTAAAAGGTTAAATAAACCCACAACTTCTTCAGTAGTATAATTAAAGATTCAAATGAGACTTTCGGTTTGGCAAAAAAAGTTTATCGAAATTCAGGTTCGCAGGGTCATCAGGGCACGAAGCCAACTGACTACCTACTTACCTACCTACCTCTCTGCTCTGACCTCTCCGGCTCGGGGGACGTATTGACAACATTGAACTGCTCGTTACAAACAGATTCATTTAAACACTATTTTAAAATGGTTTAATGGTTAATGGTTGTGAAAATGATATCATTTTCCGTCACTATTTTGATATTTTAGTGATTTAGTGAGGTAGTTCGGACCCACGTTCATTACATACCGCATCAGTATGTGTGTCTAATCAATTATAAGTGTGGTCAAAAACATTATACGTTTACATAAAAACTGGAGATACAACTGAAATAAATTGTTGTGATTTTGTATGAATTCATTACTCTAGTTGGCACGGATTTATTCTGGTTTAGCGCATTACTCACGCGACTATGTATCATTTTCATTGCAAAGGAATTACTTCAATTTATTTAAACGGATTGTTTTTTTCTCATTTTACTTTTCAAATGGAACATAGAACACAGAATGTATTCACGTGAGGGTCGTAGGTGACAATAAAACTGTCAGTGTTTTTGTTGTGCACACAATGGTGGCTATTGGATGCTTTGGCAACCAAATCTTTGGATTCAATCTCAGCCACCTTCGGCCAAAAACCACCATCGACAAAAACTAAAATTAAACGAATGCGCGAGTGATGGAAGAGTGCGGGGTAGTCCGGATTAATCCAGTAGCAGGAGTAGCAATTGCTAGGGGCGCCCAGCGTTTCCAAACCCGCCCCCCTCCGTTGTGGGTTAAAACCCCCCGAAACACTCGGACAGCTATACAGAAACCAACCTATCCCAGGCGAGTAATACAATTTTCGAGTTCGTTTCGCTTCCTAATATATACTTTAGGTAATCAATTCAATATAAGTTGACAGATTTACTCCAATACTCATTTCTGAAATAAGCAAAAATAACCAAATTTTGAGTTTGAGTTGTCAAAAAGTGTGAGCTTGCTTCGCTCGCTCTTGATTCTCTTGGCTCTAGAAACTTCTCTGCATTAGTCGACAAAGTATCTGCATAATTCCTATTTCAGTATGAATGGTCAGAAGACAATATAACCCACCCCAGGTGGAGTGCAAAAAGTATCGTACGATCTGTGCATTCACGAGATTATTTTTTTTTAATTGGCTGCCAATTATTTTTATTTTAAAAATATCGTTATTTTTTATTTTATTTTGTATTAATAGACAAAAGAAAACTCATCAAATTCGAGGTGAATGCTAAAATTATTGAGTTCGCTACGGTCGCTCTTCAATCTTACGTTTTCTCAATTGGTAAGCTTTTCTGTATAAGTCGACAAAGGTAGTCTGCCCTGCAGGTCAAACAACAGTTATCCTTAAGTTATTCCCTTTCTTTTTATTAGTGTTTTACTCATAGGTTAACCCCCCCCCCCCCCACCTATGTTAAGGGTTTTGGTTTCCGCACTTAGTTGTTAAAGTGGACTACTGTACGCGTAATCCCCCTATTTGCTGTTTTCATTTAGGGCAACCGCCACGCGAATTATTTTTTTTTCAATATTCTGGCTACGGCCATGCCCCCACCTATCCCTACAATGGATAACTGGCCAATGGATAGTTTGTAGTATCAAAAGCTATAACAAAAAATTTAAATTTTAACATATATTTTTAAAAATTAGCTCCGGGCACATCGGAAATGATTTGTGAACGAAGTTGGCAAAATATTTTCTGGGTTGTACCCTCTCTGGCAGATCAAGGGCCCAACGATAGAATTTATTTTCGGCACTGGTGTGGGGGGGGGGGGTCACACATTTTGACGACAACAGACGAAGACAACGATTTTGGTACAGTCATTTAAATGGACACAACAATCAGCAATCAGCTATATAATTCAACAAACATCAGTCCAAAGTTTCCGATGAGTGTTAAAATTCCGAAATGATCAGCGACTTTTGTCTGTATCTGTACCTATCGATAAAAATCAATATGTTGTTCACTTTTAGCTAATCTCGAACTGAATTTATTTTAGGTTTTTAAACCTTCGGATTCTACTTCGGCTTCGGCTGAAGGTTGTGGCGATAGTCGATTAATCGGCTTCAGCATCGGCCAGCAATCGACCTCCAGATGTGTCTTGTGTTTGACAAATTGTGCAAAGGATAGACGGAACCTGTATAGACAACCTCACTTGTCAGTCTATCACAGAGGAATATTTTTCTAAGGTATCAATGCTTTTAAGATTTGTTAATTGAATTTCTTTGCGAAGTGAATATTTTTCTAAGTATATAATCTCGTTGGTTGTAATAACATTTTCATGTTAAAGAAGAATTTATTCAGTGGTTTCATATAAGTTGTCGAGGCAGGAGCTAATCTCCGAGTAATTTAAACTTTGCGTCACTTTGATAGCGCTGTGCGAGCTCGTCCAGAGACGTGGTGCACTCATTCTCAACACATCCATGAAAAAATAACTAAGTAGTAGAGAATGGAGAGGTACCTATCTAGCACATCGTGTGACTCTATTATAGTGTTGTTTATTATAGTATTCTGATAGTGGATCGTGGCTAAAAATTAACTACCGAACGATTTACTCAAGGCAATATTTGCCAAGATCGGTCCGTGGATTGAGTTGGTATTATATTATATTGATTGGGTGACCTATATAATATAATACCAACCCCTCCGTGAGTCGTTAACACGGTGCCTGAGGTGTCGACACAGACGGCAGTCGTTCCATGTAAAAACTAGAATTCAGCTTCATCTCGTCAGACTGGAAGACGACTCCAACATAGTTAGGAAAAGTTCATTCTTGATTTAAATACTTAATTCGGCACCATCTTTACCAAAACGATAACTAATTAAGCAACTTACTGCTTAATATGATCAAAACTGCTAATTCCACATTGTCAAGTCCCCAGAGATTATAAGTGGTCATACATACAATATTAACGGGCGGAGGGGGAAGGGGTCCGGATGGGGGGCATCGAGTGATTGGACCAATTCCCTTTAATACTCCCCACAACTCATTTCAGCTTATAATGCTTTTCAGCTTATTAGGCAGCAATGATTTGCGAGATGCGTTTGTCAATCGCGATATTAAATGGGTAGGTACTGGAATCGGGTATTATGATTACGACTCTAATTTCTGTTTTAGTCTCTTCTAACGTGTTAAGCTGCGTTTATCTGGAAATAGAACTGGCTTGCAACAAACAAAGTCACATGAGAGTTTGCAAGCCTAGTGCACCACGTCCACGCGTCCACGTCACATCGAGATAGCTGGGTCAGAGCCGCAGACATAGGCCTAGGAATCGCTAGTGATTAACAAATTATCCATTCCCGATATTTTTTTGACTGAATGTATGTAAGTAGGTATTTATTTTATTTTAAGTCTGGCAACCAGTCTTACCAAGGCGTATCGTAAAACCCAGTACTAACTGGGTTGTAGAGGTCAGATAGGCAGTTGCTTTATGTAAAATGATGGTATTCAACTGCATCCGGTTAGACTGGCCAGGCAGATGATAATGATGTATGTAAGTATTTGCAGTAATTTTGTTTTACAGCTCCAAATAGCCGGTATTTCAAGATAAATGTGTCAGAGTAGTCCGTTAAATAATTTCTTACGTTTTTCGCAAGTTTAGGTCAGTATTACTAGCTAGGTACCTACCATGCTGCTTGTGACAACCTGGCTCAAGTTGTTGTAGGAAGGAGATGCTTTACAAACGATGCCAGTTAACTGTCCTCTCTCCACCACCCTTTTGCCAGACTAATATTATCTTCTAATAATCAAATTCTTAATGAACTGTAAAAGTAGTGTTGAATTAGATGCGAGCGAGCGGTTAGGTATGAGCAAACCCAACACTCAAGTTAATTAAAAAGTGAGAAAAAGTCATTGACGACGAAGACAGATAAAACGTGGCAAGAAACAAGTAAAAATTAACTTTCTGTAAAGCCGTCTTTGTTTGCAGTGTTTATAGTTGCCGTTACCGTGATTATATAAAGCTGCAGCTTTATAGAAAGAATCGTGAGTCAGTTGCAGTAGTAACAACTCCGATTGGCGCAGGTCGTAGCTTCGAACCCAGGCAAGTACATTACATATTGTGATAAATTACACAATGCCAAGTGCTTGCTAGGGTAAAACATCGTGAGGAAACTGAACTATCCTGGAAGTAAAAACTCCAAGGTATGTGACATCTCCTAACCCGTTCTGTACCCGCGACTCATCTCACAAATAAAAGGCCTTAATACACACACTGAAATGAAGTAAGTCTGTAGGAAAGCTAGAACTCTAAACGTCAACACTAAGCTGCTTAAAGGAGAGCGAAGCTAATTGTTTAACCACCACCTCCGAGGCCCAAATGCTTCCTTGTTATTAAACAAACAACATTCACCCCAATACGAGAGCTGTTTGCCAGCAATAAAGGCTAAAGTTGCATGACAGTTGACGGTGGCCACGTGAAGTTGTGACAAGTACCTAATGTAAACATGTCTGATAACAACGCTAGTTCCGTTTTTGGAATTGAAATGTTTAAGGGATTGCAGTCATTGATTTTAAAGGGTGGACAAAGAGCCATAACACACCCATAATCGCTTTGAGCATAGGTAAATTGATTGGAAATGGCTTTAAACGTTAACGTAACGTTATGACGTCAAAAACCGCCCTTGTTCGCAAGCAACCGCATGCGAACCGGGGGGGGGGGGTAGTGGGAGGTTTAAAAAAAGTTAATTTGTACCATTTAAAACGGACGTAAAAATGTTGGAACTTTGGCCTTCAATGTCTCCGTAACCAAACAGATCCAAGTGTGATCTCTCAGTTTCTTTAAGTGTCATTACCCCCAATATTTTGGAAAATGGCTCGCAACAAACATTTTTAATAACTAGTACTTATTTAAATTGACAAGCAAACAAAAACCTCTTCTAATGAAATAAAAATGAGACGAAAGAATTTTAATCTTCAGTTTTATTGTCAATCTAAGGCGTCGCTTTCTTACTTACCAGATATTGGAGACGACAGCCGGTGCAGCTACGAGAAAAAAGAAGATGGCGCCTTCAGTCCGAGAATCATTCCGAGTCGGAAACCAGGCATATTTTTATCTAACACAAATGATAGATATTCTAATTTATATTTGACATATACGACACCTGCCTAATGGAGCAAGGCTTGGACTCGCACAAACAAATCTTGAAGATGCAATACGTTCAGACGGAAATCTAATTTAAGTTAAGATTATTCTCAGTTTCTTGAAAAGATTTTAATAATATTTCCGTCTCAGTCCGCTGCAGTCGCGGAATTATTAATATCAAATATGGTAAAGGCTTTCTTTCAGAGTTCTAATAAATCCAAAGCCACGTTCGTGTCGCGGAGCGCTATGTACCTTTGGGAGGCAAGTTTAAATTTTAATTGTAAAGAAACTATAGGAAACCGGTAAATATATGCAAGAACTTAATGTAATACTGAACTGTGAATAATTAGCAATGGATTAGATGCTAGACGAGTAAAACATTTAGGGTTTGATCGTTAGAGGCGGATGCTGGGAATCTTATTTTGTGGAGGGCTGGATAGAACTATTGAACACATTATTCAATCACACGCTGAAGCTCACTAACTAGTTGGTTGAGACATTTCAAAAGTGCATAAAATATGAAAACATTAATAAAATTGCACGAAATATTAAAGCTTATATAAAATCCGATTGCTTGCGTTATGCGAAGTCTCGCGCCCGAAGCTTTCATCAGGGTGGAATGTGACACCAATTTAATGTCGCTTTCATGAATGTCGCAAACCAAACATTACGATAAACGTCTCTTTAATCCGGTCGCAAAGTGAAGTAAATGCCAAAAATAATATTGAACTGTTATATCTGTCAAAAATCAAGCTCATCCTTTCATGAAATATTCCTATATTTCATGAAATGATTATTTAGCATTTTATTTTTTTTAGTTTATTTTTTCAGTCATCTTACTTATTGGCAAATCGAAAACTCAATCGTACTTGTAGAATCTTTGTAGAAGTTCAAGCCCCACATAATATCAACGAAAGGCCCTATTCAATCGTAATCTTATTATTAAGAAGCCACAGACTGACAAATCCACATAGTTAATCCGTTTATTTGATCCAGTGCGATCACTCTGTACTATCTTTTCGACATTAGCTATTACAATATTCAAATCAAATCTTATCATTTATTTTGCTTGAAGATATGGGGTACACATAAGGATGAAACAACAGGTGTGCAAAACTAGTACATAAATTTAAATTTAAAAATCATGGATAGTTGGAATGTCAATAATTAAAACAAATGACATCTAACATTACATTATGACGTCAGTAATTAAATTAATTACATTTATCATTTAAATCAAGAAATAAATAAATAAATAAATAATAAATAAATATAAAATAAATTAAAATAACCTATATTAACTAACTAACTTAAAAATAAACTTAAAAAATGGCGTCAAAAAACTCCTCCTCAACGTAGTCAACTGGTAATGTACATACAACGTGGCAACGCCGCCAGTCTTTTGGGTAATATTTACTATGAATAAAACAAAATTTATAAAAAAAAAAAAAAAAAATAATTCCCATCGGTCAAAAAGTCGTCAATTCAGTAATAACATTTATTAATTAATAGATCTGTTAATTTCTTTATGAAAAGTGGAATTGTCTCATTTTTAATTACATCGGGTATTTTGTTAACATTTTCAGACTCATACATATAATACTTTTATTTAATAGGGCGGTATCGGAACCACTAACAATTAGCAAATTTTTATTCTGTCTCCCGATTGGCCGGTTTCTATTTGCGGCCACTTTATTAACAAGATGCATATTTGATTTAACAAAAACAGCTACCTCGCAAATATAAAGTGATGAGAATGTTAGTAAATCGTGTACTGAATGTTAAAACTGTTGATTGATGCGGAAGTGATGTAATGTACCGTAACTATGCATATCGTACGGCTATAAATATCTAGTGTGAGTGCGAAAGCCTGTCTGTCTGTTCGCTTCATAACTTCGATTTCATAACTCAACTAGTAGAGAGCACTCGATATATTGATTTTATTTTTACTGAAACGCATTCATTTTATCATCGCTTAAATTCAAATATGATTTTGAACAAAAGTTTTCTAGTTCATCGGAATGTTATTTATTCGCTCTAGTGTAGCATGTTTAGCAAACAAGAGATTTGAAATTCACTAAATGTTAACAATTTTTCGGCCTCGACTGCACAAATCGTCCTAGCCATTCCGCACTAGTTTTTTCAGAAAACATTGACCAATGACCACTGCACTGATGGCCTATTCAACGAGTACATGGACGTCATTCTTTGTTCCTACTTACATGTCGCGCAGTAACAATGTCAGTTTCCATGCATTTTTGCAATAATTTGTCTATCAAACAACACACACGGTCTACAATTACTGCTGATGATGGTCATAGGGCGGACACTCTGTGTCCGTGTCCATCGTGGGAACCGCTTTTTGTCGAATAGAAAGTGTCGCGTCCTTCACATGCCATGTAACACCGACAGCTGTCACCTGTTATGTACGTAACTAGGCACGAATATATATGATTATTATTATTATTATATGATAAAATGAAAACGGAAGTTTTCTGTAAGATGGAAACTATCAGCAATAATCCGCTTTTACAGCACTTCGGAGAACTGCGGTGTTGTAGTACTCAGACAAATGGCTTAGCTTCCAGCATGATACTCTGAAGTATTCCGCAAATAATATATTAAGTTTTGCTAGCAAGTCTTTTGTAAAAGATAAAAATAAGAAAGAAGATTTAATAAAGATAAAATCCTCTTATTTCTTCTAAGAAAGACTGCACCAGACACATTTCATATAATCGTAAACAGACCGCTTCAGACTTAATAGAAAACGCTTTTTAGGTTTTTCTTTACTTTTTAAGTTTGCTACTACGATACTCTTTATTAGCGCAAGTACGCACTGTCGTCACTTTCGTAACGCGATAAGTAGCCGCCATCCTGACACTGCATTCGTACATCCTAACATATTCACGGTGGACAGTCAGTCAGATACCTACCCATCGACAACACGTCTAACTCTACAAACTCAGTGCACTATAAAAGAGATATTATAGTCTAGAGATAACCTCAGAGCAAGTCAGACAATATTGCGCTAACAATAACATATCTCGCTGAGAGTCTGTCACCCTGGTACCTGCTACAAGGAGCTTAGTGCTGCAAACTGCTTACACTTACAATAGTAGTTCAAACATTGTGAAAGCTAATACTTTCTTCTTACACAAGCCTCCCAGGTAGTATTGTAAAGATTCTTATTCTTGTCTAAAAAGGTTCTTACCTAGGGACCAATTTGTTTTATCTGTAGGTTTTACTAGATTGTGTTCATTAGTTAGTTCGTTCTTTGATATTAGTGCAGTAAAGAAATACCTTGGGAACACCTGGACTATAGGTATTAAATTTGCAAGGTATTGCGAAACATTCAAGAAAATTGATTCAAATCTGTCTTCCCTAAAACCATAATAATACGACGCAATAAAACACACCGCCGACATGAGAATATAAAAGCTGGCAAACCGAAGCACGTTATAAGAATTTCCGTGAAACAAACCGAACCCATATTACGTTTGAAAGCGACCTTTTCACATACATATTTTCCTTAGAACAATAAATCCTTATTCCACAGTGCAGCCATCAAGTAATACAATAAGCCCGTAACTCGAGACTGTATTCAATAAATCGTACAGAAACGAGCGCGCAGCCACTGCAGCCACTGAACAGAGGGAATGCAATTCCTATTCCGCCCTTTGACAATAGCTACAAGCTACAAGCTGCGTTTTGCATAGAAATGGGAACGAGTGCGGCGCGGTTACACTCTGTTACTGGAGAACCGATCTGCACTCAGTATACAAGTTAAGGGTACCTTTTTGGCATGCCTGCTTTTTATAATAGTTTTTTAAACGATTGTAGATATCGATATAATGTATTGAAAACCACTTATAAAGTAGTTACCTGAATTTATTCATAAAACCCTTTTAACTGAAACATTTTAAATAAATAATACAGCACTTTTTTTTTCTCTCCAATTGATATCGTATTTAATTTCACATAACATGAGTCCTACTGACCTTCTCGCGCTATGGGAAATCAGTGGTACGGGGAACTAACAATATTGCACGAAGAAATTGTAAACTTACGACATAATCAATGTTTTCCTGCGATTATTTGAACACGGCATGGTTGACTATTTGTTCGAGCTGGAGCAGTTTGTCACAAGCTCACGAATTTAGAGAGAAAAACAGTAGCGTAATGTCTTTTTAAATAATAAATAAAATAGTCTGTTCAAAAATACGTTAACTTCTTTGACACCTCGTGAAGTCAAAGCTCAGCAATCAAAAGATAATTATTTATTTAAGAAAATCAAGAATGGCCACCAGCGCTTCTCAAAAATATCTTTTTACTCACAAAAATATAGCTCAGAGTCTAATTTATTCAGTGAATCTCTAATTAAGACCTGCAAAGCTTGGCGAGACTCAGCCAGAAATACGATATTTTATTTATTTTTTAAGGTAAATAGTGCAGGGTAAAGGTACCTAATTAATTTCGTATTAACTTAAACTTTCAGCTTTACACTAAAAAGGTCAGATGTCATAAAAGTTAATTAGTAAGAACGACTATTAATGGTAATTTTTGAGGTGGACTTGTGAATAAATAATATTATTTGGAAATAATTTACATTTTTCTCAAGGGAGAGTTCATTGTGATAAAAATTTGAATCATATTCAAGTTTTTTATAAAATAAATACCTCTGTAGTTTAAATCGCACCTTTTAAGGTAAACCGTTACAAGACGAAAAGTCAAAATTTTACACAGGAGCCAAATTAACAAAGAATGCACTCATCATCATCATCATCATTTCAGCCGAAAGACGTCCACTGCTGGACATAGGCCTCCCCCAAGTGTCGCCACATTGACCGGTCCCGTGCGACACGCATCCAGCGGATCCCTGCAACCTTCACCAGGTCATCGGTCCACCTAGTGGGAGGCCTTCCGACGCAGCGTCTTCCGGTTCGCGGTCGCCACTCCAGAACTTTCCGGCCCCATCGGCCATCCGTTCTGCGAGCAATGTGCCCTGCCCACTGCCACTTCAGTTTGGCTATTCTTCGGGCTACGTCGGTTACCTTGGGTCTCTTGCGGATGTCCTTATTTCTGATTTGATCACGCAAGGAAACTCCGAACATAGCCCTCTCCATTGCCCTTTGGGTGACTTTAAGCCTTCTGATAAGGCCCGTTGTGAGCGACCACGTTTCGGTCCCGTATGTAATCACTGGCAACACACACTGGTCATAGACCTTCGTCTTGAGACAATGAAGAATGCACTGATGTTTCACAATAAAATGAAAGTACATGATATTTTGAGCCATTTTTAGAAGTCAAGATGGGAGGTTTTTTTTTTTTAATAGAACTTATTTTATATGATTTTGTATTTTTTATTGTAACACTTTTCCATTCACTTATACTGTGACCAAACAAAATGTTAGACTATTGCCATCCAACGTGGCAACGCTGCCAACCTTCTGGGCACTTTTCCTATTGACAGCGATGTGGACGATCTTTTTGACGCGGTGTAATTCCTTTCCCTTTTGATATTTCTACATATTTTTACTAAACGAATCATATCTATGTTTGGATTTTCCGCCGAGGTGGTAACTGCCGCGACCGTAACTAAGTAGCTGTTACACTTTTTCTTAAAATTTTCGTCATCACTTTTCAACGAACAAGTCACAACTAAAAATATTGCAAGACACAATTTTGCATTTAACAACCGAATCTCTTTAGTTTTGTAACGCTAACATGTAGTGCCATTGATCGGCCATGAGTGGTTTTTTTAAGAAAGTGTCAAATATATCTGGTAGATTACTTAATTTTAAGAATGATAGCATTATTAACTCAATTCATGAAATTTTCGTTTAGTGCAGTTCGTAGGATGCATTTCCTCCACTGAGTAGCGGTTTCCTAGAACGGATCCTATCGGCTGCCTTTCACTGACAACTGTAGAGGGACTACTTTATAGTAGTCCCTCCCTGAAATAAAAATTATAATATGTATTTATAAGTGCAACAAACACTTATAAAAAGTAGAGAATTCTATTTTATTTGATTTAAATGTTTTATAATTTCTATCTATTATGTACATTATATACAGACTAAAAAGAACTAAAGTAATGATAAAAATAAGACTAAAAGTAGGAAAATATAAACATCTAAACAACGACAACAATAGGACACTTAGGCGACAAAGTATTCCTCCGCATCGCTGTCATCTGGAAACGTGCCCAGAAGACTGGTAGCATTGCCACGCTGAATAGCAATGTTAATTCTTTGGCCAAAGAAAGAGCCAGCCACGCGAAGTGTGGACCAGTCGGCGAGAGTTTTCCTTATAAAGGAGACGCGCACTCGGGCCCCATGACCCGAGCGTTTCGACCTCAAACGGCTCAAAACTGTAGTTACCAATAAGGTTACAGTATTTGCGCCGCTTGAGGATCTCAGCAGCCGCAGCAGCAGCGCCTGCACAGCCCGCCGTGTTTGCTAGGTGAGATGGCGCAAGGGTGTCGACACAGGTTGCGTGCCTCACCTAAGGCCTACCCACCTTCCAAGGCACCAACGTCATACCGTCTGGTCTCTTGCCATCGTCACGTACCAAGCCGTTTGGTCTAAAACCGCTGGTACGCCGGTGCTGACAAGGACTCGACGAATAATGTGGTTAATGCTGGCGTGCCGTGCAATGCGACCTGCGCTCCTGTAGCAGGACACGCCATGGTGTCCGAGGCTGTCGACAGCTTCACCGCAGTGACATCGATGCGGGGCAACACAAGGTGCGCCTAAGCGTAGACCCGGAACGATGCGTCATCCATCACAGTGCCAATGGTGGATGACGGTAGTGCCTGAAGCCACAACCCCGACTCCCATTCCCCCACGGCCAGTAGACGGGCACGCTCCACAGTATTGAATGACGTGTTTAAAAGGGTATTCCGTACAATACTGCAGAGCGGCACGTCCCACTGTCTCTGGGAGGACAGGTTGTCGGGCAAATCCGTATTGGGACAAGCCATTTTCCAAGCGTTCAACGCATCGGTCAAATACGGCACCTCAAAAACAACCAGTGAGGAAGACAGAATATCCCTGGTTAATTTTTGAATACCGTAGACCGAGGAGAGGAAGGCTGGTAAACTTATACTTGAAATTTTGCGGACGCCGAGACCACCCAAGCGAAGGGCAAGTGTGGCTTACTGTCAAGCTCGGTCGTCCAGGGCCACATTAAGTATTGAAGTTAGAGTGTTCCTAATAATTTGGTCTACTTTTTCTAAAAGCTGCGGATGCTTCCAAAGATGAGTGGAGCGAAGGCTATACGTGAATTTTGGTCCAAAACAACAGTAACGAATAAGTGTGAAGGCCGAATGAATGTTAATTTTGAAAAGTCTCTCCGAAACATCTTTAAAATTTTGAATTTTTTCTTCAATGAACGACTGAAAAGATTCGTCAAATATTGGTGAACCCAGGAGGTGAAGAGAATTGTTTCCGGTAATTTTGATATTTGGTGCCAAAGAATTAAATTAAAAGTAGAGTAGATTATATTCATACTGACAGCATCAGCTAGATACCAATTCTAGCTTGAAACGCCTTTATTTTTATCAGAAGCTGAAACGAAAAGTCCTAAATGCAAAAATATTATTTAATGTTCAGTAATAACATTATCTCTTGTTTTATAATTCTAAGCTTAATGTACTTAAAAGATAAAGTGAAAATGGTTGTCAATGAAACGTTGATACTTTATCAAACTGATAATAGATACTACAAATGTAGCAAATTGTTAATACTTGTCATTGTAACACATTTTGATTTTGAGACAATCGTATTAAGAATCAACATCAATGTTTTGACATTTAAAAAAGATAAAGATTTTAAATAGCATAGTGAGTGAGTTCCGACGGCTAATTTAATTGTATTTTTACAGCTTTTTAACTGACTTCAAAAAAAGGAGGAGGTTCTTTCTTTTTTTACGTTTGTTACCTCATAACTCCGTGATTTATGATCTGATTTGATTTTTTTTATGTGACTTATATACTTCCCGATTGTTCCCATAGATATTTCATCAAAATCGGTTCAGTAATTTGTTTTTTTTTCTTTAATACGTATTTTTCTTGGGCTATGTTGATGACACGATGATCCCTAAATAACTTCTAGTTACAATGTAAAAATTAATTCATGCCAAGAATTTGTGTGGTATACTATAACTAAAAAGAGTAAAATAAATGAGTTTTGCAGAAAGTTTTTTCTGCTTTGAACCATGTTTTACAGACAAACAAATAAAACAAAAAACACAAACGTTTATAAGCTAGGCACTTGACTGTTCACCTAAGATAGAGACCTTACCTTATTTTTATTAGCCATAAGTATTTGATATTTAACACGACAGGAGAAAAAGTACTTAATAGGTACCTATGCGCAAGAGCCATTAAACAACAAAATTAAAGTCCGCCTCCCTCGAAACAAGAACAATTCTATTATCTTCAGAAAACAAACAAACACATGCTTCTGAACTTCAGTGAAACATTTACATCGCGAAATAATAGCATGTTGAGGGTCACCCTTTCACAAACAAAGCCCTACTGAAATATTCAAATATAGTTCTCATAATGCTCAATTTGCTTTCAGAAACGAAAATTCTCTACGCATATGAAAGACCCTACTTTCTTGCGATAAAAAATGTATACGAACAATATTTTCTTGGACATAAACCAGGCTAAATTACGATGCTAGCTTGCCTAGAATAGATGAATATTACATATATTGCATAAATACTGCCGTTAACCTTACAAGTTGTTTGGCTATAGCGTTTTAAAAAAGGAAAATAAATTTTAAAATCTTGTTACCAGCAGACAACTTAGATCCAAGCCACTCAAAGTCGCCCACAAAAATATGTCAGTATATTATCCACCGGTCGTGAGAGACTTCCAGTGTATTCTGAGGTTAAACTGACACAAGCTATTAAGCTAATAACGCAATTACTAGAGCTCCAGGTTTTGTTTGAACTAATGAGACAGGTATTGTGCCTGCTAATACGATTTCTCATTCATAATTTGCTTAATTTGTATTTAGACACGTTAAAGCTTTAAAACTCTTTGAGACCAGTAGCACATTATTGTGGGAATGTCTGTTGCACAGAAGTGTTTGAAGGGCACTGAAGTGGACAGTCAAACGGATTAATTAATCGTCACGATTCCGATGCGTTCCAAACTAATCACAATCGTCATTAATTATTATTATTTACCGATTAGCAGATAGTAGGAACTCGCGGGCCTGTGACCGTTGTGCACCTCTTTCAAGCAATTATGGACAACATACGATATTTTTTAAAAGGACATAATCTCAATTTCCTTATCATTGTAACCACACACATGGAGTACAACGCTACTTATAATGATTGCCTCCATCGACTTAGTCACAGCCGCGGCTAATCCGTGGGAACCTTCTCTCATTGTTATTGATCACGCTTCTGCACAAATAATACAATCAAATAGTAATTACTCTGATTACTATTGTCGTATGAATAGGCTTCACTTGTTCATGAAACATTTTCCTGCATTCGTTATCGTTGTCCCTTGAATCAATGTAGAAATAATGGAGTATTCTTATTTTTAAATTAGTTAGATCTTAGTTTTCTCCAACGTTATCTGATTTCATTCATTATCTGCCGAGCCTTTTCCCAACTATGTTGAGGTCGGCTTCCAGTCTAACCGGATGCTGCTGAATACCAGAATCAACTATCTATGTGAACTGAAATAACTTGTTGTTGTTACATTTCTACAATGACTACCAATTCTACTACTTCACTGTATGCTTATTTTCTTTAATTTTATGTTTACCTGAGTAGAATTCGCCCCGCCTATATGAACAGATGGGGATGTAGATATAAAAGGTTTTCCTAGAACGAACGTCAGAGAACTAACACAGGGTACACAAAAAAATGAAATTCGAACTAACACAGTATAGTACCTACGGAATAACATGACTGTATTGAAGCAGACCGAAGCGGGTTTCTCTAAAGTAAAAGGACCAACAAAAAATGTGTTATTGGAATGTGCACGTAGCCGGCAAAATGATTTTTCGTCAAATATACGGCTTGCATATTCATGTTTGATCAAAGCCAGAGCAACGAAGTGACAGTGTCCTGTTCTTTTTTCAGTTAGAACTTGTTTAGAAGCACGAAAATATTGATAAAAGTTACATATGGGAGGTACGTAAGAGCACCTACACACTCCCACCCCGTATGGGATTTAGAAAAGTGTGCACGTCTGGTGTCTCCCTTCCGTATGTTGTAAACTCCGAAACTACAGGGTCGAAAATTAAAAAAAAAATCTATTATAAATAATGTATTGTATTTTTATCAACATTTTCAAAACAAACCCATTAGAAAGCTATAACAACAAATAATAAATATAAATTAAAAATTAAAAGGCGCTCGCCTACTACGATGGTACGGAACCCTTCATGCGCGAGTCCGACTCACACCTGGTCGGTTTGTTTATTTGGAGGAGTACAAACTTTAGTTCTAAAATGAAATCTGATTTTTCATAAAATATTTCGTAATTAGGTTTAGGAATTCTATATATACAAATAACAATACACACTCACACTCTACAGCGCAGCATTCATATATTCCCGAAACTGATTGTTTTGATATCTCCGGTATTTTTTGAACCTGCAATCCTACTCTAACGAAAACACACGATCCTCTTCACTTTGTATTTCTAGTAAAGAAAGCAGCTACACAAACATTTGCAAAGCGTAACAAATCCTCATAACCTTTTT
The DNA here is from genome assembly GCA_905163415.1 of Noctua fimbriata. Classification (NCBI taxonomy): domain Eukaryota; kingdom Metazoa; phylum Arthropoda; class Insecta; order Lepidoptera; family Noctuidae; genus Noctua; species Noctua fimbriata. The sequence goes on from LR990921.1 coordinate 903,785, forward strand.
GTATGAAGTGCTCTGTGACACAAAGAACAACTACAATAGTTCCTCTCTCAGATAATTCCACTAGCTCTACAGTCAGACTATCTGCTTTATTTATCGATCCAGCTATGTTCTGATGGTATAGTAAGACATTTAAAGATTTTTTTAGAAATTTGCCAAAAACCATATGTTGGTTTACGATAGTGACGGATTTAAAAGTTAAACAAATTAGTTCTTTCGGCAATTGTATACAATCTGTTCGACGTCTCGCTGCTCATCAGGCATATTTTGTCTTTCGCGGAAGGTTGCGTTTCATGCGAAGTTTTCGGTTTCTCCAGTGGGTGCTCACTGAACACAGGCGGTAGTATTGGAGGTGTATAATGTGGAATTTGAGTCCCCGAAACACCTTTCTTCTTGACCGATTTTGGTTTCGGTGTCCGAATAGTTTTTTCCGCTGTACAGTGTTTTTTTATAATTATCTGTAGCCTGGTCCATTTTTCGAATTCTCGCTTTAGAAATAGAGAAGTGCAGTTAGTTACTTCTTTACTCTTTTAAAAGATTAATGTTATCATAAAGCTCTTTATTATTATTCTGTGATTCGACGATATGACGTATTTGTTAGAGTTAACATCCTCAAGGAGGGATTGGTTTGATGACACAACAAACTTGAACGTCGTGGTTTTCTAAATGTTCGTTCTCCATTATAATGTCGTTAGTCAACTGTTTCGAACTGAGGCAAGTCGTAGAGAGACAGATATAATCTGATTATTAAAATTCTAAAATAAGACACGAACTCGCAACCTCTTCAGTACGAGTACACGTTATCGTCCCTCGACCAAATGAAATGTTGGAAGAGGTTTCGAAATTACGCGTTGCTAAACTACATGCAGATTTTTTTACACCAATGAAGTCGTTAGATGATTCATGAGAAATAATTATTGTTCTTCTCTTTATTTATGCACCACCTTGTAATAAGTCAATTTATATGATTTATACATCACTATCGCTTCTTTAGTTATACTGCTCTACAACACAATGTCGTTGAGTTATTGTTACTTTTCGTTGACACTTAACTGTCCGACTTGGATTTTTGTTTTTCACTGATTCTTTAGTATTTTTGAAGATAACACTCACACTTCGTTATTGGACTACGTTATTATCCATGTTCATGTTCCTTCTTTGCCCTTTGTGTTCCAGGGCCGCGGTATCTCTTTCGAACAGTCCCGCAGCCCAAGACATTGAGATCTTGATGATGACTGAGATAACATTAGAAACTTATTAGATTATTTTCTGTGACCGTTTGAAACTTTTTTTTAAGTTACTCTCGTTCCGTAAAAACACTTGTTTATAAATAAAGCGTGATTTAAAACCATTCAAAGCTGCTTTCAACCGATCGACAGTTTTGCCTGCAACATGTAGATAACACGCTCGTATCCTCTCCGTCAAAGAGGATTCTCGTTCGATACCGGATTATTTGTTTGATTGGCACCGGGAGGCGGTACGCAGCAGTACGGCGGCGGTGTGCTTGATTTGCTTGTGGTTCTGCGAAGCATGTTCGTTTGTGGAGAGATACACAGATATGGCTGATATTTGCAGACAGCCGCTGCACTTAGTTAATTGATGCAAATATTATCGGTTGCTTTGGTTGCGGTTGCTTTGAATGTTCGACGTATGCATTGAAACTGTGTTATGTTTAGGGTGTTTTGTAATTTACGCTAATTGGAAGCCGACATGTTATTGTAACGGCTATCTACTCGTTATGTGCTATATCTTTATACTTATATAAAAATAATGTCTGTTCGTATCCTATACGACTCCTAAACGATTTTGATGAAAGTTTGCACAGTCAAGTGGTTCTACATCGCCAAGGAAGGTTTCTGAAAAAAGGCACACAACGCACAACTAGTCATTAATAAAATATTACCTCGGTGGTCTGGTAATCGCTAGCGCTACGCGAGTTTGATACCCAGGTCGGGCAAACTGTGATGTCATCATCAGGAACTTCTCAAATTAATAGTCCGGAGTTAGGATTTGTACCCGGGTGGAAATAGGCTTGCCGAATTACATGGGAATTAAGCACAACTAGCCAACTGTGGGTGTACAATAGGCGCACCTCTGCTTAACACTTCGTGAATAACAGGCGTGATATATGGGTATTTTCAGTTTATATTGTTACAGTTTGTGTTGCGTGGATAGAAAAATAACAAGTAGATATTATGTGGATAAAGTAACTGGAAGGTCTCTGCCCAAATAGAGAGTAGCTTAGTTTCGATCACCCGCCATATATATATAAGAAGGGTCAGGCGCAGCCGTGCAGGCGAGAGGACTGACAACGTCATACGTCACGTGCGTGCAGCATACAAAGTATGAACGAGGACGAAACAACATGAATATTTAAGGATAGTAGCAGGTGGCGTTCGCGTTGTGTACTGCGTGTATTACTGCTTATCCCCATGGGACAAAGATGTGAGATTAAATAAGGTTTCAATATTGGCATGCTATGTGCAAGCGCAGTGAGTAAATCTATAAATACGTTAGCAGTGCCATCTTCCGGACCAAGCCGTTCGTTCAGGCCAGCAGTCCTAATGATTGCGCCACCGTCAGATCGTCACAAGATCGCGTGCCACGCCGCCATTGTGTCGTGTGATCGTGTCTGGTCGCAGCCAACGCCGCGCCGGCGCTGCCGACTGCCTCAACTAGGAAGCAACCGACCTCCACGCAACAACCCTGACCTACAACCTCCAACCAAAACACCACAACAACTACACCCTCAACTCAAAACCAAACTCTATTGCGAAAACCATAAAGTATTGTGTCTATTGAAAGACAATTAGGAGTTACGACGTAAAGGTCGATGAACGTTATACCTCCGTCCCGCTCTAACACGCTTATTTTTTTGTTATAAAATATGACATACGAAGCGATCAGATAAGTTTATTTCCTCGTGTTGTTAAATATTAAAATGGTTTCATGAAATGTTATGGCTCGTCATTTACATCGGTTGGGGGAAAGGGAAAGAAAATCTGTTAGATAAGGAAAGAGATCCTATTTCTTGGAAGAGGCAATTTTCCGATGTAATTACTGTTTAATCAGCGCATCGCTAGTTCCTTGATCAGAGATAAAAGACGGCTTAGGTACTGTTTCTTTAACAGGGAGAATCGTTTTTTAATTTTGACCTCCACCATAACTCTAACTGGGTTTAGCTTTAGTCCAAATAAAAGAATATAAAGGAAAGCCTTTCCGATAATCACAATCAGTTAACTCGCTGTAGTTCAAAGGAACGATGAGAATATTGAGTCGCAGAACAAGACAAGTGGGCTGATGTCATGCTAACCTTACATTGTTCTGGGGAACCAAAACAGATAAAGATTTGAATGAATGTAGAAATGATGAAGATAGAAATGGAAGAAATAAACAGTAGATAATTACGTATGGTTAATTTTGTGGAAAAACAATTCATAATAATATTTTATTATGTGTGTGGGTTGGCAAAGCAATTATTATTATTTATTAAAGTCTAATAATATACATAAAGTTTAATACCTGGCTTTATTTAGAGAATTGAACTAATATACAGTATTTTTATGACAAAATGATCAAATAAAACTTACATAAATAGACGTCTATCTGTACCAACACGGCCAACACGGCCCCGGATGCTACACAACTTGAGTGTATGTGAACCGGAATAATGCAATGACCTTTTCTACGAAGATTAATCGAAGACGTATAGCCTTACTGCTAGTAGGTAGGACCTACATTAATAAGAAAAAATATAATATTTTTGATACTAATGTTCTATCAAAATATATAGTTGGAGATATCGTATTTTGGGATACGGTATAGGAACCAAAGTCGAACAAATAACCCGGAATATTAACTAGTTGTCGGTGACTTTTCCGCTTTGATATCTTCACGCGCCACGTGACCACTAGAACACCGAGATAGTTCATGTGCGTATAACATTAGGTACATCTGTCTAACCCCTCAGGGAGTACAGTCGTGATGTTACTTGTTACGTGGTGGTACAACAGAGGTTTTCCAGCTACAAACTGAACTTAGAATTGAGGTAGATGAAAATTGAAGATTTGAAAATTACTTGCCACTAAAAAGAAACCGCATCGTCCCCAGAAACATTGCTACGCCGACGGCAATCAGCAAGGTAACCGCGGTTGGGGTAGGCTTCGGTCTCATGCTAATGTCGGAAGTTCCAGTAGCGTTATGCTCTATGCAAGCAGATAGCTGAGTCAACAATATACATACTACAGTATAGTACTAAGACTTCACAGGTTATCGGAAACTCATCACCTGTGTATTCTGCTTATTAAATTGTCCTGACAATCATAGTTGTTATACCTAATGTAGAAGATGTATCGATCTCGACATCACCAGTCAGAGGTATCACTTTGCCTGGTAAGCGAATGAATGTAGCTTATTTATAAATTTGAGACAGAATAATTGTATTAGATGAAAATAATATAATAAACTTACTGAATCCTTCCCACAGTATTGTGAGTAAAATAGCCTTCCATTCAGCCGCTAACAAATTGTTCCGTGGATCAGAATCCAAACGTCCATTATGTACGGCCAGAACGGTTGGTAAGACGTCCTAACCCAAAGACTCATTTTTTGCTTATAGTATTATTCATTACGTTTTCGCTATCATCTCTAGCTCTCCACAGTTGGCACAATAAGTTTTACAAAGGCTAATAAGATCGCAATAACAATGTTTTAAAGATAATCAGACAACGGCTGCCAAGCTTAAATGGAACTGCCACATGCCGGAGCAGCCACGGGCTTTAGAAACCACACATTGGGTCGCAAAGGGTAACGCGACCGTACGTTGAAAACGACTCCCAATATTGGGTACTGCAGTGAGATACTACATCAGTCAACCTCGACTTCCGAATGAGGTGATTAGAGGACCAGATATGGAAGCCAACACAAAAGCCGGATCAAGATCAGTGTCAGCGCTACGACCCATGGAAGGACTACATTTTTCAACTCAGCACACAACAACTAACACAACACCTAGATCAACGCAACCATTGCCTAGTCACCACAACAGCTATATCAACAAGTGATAGACAACGCACAATGTATGCCATACATTGCGTAAGTGATGTTACTTACTCTGAAAACGGTCAATGAACTCGCGTCGCGTGATTACAGATTTGAGCACAACACAACTGAATGCACAGAAGGTTCATTGGGAGCCGTCTTCAGAGATAACCGATAGAAATCACAATCAGAATTTACCTCTATATTTGCTATTTCTTCATGCCTCTCTAGTCGCTACGTACTGGTCGGACAAGATCGACTCGAGAAGAAATAGAAGAAGAAACACACTTCCAAATATTTTATAACGTCCAGCTGTTACCTAGGTACAAAATCTGTTGCATAACTGATAATCTGGCAGGAAGTATCCGTCCGAATTCTGCAAAACAGTTCCCAAGAGTTGGTTTCAGAAGAGCAAAAAAGCAGCCATAGATAAAGTTTAAATTCTGACGAAGAATTATCAACCTTAGTTATTTAATCCATGATTTGTATCCTAGCTTCCGGGTATGTTTCAAACAATTATCACAAAATAATTTATCTGATGGTTACCTACAAGTGCGCTGACTTTCTGCTCATTTCTGCTGAGCTACACAATTGAGGACCGAAACGTATAAATTCGTCATTTGCTAATTCTATAACTGAATGAAAGTGTAGATGGCGCACATCAGACATGTGGTGAATTGAAATGGTTTATCTGTAGACACAGTTCCGTTCGCAAACCTGACGATACCTGTCGTTGGAAAGAATCCGAAATTGAAAGTACAAGACCCTCCTTTACTAGTATTGATACTGACTGTATGGGAATAGTTCATGGTGTGATAAAACCATGAAGTTTCCATCACACCAATATTTTAACAAAAAACAAATGACACCAGTCGTTATTTAAGTCGATATGCATGCATTCCAAAAAATCTTTTCAGAATCATTTGTATGTTTCAAAGCTACTTTATAAATCGTCAAGAGTTGCTGTACCTACTGAACCATTGATGTTGGATGCAGACTGCAAACTGCAGGGTCTACGACCACGAGGCTTCTCAAAATAACCAGTTACAAAATAACTCCAAACTATATAGTTAATCACGCGTTAATAAGGCGAGTCGTCTACCTACCACCATTTAAATACTAGTGCTGGTGATATTTAGGTTAGACCATACTTCATGCTTAACCAACTCCTAACTGCCATGTACTGAGCAGTCAAGTAAGCTGAATAGCCCATAGTCAAAGTATACCAGACAATATAATACAAGTCATTGGTAAACTTGCTTAAACGTTGCTTACTTTTAACACGAAATGCATTTAAACAGTCCCGCCAAAAACTTAAACAACTAAATACTTAGCTAACCACTGATTGGCTAATCACCGTTAACGTCACTCTCGACCAATAGCAAGTCACGGTGACCCTGACCACACACAAATCTGTTTGTCATTCTTTCTTATGAGCATCCGATTGGAGTCAGCTAATTACGTTAAACAGTTTGCTCGTAAACGAGACTGCATTCAAAGATGGCGGAGTTATACTGGTTCAATCAATGTGACAGAGATGTGGTATTAAGTTGTTGAATTTATTGTTTAATAGGTAGTTGTGTTGATGATACTCGTACATAATGCACATCTCTATCATAAATAAATACAGTAGGTAATGTTGATACTCGTTAGGTGTTTCCTGTACGCTAACGAGTGCGTTAGGTACTAGTGTTATATAAGATGTACCTGAGAGAATTAATATCTTGTGTTGTACTCGTGTACAAGTTGGGTTGAATGTAGACTAAGTTAGTGATTGTGAAGATAATAATTATTGTGATTGTAAACTAGATAGGTATGTTTATCAATGTTTGTTGCTTTTCTATAGATGTGGACTAGCAGCGGACAGCCGACACGGACTGGTACTTCGGGCTGGCAGAGTACGAAGCGATATAGATGTGGACTAGCAGCGGACAGCGGACACGGACTGGTACTTCAGGCTGGCCAGAGTACGAAACTCCGACCCATAAGAAAAATAGGTACTTACTATCAACAATTGTAGGCTAGTTATTTTTTGGTCGTTTTCATGAAAATATCAGGTGTATCATTTCTAATTACAAAGTCAATAAATCATATTTATTTATGAAAATTGGTTTTACAAAACACTTTTACATGTCACATCGTGTTATGTTGTAAAACTAGATGGGAGTGTTTTGCACCTGACTACTCTGAGAATAAACATCCGAGACAAACTCAGAGGTCACCGTCTCTTTTAAACTTCAGACACTGGTCAAGTCAAATGAGGACTATGCAGATTAATGTCAGTGATGGTCTTTGGAAGAAATAACCACAAAGATTTGAGGGCCGTCCAGTCAGTGCAAGCATTTTTCATTGATCGTGTAGCTCGACTCATAATCAAAGGAGCTCAACGACACGACGAACAATACCAAAGAAAAGACATTTGGGTAGGCCGCATAAAGTACTCAAACTGCCAGACAATCGTGGAACTAACTAAACTTAAACGTAAAAAAATAAAAATATTATGACCCAACGTCAATGTCGAATGTTCTAGTCCCTAAAACAGTGAATACGGACAAACACGACGAAAATATATATTTGGATAACCTAGTAAGAAATGTGGGTACAGTTAACAGGAAAATGTTGATACCTAATAATGAATGATGTAAGGAGCTGCACATATATGTATATACGACATGTTGAATCTGCCTAAGTCTGCACTAGCTGCCAGATTGTCCTTCCGCACGAAAATAAATATTATTGAGAATTCGAGGTGTAGTATTTTCCTGTGACATTGGTCTGGTGGAAAGAACCGGGGTTTATGAATGTATTAAATAAAGATTTTAAATTATAATGCCTAAAAACCCAATATAACCCCCCCCCCCCCTTGCCTATTATAATGCCTATGCTTATTGTTGTATCTGTGCCTGTGACTATTCATTTCGAAACCCTAGGCTATCACAAAGGGTTCGGATCCGGGATCCGGCCGGATCTGATTTTAGGAAATAAAATAAATACCCAAATTGAATACTAAAAAAAAGAAATATTATAAATTAAATGTACTGAAAATATTCAACTTTTTGACAGGGCTTTTTACATGGTAACTCTCGTATCGCAATCAAACCAACATTAAAGTAGGAACAGTATTTTTAGTAGATAAACTGTAAGAAATTGGTCGGTGACCGTCCCGACCGCTACGTTACGACACCGACAGCGTGCTGAGCGGCTGACGGCTGACGGCTAAGCCTATTACCTGTCGCGTGACATTGACACTCAATCGATAACAATACGGATTTGGGCATCGCTAGCTGATTGTCACACTTTTAGTAACATTCTACAAAATAACAAAAGAAAGTTTTACGAGGGCAAACCTAAACTCAACTTTGAAGTAGAGGAAATATGTTCTGGTTACCCGTATTCCAATTAGGTATATGAAAAATGTTTTACACTGTTGGAATTTAAACTCTCAGTGCTGAAGAGAACGTCGGAAGTCCAACATTGCGCTTTTTTTCAGGCGTTAATTGAGGCATCGCCTAGTGTTAGTGAAAACGGGCACAAATGGCCATATGACTACATCCCTCTTGTTAGTATTTTGTTTCTACTTCATACATTGAGTCGCGTTACGCGTACTACTGAGTATGCATCAATGCGTGTAGGAAATACTTCATACATTGAGTCGCGTTACGCGTACTACTGAGTATGCATCAATGCGTGTAGGTAATACTTCATACATTGAGTCGCGTTACGCGTACTACTGAGTATGCATCAATGCGTGTAGGAAATACTTCATACATTGAGTCGCGTTACGCGTACTATTGAGTATGCATCAATGCGTGTAGGAAATACTTCATACATTGAGTCGCGTTACGCGTACTACTGAGTATGCATCAATGCGTGTAGGTAATACTTCATACATTGAGTCGCGTTACGCGTACTACTGAGTATGCATCAATGCGTGTAGGAAATACTTCATACATTGAGTCGCGTTACGCGTACTACTGAGTATGCATCAATGCGTGTAGGTAATACTTCATACATTGAGTCGCGTTACGCGTACTACTGAGTATGCATCAATGCGTGTAGGTAATACTTCATACATTGAGTCGCGTTACGCGTACTACTGAGTATGCATCAATGCGTGTAGGTAATACTTCATACATTGAGTCGCGTTACGCGTACTACTGAGTATGCATCAATGCGTGTAGGTAATACTTCATACATTGAGTCGCGTTACGCGTACTACTGAGTATGCATCAATGCGTGTAGGTAATACTTCATACATTGAGTCGCGTTACGCGTACTACTGAGTATGCATCAATGCGTGTAGGTAATACTTCATACATTGAGTCGCGTTACGCGTACTACTGAGTATGCATCAATGCGTGTAGGTAATACTTCATACATTGAGTCGCGTTACGCGTACTACTGAGTATGCATCAATGCGTGTAGGTAATACTTCATACATTGAGTCGCGTTACGCGTACTACTGAGTATGCATCAATGCGTGTAGGTAATACTTCATACATTGAGTCGCGTTACGCGTACTACTGAGTATGCATCAATGCGTGTAGGTAATACTTCATACATTGAGTCGCGTTACGCGTACTACTGAGTATGCATCAATGCGTGTAGGTAATACTTCATACATTGAGTCGCGTTACGCGTACTACTGAGTATGCATCAATGCGTGTAGGTAATACTTCATACATTGAGTCGCGTTACGCGTACTACTGAGTCGCGTTACGCGTACTACTGAGTACGCATCAATGCGTGTAGGTAATACTTCATACATTGAGTCGCGTTACGCGTACTACTGAGTATGCATCAATGCGTGTAGGTAATACTTCATACATTGAGTCGCGTTACGCGTACTACTGAGTCGCGTTACGCGTACTACTGAGTACGCATCAATGCGTGTAGGTAATAATTCCCGTCTGGTTAACTTTTTGTTCCGCAAGAGAACTACTAATACCACAATTAATATTCTTTAAGCTCTTATTAATTTCATTTAATTTTAACTTAGCGTTAAACTCGGTAGGTACACAAGAACAACGCTTCATGCTATGAAAAAAACACATTTATAACTAAGTAAACAAAACATACATATTTAATAAATATTACTTAACATTAATAAATAACAAAAAAAGGCAGTAGGTATTTGTACCGCTTGAGGCTCTCAGCATCCGCAGTATAACATAATACTTATTTTGATATATTCAGAGTAAGTAAAATGGTTGCAAAAGCCAAAACGCACGTGTATATCAAGGTCTACCGAAAATATTAATATCGCATGGCAAAAAATCTCCGGGGACAGAAAGGAACTTAATCAAGGCAAAAACATCTGAGTCCTGAAATAGTAAGGAGGCATACGTCGCGTGAGGTACCTCCCTCTCCAGGGAAACTGGGACATTTACCGCTGTAATACGTCGAGCACCATACTCTACACGGGCTACACGACGCCTCTTTCTATGGGCTTCTACAAGATTTTTGTAAGAAATTAATTACATCACGCCTTAACCCCCGAGGACGACGCAGAGGGGTCCAGTAAGCCCATCTACCGCCAGATGTATGGCTGTGTTTCCACCGGAGATGTGCGAGCATGCGTCATGAAGGTAGGGTGACACCATAGACTCCCGGGACAACTAACCATACTAATAATGCGAAAGTAACTCTATCTGACACCTTTTCAAGCCTTATCAGCAGAACAGACTAGGCGCGGAAGGCCCACGACCTCCCGTGACAGAGGATTCTGTACTTTTTATCCCGGTAGTAAGGTCCCGTGAGATATTTTCCGACCTAAAGGCTGGTTGAATAGAATAGAACAGAATATCATTTCGCTAACAGAGTAGAAATACATGTCCAGCAGCCAAGAAAATATTGCATATTTAAATTTATTTATAGGTAGCTGTCTGTCTGTCTGACATATAATAGCAGCTTATTGAAAATCTTTATCGCCATGCAGTAGGCATGTCGACTTTACAAACGAAGTTTTTTGATAACTTAGAAACTAGCAAAGAAGCAAATTACTTGTTTATACTCATGTTTAGATAGGATCACCGGATGCTGATACCATCAGACTATAGTTCGAGATAATCAAACACTTGTAGGAAACCGATTTGACTGGCATTACACAGAGTACTGATATACTATCTTGAGAATCGAGATAAATGATGACAAGCCATTCTCCCTGAAACTATTATAAATGGGTAAAACATGTTTTTTCGACAGGATAAGGATTTTATCGATCGTTTTACGTATGAACAAAAAAGAGTACAAAAGAATATACAATAGTAAAATTGTTCCACAACTAAAGCTAACTATTTATTTCAATAACAAAATACCAAACCAAATTCGTCAAACTTTTCTTCCACAGCTCTGTCATCATTATACAAAATAGCCTTTCAGTACTATTATAAAAAAGGAAACTACTGAGGTGACGGCTACTGCGAGACGTGTGGAAGACGAAGGCATGTTGCGCTGACCACAACGTGCTGATGACGGGAGCGCGAGCGCGTAGAGCAGCCGCTGTCTCTTTTCCACACAATTCAAATTTTTGCTACAAACGGTCAGAAGTTTCGGTACGAGCCAAACTTTCTCGCCTGAAATGTTGGGACCAGTGTGGTTGACCGAAGCATTTGCATTGGTCTGCTGCGATGTCTTCTATCTTTTAAAACGCCCACGCCTGTAATATCCGAAGGGTTAGGACAGGGGTGTATCTAATTGTACACCCAAATTTCGCCAATTACGTTTAAGTTCCATAAAATAGGGGACGAACCTATTGGCATCAATCGAAACACCGTGGCTGATACTGAGAAATCCTTGAATACAAAATTCAATTACACTTTGACCGGCCTTTCAAACCCGTAAGAACCCGAAGACCTCGTACTCAACAGTCGCGCTTGCGGCCATTCGGCCCAAATAATAAGTCCAATGTCTTATGGTTGTACAGTCCCAAATAACGGTGTGGGTCTCATACACCATCACTGAGCAACAAATTCACCAGTTATCAGATAGCAAGAAGATGCGTGTCCATCAGAAATCCATTATCACGACAACTCGACGCCCATTTCAGCTCATCCTAATCCTAATAAAGACAGATACAGATAAGACGAGCATCAGACTATAGTACTAGGCAAGCGTGAGTGTAGTTAGTATTATCTAGTTAGATTTGGGGCGTTATTCTTATTATTATTGGTGAGGTTCTTCAGAAAGGTCAGGTCCCTAGTACTCGCAACCGGCTTACGTGTATAACCAAATGTATGGACGTGGACGAGGCAAATGGAGTATGTAAGGATCGTAGCAGGTGGCGTTCCGTAGTTTCTGCCTACCTTCAAAGAAAAACGGCGTGAATCAATGTAGTATGTGAGCCATCACCGCCATTCTTCTACAAATTCCGAACTGCTCTAATACCAATATAATTACGTTCAGTACCGCTTTAAACTGGTTACATTCGAAAACATGCTTGACCAATCCATCGCTGACTCTAAATAGAAAGAGAGAAGAAGAAATAGTTATAGAAATAGGTATTTTTGAATACTACAAATCTCGGCCAGGAATGCTAAATCTCGTAATGTTATGGGTGAGAAACATTTGTAAAAAACATTATCAGGTTGTAAAATCTAAAACCGAAGAATGTTTCGGTTAATTATTGATCATAACCTTTTAATTGTTGAACAAAAACAGCTGTTTCTAGTGAACTAATCGTAAAAGAATGGACCTTGCCCCCCCCCCTCCTCTTCCCTTGCCGCGGTGTTGTCCCCGCCGCCTAAGACGCCGCCGCCTCCGTCACACAGTTACATGTAAGACTGGTTCTAATCTGTTTGTTTGTTTACATTTATGTATATGCAAACAAGGCTCTTTAGTTGAAGGACTATAAATTTTGTTTTAATTATTTCTGTTCAATATTCATAGCTGCAGACTTATATCTTTATAGTACTTGTGAGAACATCATAAGCTAATTCCTAGCATGTCATTTCTTCCGTAATATTAATTTTCATTAATTTTCATCGTCTGTTGTGCAACTGTACCGACCAAGCACTCATGCGCCGACCGCGTCGTATTCATAGAAACCTTTTCAACGATGTAGTGACACTCACGACGCTACAAACTAATGAAGAGCCAACACAATAGACTATTACTATTACTAATAGCACAATAACAACCGCCCGGAGCATCCGACCGACATACACTGTGGTCACCTCCGACACTCCCCATGAAAATTACCTCAAATACGATTTTAAACGAGATATTAACCTCCCACTACAGTCTTAGCGTAAAGACAACAGTTATGTAAAACAAATATAATAAGATTTCCGTAAGCGTGAGAATCGTCTCAGCGTCGCCGTCGGCGTCAACTAGCAACTGCCTACATCTAGGTAACTAGCAAACACTTAACACTTTGTTGACAAAGGCTCGTCGTATCGCACTCTCACATTATCTCACTCACGAAAAGTCTTGCCACTAGAAACCAACCTCATGGAAACCTTCCTACCCTCACTATTATTCTATTGACTGCAGCCCCGTGATCCCGTCCCATGACATCACCGTACACAAACAATTCTATCATAATTTCAGTGAATACTTTCAGTTATGAAGTAGCGCCCGTATAACGGCACACCGAACCGCTCCATGGTCTGTCACAACTATTAACCACATTTACGAAACAGTGACGAAAAACAACAGAATCCACGGCACACGATAGCACGCCCGGCCATCAGGCAGAGCATCTAATGCGATAACAATATCCCTCCCGATACACTAAGACCGACAAATTTGCTTTAGGATGATGCGGCCTTGGTGCGTTTCCAGTGACTCACGTGTACACTTAAGAAAAAATCCAATTTTCTCCAAAAATTGTGAAGTAACAGTGCGGTCACGACGAGCACTCGTCTACAAACAATGAAGAGTAATCAGAGGACTGAACACCAGTTGTTAAGTCTAGTTTTAATTAGAAGGTGTTGTGCTGTGCAGGTCGCGGGGGGTGTGGGCGAAGTGATGAAGGTTTGACACTTACGGGTGTAGTGTGGACACGGGAGCTGATGCGCGGCGCGCGGTGAGGCGCGGGCGACGTGCGCTTGCGACAAGCGTGGACGCGCGACTGGACGCAGCGCGAGGCGCGAGGCTCGCGGGGTGATAACCGCTGATAAGCGGCGCGTCATCGCTTACGCAGCGTGCCGTTAAAGTGACGCTGCGCACACCGCCGGAATCATTATGTTCGGTAATGACAGGTGAGAATATATCGTCCACTCCGAATAATATATTTAGGTGCCGTCGACTCTGCGCGGTAGGGATCTGTCGTGAAGTCATTTTCCTTCATTTTTATTGCCTACATTTTTAATATAACACGATAAAAGCATAAAAAACATTTCATCATTGCCTTCATCCACAGCTTGACTTAACCTACTTGGGTTCTCATTGCTTGCTCCAACTCTCGCTTGCGCAACTATGGCTTGCTCCAAATTCTAACTACGATGGCAAAATATCATCCACCCTCTCGATTTAAAAACAGGAATCAGGAACAGAGTCCCAGAACTACTAGTGATTTAGGCTACACAAACAAGGACATCCCCAAGGCGAACTGTATTCTGAATCAGGCCCTCAATCTAACCACCTAACGAGAGACGATGAAATGTTCTTACAGATTGAAGTGTTATTTCATCAGCCTTTCGTTAGGTTGCTGCTGGTAGCCGCTATGTCAACTGACAATGCAGATTCCTCTTTACACATCAATGTGTATTGGATTTGATTGTTGTCTTTATCAGCTTTTACGAGGTGTTCGCTATGCGGGATGGTAACATCTACCTCCAGCCATTGGGCGGCGCTAGTAGATTCATCATGGCGACAATAGTCCTCTCAAACTCTCAGTAACAGTTTATGGGAAACTCTGTTTGAAAGTTTGAAAATGAGGCTGTAATGTACCCAGCACTGGGTACATTACAGCCTGATTATAAGGGTATGGTTAGTCCTATGATACGTCTGGCTCCCAACCTTACCTGCACTACATTCATACGTGGTAGCAGCAAGTCGCGACACAACATTATCCAGCTCCGCTGCCTCTCAATTAGCATACATACGACGAAACTGGAAAAAATTGTCTCGTGACTGTCGCTTGCACAATAGGTGGCATGGTGCCGGAGACCTTAGACTGCCTAAGACGGGGTATATATGTAGTATTCGGTGCTACACACGAGTGTATTCGACATAGAGGAGGCAAAATACTTAGAGTACCTTCATTCGGTTTCATGATTTCATCTTAATTTCATTCATCATGTCGCATTAGGCCTTATAAAAGATAACCGGCCTAAAGAAATGTTTGATGAGTCTAGAACTAGAATAGAGAGCAAATGGTGATTGAAGTGGTGGAATAATGTCGAGCGGTGGATTGTTACAGAGTTGTTATACATTTGTTTAGTTACAGAAAGTCATTTATAAAATAGTTACACATCTCAGGCGAACTAAATTGTTTTCTTAACAAAAGGATAAGTGATCAGTGTGATCATTCATCAAATATTACTAAGCCAGAGCAGTAACATTATTTAAATAACAAACATTCTACTGCTCCGGCCACACTGATTCACAGTTGATTCAGGCGATAGCATTAGCAATTCCCAAATTGAAACCACAGCCTCAAAGTGCCCACCAAACCGCCACCACATGTTAGCTTTATAATTAAAAACAGATTTTCAACCACGACCATAAAGCTTTAAAACCATTACAGGAAAGCGCACACATTTGCCGCAAAGACAACCATTGCTTTGGAGTAACACCGTAGTTCCTGCCGGGAAATGCAATAAAATGGCAGCCAGGGCACTCAAACCTTTGTGTTTTTGTGCGTTATACGCCGGCCGCCGCGACAGTTACATAAAAAACTTCTTTATTTGCCAAATCAAAATAACAACCTTGCACAGTTCAGTAAGTTACAAATTAGCAGTAGACGTAGTTACAATTTTTGTTTGTTACATGTCGGTACCTACTTATTATGGTTGTTAATACAGAACTGGTTCGCTCGAAGTTTTACATACTACACAGCAATTAATAAGCTTTTTTACAAATTGATGATGATATGGCTAATCAGGAAACCAATAAAATTCGTAAAGTTTGTCTAAAGTCTTGTCAAATCCTAAATGTTTTATTTCTTTATGAACATGGCTAATGAGGGACCACAGCAAAGACGGGGTACAATGGGTAGCCAACTAGAAACTCCTCTACGTTCTATCTTCCTGTACAATATTCCTTATCTTAAATCATAAGTACGCGATATCTCTTCAGGTAATTGATTATTACGGAATTTTGATACTATATCAGAAAGTTCCGAATCGCGTTCTTGTTCTACAGTTAACCAACCTGTATCTAATTCAAGAAAATTTACTTTTCGGGGTTCAGAATAATTAATGTTTGACAAATTGCGAGATAAGAAATCTGCATGAGTCATCTGTCGACCTTCTTTGTACACGATATCAAAATCGTAAGCCTGCAATATAGATATCACGTTTTGGATGTGAAGCTTTGAGGGAGTTACAATCGGTAAATACCGTGAATTTTTGTCAATGTCGAAATATTCGTTTGCTTTTACTACCGCCAGGGTCTCTAACTCATAAGAGTGATAACGTGTCTCTGCATCTGTGGTCTTTCTACTGTAATAAGCTACTACATGAGGGGGTATCATTATGTTTTTGGATAAGAATTGCACCATATCCCTCACTACTTGCATCGGTATAGAGTTCAACCGGCAAGGAAGGGTCAAAAACTTCTAAAACTGGTTCGGACGTTAAAATGTGTATTTTTTTGTGTATTTGGTCATGCTCTGGGGTCCACTTAATATTACCCTTTCCTTTTGGTAAGGGATACAATGACCGGATTATAATATGAAAAGTAAGGAATAAACTGTCTAAAATACGTAGCCAGCCGTATGAGCTGCCTATCTTGAGTGACATTAATTAGGCTTGTATTTTTTTTTTGATTTGGTCTAATTTCCCCGGCTTAAACTATAACTATACCCGAGGTACACAGTTTGGACTTTCAGAAACAAACACTTCTTTAAATTGAACGAGAATCCTGCATTGGGCAGCATTTTAAGTAATTTGTCTAAATGGTTAAGCCCCCTCATTAATATCTTTTGAAATTGAAAGTACACCATCCATGAAAACTAAAATCTTTTCTTCATTCATAGGCTTTAAATCAGTATTAATAGCATTTTGAAAAATGGAAAGGGGCGTTACGCAATCCAAAGGGCATAGCCAAATATTCAAACTGCCCTTTTGGGGTAACTAATGCAGTTTTTCGGTGGAACTTTCATGTACGGGTAGTTAGTGAAACCCAGAGGCCATATCAATACTACTAAAATAATGGCACCATTAAGGTTATCAATTTGTTCACTAATCAGAGGTAAGGGATAAAGATTCGGTTGAGTATTAATATTCAATTCCCTATAGTCCACAAACATGCGTGTACTACCGTCCTTTTTGTCTACAAGCATGATAGGGCTTGCAAATGGGGATAAAATTTCCCTAATAATATTTGCCGTCAATAATTGCTCAATCGTTTCATCAACTATCTTAGATTCCTGAGGGGATAACCTATACGGTCTCCTATGTACTACTTTATGTGGATCAATTAAATCAATTTTCAACTGTCCCGTTTTAATTCTAGTTGTAGGAAAATTTTCAATAAAATTATCTGCATATTGCGTTAATATGTTAAAAAGTTTTACTCTATCAGGTCTTGTCAGGTCAGTATTAATTGAATCAATGGCAAAAAGAGGTTTGGTTTTGGTACACATATTCGATTCCCTACACCGCTTGAATGTTCAACCGGTCTCTGATATTTCAATAAGAATATCGCGCTCAAGTTTAAGGCGTCGCGTAGGCAATCATCCGGAACTACACGAAGAGTGGCGTTAATTTCGACGCTCTGGATTTTTATGCCACAAACGATTTGTTGTGTGCTACTAATGATAAACTTTCCAATACCAGTCATGTTGATAAGGTCATGCGATCTTTGCCCAATAACAAGGTGTGAAAAAATCTTCCTAATCAAACTGCACTCGGAACCGGAATCAAAACTAAAGGGAAATGTCATACCACTACAGTCCATAATACCTCGAACAATCATCGAGCACACGTTGTCTTCTTTGCTTCCGGTAGCGACTTGTTCCTTCTTCGTATTGTCAGCCCTCTTTGGGCAGGTGGAGACGACCTGGCCTGGCTCCAGACAGGCGTAGCATGTGACTTATGGCTTCTGGTTGACGCGTTTATCCGTAGAGAGAGCTGAGCCTTCAAAATCTTCTGTATATCTTCCCATTGATATTGACTGGGAGATATCTTGGTCAGTAAAGTGGCTGCGCAGCCTCGAAAACAATGGGTCAGCGTCATGAGATTTATGCCCTTAATTATGGCGTCTGACAGCCGACACCAGCCCCCTATGTCTGAATTAGGGTCGTCGGGATCAAACGGTACCAACGCTGTGAAAGAATGTGGTGGTGCATTGGACCGGGGTAGTAGAGCATCAGTTAATTTTGAAAGTATTGAAACTATTTGAGGGTAGCGGAATACTTTCTTTTTGTGATGATGTAGTGCCAGAGGTGGGCGGACAATCACAAATAACATTTGCCTATTATGAAAACCAGTGGCAAAATATTTGAGCAACTATCTGTTTGTGACGTCCATGTTGCTGGGTCAGGCGAGAGCTAACCCTGGGATCTAGCTCTTGCCGGGCTATGTGCCTTTTCCCATGTGTATATCGTCGCACTACCAGAATTAAAAATGTTCTGTTATTGCATGTATGGTTAACTAGCTGTTGCCCGCGACTTCGTTCGTGTGAAAATTTTGACGTGTGTGTGTGAGAATGCCTCGTTGGTCGAGTCCTGGTGTATACCATCACGAATTTCTCAGTAGCAGTCACGGAGTCTGGAATTGTGCTCGGTTGATGGGAATAGGTTCGCTCCCTTTTACACGAGACTTCAACGCATCTGGCGAAATATGGGTATACGATAAGGTACACCTTTGGCTAACCCTTGGCGTGATGTTATAAAAAGAAAGAAAAAATATGTATTTAATGCAGCGACATGACGTGCATACAAAATTACAAAAAAATAAAATAAGCAATAAACATACAAAGCGTAACAAATATTTATAAATACAAAAGGATGGAACAAAAAAAGTTGACAGCTTGTTATAACGTAATACGACGTCGTATTACGTTATATATGAGAACTAACGGCCTGATCAAAATGTGATAATGTGGGTGATGACTATAAAAGGCGTCCTTTTGGTGGCTGTAATTCTGGGCGAAGAGGACCGAAAAAATAAATATGTCGTTGAAAACTGGCCAGGAGGACTGGCCTAAAGCGACGCGACGATGTTTTATTTTTTTGTTTATTTTGTTGACCCACTCGTTCTTTGGCGATAGCACTGCCCTCTCACACAACCACTCTTCATTATTTACATTATCCTCCAAATTGGGAAAAACGTGCATGATTAGTTCATCTTCTGTAGCCACAAAAATTCATCTGAATATAAAATTTTACCATCTGCGTCTGATTCCAGACGACCTTCTCCCATTTGCAGCAGCTTATCCGCAAAGACACCTGAATCGTGGTCGTTGTACAGATGGACGCGCACGTTGCACGTAAGACGGAGTTTTTCGACCCTGGACCACAGCGGCGACGCCTTGCGACATGCGTTCATTTCATCCGCCGATGTGCCCCTGTCAATAACTGGTAATGTCTGTCTGAAATTACCTGCGAGCAAAACGACAACGCCGCCCATCAGCGCCTGTTAGCCGCGGACATCCTGTAAACTGCGGTTCACCGCCTCTAATGCACGCTTGTGCGATATTGTGCACTCGTACCTTACTATTAATTTGCACTGCTGCAAAAGGACAGCCCGGCCGCTGTTTTTGGTCATATTGCATCTTGGAGTATCTTTGCTTGCAAGGTTCAGCGGCAATTTGAAAACAGAATGTGCAGTCCGGCCATCGTTAAGTAAAGTTACAGCAATGGCCGAGAAAGCCACAGCCAGAGCTATATTGCGGTCCTTGTGGAATTGGGCCAGCAGCAGATTCAGCACAAACGTCTTCCCGTGCGTCAAGAAAGAAAAAAACCCCCTCTCCACTATTTATTCGGCGCAGAATCGCTTCGTAGACTTGACGTTGCTCGGGAAGTAATCGTGGTGCTATTTCATTAAACAGCGCTTCTAAAACCACGGTATCGTAGTTTAGCTCGTTCACAACATAGCTTGACAATTCTCCTCTTCGCTGCGGTGTCGGTAGGCCGAAATCAGCGAGACATTTTCCAGATATGGAAATCATTTTATCCTCAATCAGATCAAACTTTGGTAAAAGTTTCGTTAATGATTAGGTCATTGTGAGCGCCATCCAGTCGACGTTACCATCGGTTCTTATGGCATACTGTGAATGTATGTAGCTCTCTGCTCGCAGCCTAGACTGATTAAGCGCTATGTATCTCAAGCGCTCACTCTATTTTGACATACATGTCCACCAAAAATTGAAGCAAAAGTTGCCTACACCGCAGTAGTAAATTAAAATCGTTTCGCCGGAACATCATGTGGAACGCGTAAAAGTCCTTGCAAGATAGCTTTTTGTTTGGTATTGGACGGCTAGTAGCTGGATTAATTAATTGGCTGTCAAAGTGATACACCTCCTGCCCTTTCCAAAATATGAGCGGGTACTCTAGAGCATCGTAGAACCGGTGAGTGTTTAAATGTTTTTAGAATGGTTATAAAAACTAAAATGATTTTAATAAAATGATTTTAAAATCATAAAGCATTAAAATAAAACAAAATTCCTAGTTAAAAAAACTGAAAACCGGTTGAGGATCGAATCCGCGAACCATGTTCAGAATAAAAAAAAAAACAAAATAATCACAAAAAGTGGACACTGGAAGCGATTCGAATTTGCGAACCCTAGTTTACAGGGAGGTGGCTGAATCGTCAAGTCACTTACACCGGTGGCATTTGGTCGAAAATAGCTGGTCTATTCTAATGCATGTTATGACAGTTATCAGTTGTCAAACAGTTGAAGAATATGGACATAATGCAGTATTGCTCATCCCCTTAAGTTATTAGCGCAAAAATATATAGGCAATGTGTTATTCTAGACTATAGTCTATCTATGTGCCAAATTTCATCCAGATCCGTTAACCCGTTCTGGCGTGATTGAGTAACAAACATCCATCCATCCATACATCCAAACTTTCTCATTTATAATAGTAGTAATAATGCAATATTGCTCATCTCCTTAAGTTATTAGCGCAATAATATATAGCCTATGTGTTATTCTAGACTATAGTCTATCTATGTGCCAAATTTCATCCAGATCCTTTAACTCGTTCTAGCGTGATTGTGTAACAAACATCCATCCATCCATACATCCTAACTTTCGTATTTATAACAGTAGTAAAAGTAAGAAAAAAATCGCCTAGCAAAAAAATGTAAGCAACAATATGATACATTAAGCGTTGCTCTTGTGAAACATCTGTGAGGCATTAACTCATCACAGAGAGGCTCGCGGGTGCAGAGGAATGGACTTTATCTCCTGATCCCCAGCCGGAGGGTACAACTTTCATGTTTATATCTCTAAAGCTTGCAAATCTCTCTGTACTCGTTATTACACAACTGAATATCTGGGTAAAATACTTTGATGTTTCTGATACCCCTTACGTTACAAAGAAATAATAGTTTAAACATGTTGCTATTTCGATACAAAGTGCCTTTAGTTTTCCTGAGAGAATTACACAAGTAATGTTATTACGCCGAGACTTGCAATTCGTCCTTCCTACACCCACATTTCTTCAATAATTGTACCAGGTGCTATGTAATAGAGAACGAGCCTATTTCCATCAACGGGACACAAATCCAGTCTCCGACCTGCTCCTGCTACTGAGAAATTCCTGATGAATCAATCCTATAACAATTTGCCCGCCCTGGGAATCAAACTCTACTGCTTAGTAGTAGCGATAGCGACCAGTAGAGCCACGGGCCACGAGGAAGCCGGCGCGGTCCTAAGAGAATTACTGATTAATTGGCTGTAAGTAGTTGGTATCAAGTTCAGTGCTCCTCTGAAACACATTGTTCTCAAATGAGTGCCACAACAGGTGCAACGCATTACTAACCGTTCGTGCAAATAACCTATTGACCTCATGAGGCAAAGTTTTAGCCAACAAAGTTAGCAAAACTGTCGTGCCATCAAAATGAAGAAGACGTATTATATCAGTATTTCACCAAAGACTCATTAGGAGCAGCTAAACCGTGCCACAGCTGACCATTACGATATTGTGTCATTAATCATAGATAGATGGTCATCTGTCTCTGTGTGTCACCTACTGTGGAGCACTAGGTCACGCGGGTCACACGGGCGTACCTAACCTTAGGTAACAAGTTGTTATTAAGACGAATGGTCTGATGGTACTGAGACGTGTACAGATCTCTAGAGAATGCTATCCATTAGGTCCTGATGCATTTTCTGTTTTCTGAAAACTTTACGGACATTCATAACATATTTTTCTTCAATTTCAGGTTGTGGGCTTTCCCTTTCTGGAAGGAAGTTTATTTCGTTGTAGCACAAAATTTCAACACTAGTAAGTTTATTTCCATTATGGTTCGGTTCACGAGGAACAAACAATACTGTCATGTCAATTTGGAAAATCTACAGAATGTATTTAAAATGGCATTCAGCAAAAATTCTCAACACTCGTTATTTTTATGAATAATCACTGAAAACCACCACTAAAACAGGAACCGATATAAAAGCAATAAAAACAGAAGAAACGCTTTCAATCACAGGTTTTAATGATCAATAGTAATCGCCTGAAGTTTACGGCATCGTTCCCACTGCCCCCGCTAGGTGGCGCTGGCGAGGAGGAATTCTAAAATAGAACGATAGACTCGATAGTGTTTCACGCACATGTAATTTTAGCTACGTTTCGCGCGCATCGGCTCTGCGCGCGCGCTGCTCGCTGCTCGCTCGCTATATCCAATAAACAAAATAAGGTAACAATTTTTTTTATATTTCTTGTAATATTTTTGAGTAAAGTGAATTTTAGTTTTCGACGTGGCGAAGTTTTTGTTTTTTTTATGTATCAATAACACTATCTTCCTACGTGTGTTTGTAGATGCATAGATGCGAAGTTCATTTGATATTTTAATTACCGATTTTTCCGTGCATATTGGATAACTATTAGAATAACAATATAAGTTTACTGTTAATTAAAAATGTTGGTAAGTACTAACAAGACTCACAAAGGCTGTAATTTGAAACGACAATAAAAAAACATTAGCATTGTCGAGGAGTAAAATACCTTCTTAGATATTATTATTAACGCTAGAAACGGGATATTTACCAAGTTCCATGGTGCATGTTAGTGACCATGATGGTTTAAAATTTTATATCTTTTTAGATATGCCAAGATATATGACTGTGTCAGAATAATCAATTCGCAAAAACACGAATTATTTATTAACTATAAAATATTGATGGCGTTGGTTACTTCGTAGGTTGTCATATGTGTTCTTTGCACAACACCATTCAAGAAATTCGAATCACATTCTCTATTAGACATCGCATTGTTCTTCGGAGTCCAAACATCATGAGACATGTGTGTTTATTATTTTGATATATTTGCATTGGCAACTAAAGAGACGGCTGGTGGGCATCGTAAACCAATCTGCCCCATTTATTGAGCTGCAATGGTACTGTCATATGCACCGATATGCTTACAAGCAGATTTCAAGCGATTTTCTCTACTGAATTGATTGCAATTTCATGTTTTGCAACACATAAGTACCTACATTTTTATAAAATAGGTCTTCTCTCAAAGTTGCAATCTTTATTCCACTGAAAATCGCTTTTGAAATACGTGTACTCATATTAGTGCCCGTGACTGTACCTAGCTACTGTAGACCGCACGCACTTGACGCCAGCCATCATGAAACTATTTCAGTGACCGGTTGTACAACGTATAGACGCCAGCACATCAAGCTACCCGAAACTGTCAAAATTTCCCAATCAACCTTGAACCTAATGCTTTTGCGATAAAGCTACAAATCTATTAAAGAAATCTGACAGATTGTAGTAGCTTGATGCGCTGCCGTCTGTACCAAACAATCCTGTAACGAGCACTAAATAATAACTTGTAACTGCAGAGTGCGACATATAATACTTTAACCTTACTTTTAGGAACGGTTGGCCTAGTGCGAGTGCCTACAGTACCTAAGCTTCACGTAAATTCGAACGATTGTAAAAATTAAGCTTCCACGCTTATTAATATTTACTTACTGCTTATCGATGGGTGATGCTAATTGTGCTTGTTGTAAAAGCGTTACATACTAAAATGCTGTAGGTTAATTTTATATTTTCGATTCAAAGTTCGTTTTCAGCTATGTTTTTTGAATACCAATCAATTCAGCCCAACACAATTCGCTGCTGGACATAGGACTTCCCCAAGCTGCCGCAGCACGCTGTCCTCGGTCTTCCGTAACCAGTTTGTCCCGGTGTCCTTCGTGGTTTCTTTTCTTGTTTACAAAATGTGCCATTTTCATCAGTATTGCACATGTTCGAAAATCATAAGTTTGATATTATATCTGTCTGTTAAAGCTTTTGAAACGGATAAACGGATTAGAAGTCTATTTGTAGTTAGAATTCCCAAGACTCAATCACACTTATGTTATTGTGGAAGCGCCAGGGTGCCTCGCGAAATTAAAATTTTATTATGTTTTTTTTGCAATTTGCCAATTAGTCATTCAATGGGATTTTGTGGATTAAATGAACTTAGAGGATTGTGTTGATGATTTTAATCATTATAATTCAGTAAAGCCATATTCCTTACGGTCGCGAATGATATTTTAATCATCACCCACCGGTTTTTAACCTGACACTGACCTGCAAATTCCAAAAAACGTAAGAAAATTTTAATTTCGCGAGGCACCCTGGCGCTTCCACCTTCCTTTATTTACAATTTCCGTTTATAGGAAACTGTATTATAATTCTTCAGAAAGTATGCCAACTCGACAAGCTCTTCAGTCATGCTCGAATACTGATACTGTTAGCCTGCGTCATGCCACTGCTGCAAAGGCGTCTCCCCATGACTTTCAGTTGTTTTGATCCAGGGTTAATGTGGACCATTGGTCGTTCAACATCCACCCGAAACGATTCTGAAGTTCAAGTCGAAAGCTCTCGGGGTTTTGGATCTGGATCTATGCGAGACGAAGCAGAGACTCCGGCTTTCAACGAATTGATCACAGAGACATCATTGAACATTTGCTTCTTGGTTGACATGATGATGTCAATCTCATTTTTAGTTGAACCATCGGGGCTCGACCAGGTCCGCTTCCTGTGCTCACGCTTCTTGAAGAAGGACTTCATCCTATAGAGGCCCTCCTTCTACATAAAACTAACTCCTACTTGCTCGAATACAAAATGTCAGTAGCTAGGGTGCACGGATCGAAATGGTTGTTTCCTGTACAGAATAGCCACCAGTGTAGCTACTGCTGAGTCTATTCAGTTTACACTTTAAAATATTTTTCACGTCTATACATCTTGTCTCACGCTGGTGCTGAGCAATCGCTTCATATTTCTACAACCACTTTCACCAGGATTGATATGTAAGCTCTTCAGCAACAATCAGATACATTCTTACTGAGACCTCCATCATCGTTACGGTATTCTATAGGCCATGTCACGTTGTCTAGCGACTCTCGAACAGCTTCATTATGTTTACAACAGCTATTTCTACAAATAACTAGACATACTCTTAGGTTAGATCGAATACCGATATGTCAAAGTACTTTATTATTTATCAATTGCAATCATAATATTGTGTTTAGATGATTCTGCATCTATTGTTGGTGACGAAGAGAATAGACTCATTCGGATACAATCTTCCTAGTAGCATGAAATTTTAACAAATTGTTAGTTGTCTCTCTTGGCTCGAACAGAGCGGACGTTTCAATTACAATTTTACGGGTACCTTGCTTCTGAAACTCATACTTTCAGAAAATGTGTAAACCTATACATTTGTGTGTATTCATGTGCACATTGCACATGAGTATTATTCTCTCCTTCCTAAATTTATTCAAATATAACAGTTTATGTAAATCTGTGCAATATTGAATAGTATGCAATTTTGATAGCTTTTAGTGTCATTATTAAAAGAAATTGTCAATAAAGAAGAGGTTGGAACGAATCCAAAATAATAATAATTTGTTCCGGAATTTCGTCGTTAGCACTAGGAAATTCATTTTGTTAGGTTTTCGCAATGGAGAAGATATATATATAGCTTTTCATTGTAATTCGAGACAATTTTATTACTTACCTAAGTCTCTGTATTATTGCTATTTTCTTGGCCCACTGTAGGATTAAGGCACATAAGTGATGATTATGATCATTGACCATGACCCTCGCGTGGAGATGATAGTGATTCCGTCTTCTACTTAAATAAATTAAGTCACTATCTATCAGACAACGCACATCCTAAACCGCTAACCAGAATTACATTATTCGCAAGCGGACCTATACCTAAGGATCATTTTATCCTTAGGTATAGGTCACCTAAGGGTAAAATGGAAAATCAATATCCCTGAAAGGGATTAAAGTTTGTATGCTTGTTCCAGTCTGTTCTGTGATAGCTTGATAACCTTCAATCAAATTGAAGTGCTAAAATATGTGTTCCATCAGTTATAGCAAACGTTACAGTGGCGCCCATACTAGCGGTAGATATCGAGCCGTGTTTAGTTCTCCTCTGCTAGGCATTTCTTTTGGTTTTCTTGGTGCTGGCTGTCTATTTCAGTTGTGTTAGTGTTATTAATACCATGATTACGAGCTGCTAAAAGTGTTTTTTTTTTCTTGTTTCGGGTATCATCTAGATAATTATACTTTAAAAAATTAAAACTACCCACCCTCATTTTTTTCATTTTTGTATTCCGCTATTATTCACGTTTTGGTAGCTTTAGTTTTGATTTTGTCTGTTACAGTGTTTAACTATTTTTATTTTGCTTATGTGAATTTTGCAACACACACCCTCTCGGGTAAATTCTAGTATTGTACCATTAGTTATGCAACTGTAGTAGATTCGTTGTAATCTATCTGCGCAGTGAAGTCATTGCAAAGATCCTACCTCGCTGACATTTGGTCAGCGGGTACACAGCGGCTAATATTAGGCGGTCGCTGTTGAATGTGGATTTTATTTTGTCTTTCTTCACCAGTAGTACCTATCTATTGTTTCTGTAGTGAGCACAAAGTTGTTACCTATTCGTGTATACTGTTCCCGCAATTACTGTAGGTACTCTTGGAGAATACTTTCTTCATTACATCTTCAGGGTAGAAATTATACGCCTACTACTCCTTGTGATCCTTGTCGTTTGATGAGGTGGTAAAGCAGCTTTACCACGTCATCAAACGACAAGGATCGAGGAGTAATAGTGAGGTAAACAATAGGTACTAATCACTCGTGCACGTATATTTATGTATTACACAATTATACGTATATTACCTTGATAATACCAATAAATAAAGCCTTATGTCCGCAATTCTAGGGTCCAAAATGCCTCGCATCTACGAGGAGACTGACCCTGGGTACGCGGCTGCCTGCAGCAACGGTACGCTGTGCTCCAACTCCAAGGGTTTCTTCAAGGGCCTGGGCGAGGAGCTGGTGTCCATGGCCGAGGGGGACGGCTGGCTGACCCAGTTCGAGGCGGTCGAGGAGGGGAAAAAGGTGGCTGCTGTCCTGGAGAATAAAACGGTGAGATGAGCTGTGCACTTTGTCACTGTGGTGATAGATGCGTTGTGTTGATTGCTATTACTTAGCAACAAACTCTTGGTTGTTTATTGTTTCCTTTTCAAACTTTAATTGCTACTGTGTTTATTATAAAACATTGAGGACATTGTTTAGTTATGACGAGAGGCTGCCTTCTCGTCGTAACTAAACAATGTCCTTATTAACCTCGAGTCCCTCAGAAATACTCACAGATACAAGCATTCACCTCCACAACTACAACATATCATTCATCAGATTTCATTTTATGATTAAATTTGACAATTAAACTGATAATGTTTCCAACATTTAGTGTTGTTTTATTAACTAGTAAATTATCTACAACATACAGTTTCATTCATGCCGCTAGCTCTATTATTTTAACATTAATTTTAGTTTTTCGTACTGACCAATATTCTTTGTCCGCGAGTGTAATACTAGAACAAAAGAAAACTACCAGAACCAAGCAACAGTTGCACTACAAATTGAGGCACTCAACGACTGGACGATGCACCTCACGTCGCAAATAATGGCTTCCAATGAACCAGCTACTGAATAGAAATATAAATGTCCTGAACTATACAATTGTGAAAGATTTTTATTCAGTTTTGACCTCGCTTGGAAAAGTTCAGAAATGTTTGCTTCTATGATATTGTGTTGTTTTTTCTGAAGGCGACTGAGGAACTTTGTGAGTGGTGTATTATTTAAGTTTATCAGTTCTAAAAATTAGGTACTTTCTGCTTATATTCTGTGACACCGTTTTATATTTTAAATTTCTAGATATAAATGCAAATGATATCATACATGTCAATTAATAACAAACTATAGTTGCCAATGTGTCTAATGCGACGGAATTAAGGGCCAGTCGAGTTTTTATTGAATCAAGCAAGCGACTTACAATACCAACCTATTTGTGTTTCTATCACCATTTCAAGCTTTAACTGGGATCAGTACCGCCACAGCTGGGAGGAGGTGTCTTCCGCTTTCACATCTTATGGTCATCCTTCAGGCAGTTGTAGTTGCGACTGGAGATGATGGTGCCAGTTTAGTGCTGCGTAATTAGTCCTTCTGTACATCGGATCGTTTTAAAGCAAGCTTTTTAAATCTCAACTGTTTTAAAATGGCTACCTAATTTGTCACCAGCTGCATTCTGGTTCAGGAAAACGGCGTCTTGTTCGGCGTGAGACTAACACATTTTGGGATTGTCACACAACTGCTATGGCTACGTTTTGTCCTAATGCAGACTCTTAGTAAGGATCGCCACATATTGTTGGGGTCCTAAAGGTCTTACGAATTAGACAACCAACTCAACTAATTAGTTAAAATACGTAAAACAATGTGCAATGGTGTAAATTTCCATTTTAGCATATTATAATGATACATTTTTGTATGGGAGAGTACCTCTACTACGTAATGCATTATTAGTTTTTCATGCCATGGATACATTTCGACATATAAACAATATGTCCTGACCCAGTCGGCCGTAGGTGATGATAGTTCTTTCACAGTCTAGAAAGACAATTCAAAAAAAGAGATATAATGATAAAATCTATCAGATAAATTACTATTGACATCTTAGGTTGTAGATGTATAGGTAGACACAACACACAGGTACAGTCACGAGCACTAACATGCATACACTTAGCAAAAATTCAAAAGCGATTACGATTGCAGTCGCGAAATAATGACTTTTACATTAAGATAATACCTATTTCGCAATAGTATGGCTTCCAAAATACTATGTTCATGAAAAATTAAAACATTAATCAATACAATAAGAGAAAATCACTTTTAAAAGTTGCTTCGTGTATACATATTAATGCTCTTGACTGTACAAGAGGAAACCATCGGCAACAAAGCCAAGCCATTAGCTTCTTTAGAAAAGCATAACAAAGGAAGATCTGACATCGGCTTTGTATCAATACCAGCCCTTAGCGTACACGCGAATGGCTAGATTAAAAGAGTCATTGAACAGGACACAATACCTCGTCTAGTCTATTCAGACAGGCATTAGGTCCCGTTCATGCGACGTGCGTCTAAGTTAGTTTATGACTCTATTGATTGCGACAGTCTCTTTGTTTCCACTGAGTGACAAGCTCTTCGTTTCCATTAGATTTCTCTGCAGTCGCTATTGCAAACACGTGTCGCTTGTGCAAGTATCTCGAGGCCGAGGGGCTATACGAGTCAGGAGCTTCGGAGTCACTGCTCTTAACCCTATTGTCGCTTCGATGCTGACTTTTAACAACCCGACTATACAAAAAATTCGATTTTCAGCCTTATCGGGTGAAATCTAAGGATTTATTTTCAATGAAGTGTGATGTAGGGTTAGAAAAGCGGGTAGCATTTCCATAACCCCTTGTTTTCGTTGTCCCTTGTTACGCGAGGTCAACACAAGGATTTGTAATAATGAACCCGCGAAAGAAAAGTGCATCGGCAGACTGATGTTTTCCATTTTTGTTTTGTGTTTGAGCTGTACTGTTTGTGAAAGAGAAGTATGGAGTATTTTAAGTACGTTAGAGGGGTATCACGGGTTAGTGTAGAAATTAGGTACACATTATCTTGAAGTACATAATTTGATTATTTTAAGTTTATTAAAATTAATCACGGAGTGACGGTATTCACGACAAGTCACTTGACAAGCAACAAGTCGCGTCGCCCGAATCCGTGGACGGGGGCCATATAGTGAGTTTGCTCTGATATCCTTGCAGGTGATGCAGGCGCTCAGCGAGGTGCTGTCCAGGATACAGCCTCTGCACCGAGGCAAAGACGCGGGGGTGTCCCGCGACCGCCGCCTCGCCGCGCAGAAGGCGCTGGAGGATGGCTACCTGGACAAGGCTCTAGCACTCGCCAGCCAAGCTGTTCTGAGAGCCCCTATGACTGGTAAGATGAAAAATAATGTCCTTCTGACTGTTTTCGGTCGTGGATGCAAATTTTATCGAAAATTAGCCATCGACGCAAAAGATGCTTTGCAGAGCACATGTGTGTTCAGGCACAAGTTCTCTCCCTCTCTTCCCTCATTCTTATAGTCCCATGGGATAATGTTCCGACACGACCGAAGAGAGATCAGGTGCAGGAACAACAGATAAACGTGTTTCCGAGCCACTGTGGAGTAAACACCCAGGCCCCAAGCTGCTAATGAGATATTCTTTATAGAAAACCCAATACCTGCTACCTTGAACCACGCGAAAATCGAACCCAGGAACCAAGTAGCACTCGGTAGTCACGCTTGCGACCACGACATTATCGGCTCAGTAAAAGACCTAGTAAATTGTTAGCCAGAATCATGTAAGTACCTAAGAAAATACAAAAAGTTTCGTTTTAAAACAAGAAGATTAAAACAATGTGCGTCATCATACCGATGCTGTATATTGTTATATTTCAAAGCACAGCTCTGAATGAACATCAAAAACCAGCCATTCCATTAAAGTGTATTCAAAAGAATTTCACTGGAATAAAACATGCTGACAAAGCTCTCAGTTAGAGCTTTATTATTTTATATTTCATTCTTCATGTAGTGGTACCTCGTAATTTATTTATCACTCCAAGATGACCCTAAGGTAGAATGCCACTTATGGGGCTTTAAGGAAAGATCTATCTGACTGTGACAGTTAATTTAAGTGCACATTAAATGTTTTAAATGTTTTAAGCCAAGTCAGAGGCCCTTGGGTGGCATAAAAACTCTGACACCAAACCACACGACAAAGAAGACTGTTTCAACCTTTGTGAAGTTTCAATTTAATAGGGATTATAATTATTGTCAAAGTGGCAAAACACGAATTCGATTATACATGGACGGGGCTAATGTCACATTAGGTGTACCTACAACATAATAATTTAAGTGTTATAATAATTTTCAACTGGAACACTTCAAAATAATTAAAGTCAGACTCGAGTAACATGTCCTACATGGTAAGTACCCGCCCCTTCTATTGCTGAGAGCGCCAGTCTGGAGACACGTCAAACGACACGTCGTTTTTCGCGTTTGTGTCGGGTTCCAGACTGTAGCCCTTGGTCACTACCCTGTTTTTTGATGTAAATTGCTTATTAGAACTGTATATATCTGAATCAAACTTGCACAGAGTCTAGGAAACACTATTTCAAATGAATGAACAGCGAGTTGCTGTCCAAAATTTCCATGTCTGTGGGCGGCTCCGCAGCGGAGCGCTATAGATTTTGACGTATGAAAACTGTATATATCTCGCTCAAACTTGCACAGAGTCTAGGAGACAGAACAAGAAAGATATATTTTCTCTGTCAAGTATTTTCAAATGAAAGAAACGACGCGTTATGAACTAACCAAACCGGCGCCTCGCACCGACCCTCGAAAATGACGTCATTTGTTATTGTTAGGCTTGTGAGATTAAAAAAATGTATGGCGAGGTCTATTCTTTTGTTTGATTTATGTAGTTAATTTAATAACGATTCCAATGATATTACTGGTAGAGAGCTGACTATCGTAACTTCAGAGATATCGTCGTTTTAATCAGACGCGTGCGACCACCGAGAAATGGCCTCACAACGACTTGTGGTGACGCGCAATATGGCCGCCACAAATGAAGGGGTCAGTCTCTTAGAGCATTGTGTTTCCATATTACGAGTATGTTTGACGGAAAACCCGGAATCAGTAATATGGTGAATTTTATCGTGATATTAAAATATTGAACTATGAGAGGCTGCGGTCGACTTTCATTTTATGTCGACCCAGACGCAGCTGTAGCTGACTTGCAGTATTTTACAGAGTTGCTCCATGTGCCCATCGGATCTCCCTAGGTCATAGGATGCCCCTTCGGTAGACTGGTACAATCAAATGTCCACGAATGACAGCCGGGACCAACTGCGCTTTCCGCGGCAGGCAGCAGACGACTACTCGGTTAGTATTGAAACAATATATCCATGAGCGACCTCCACAAACGTTACTTGAACTTGAAGATCATCCCGTGCACCAGTTAATATTTAGCTACGAACATAATCTCGCGCAAAGGAGAGGCTGAAAATATGAATTATATGTTATTGACAAAAGTAATCCGTGTTAAAATCAGAAAATAATATTTGTTTCGGCGGATGCGGCGCGATACGACCCCGCCCCGGCTCGAATTAAATTGTCCCTGGGTTCAGTTTATTTATAGGAAAGAGAAACAAAAAGTTAATTTGATTGATTTCCTTGCTCGGCCATCTGGTAAGAAACATTCGCGTTTCCGTTATAAATCAAAATGTTTACCTTTCTCTCAATATTGAAGGGCTGGGGAAGTTTGAAGAAGTTCCAAGTTTTAGGAAAAACAACGGAGGTTATTCATACCTACTTACATTATTGTTTTTTTGTATGTTTTGATTATGATCATCCGGCTTCTAGAGAAATTAGTGGTTATTCTGGTAATACGTATGTACCAACTGGATACCGCCGAGCTTCCCACTACTGACAGGCGACAATACATAAAATAAATAAAGCCTGTATTTAGTGATAAATTAAAACGAATTCCAATAAAATATAAATTAAGTAAAACACAACTATTGCACTTCAGTTTAATCGTCAATCAGCGCTTCCTCTGATGCACAGGCTCTCCGGCAGGCTCCTCCATTCGTCACGGTCTTTTGTGTCTCTAGCCCACAAGGCACCAGCTGTCCCACTACGTCAACATCCCAACAGCTGTTGTCCGCGAGATAATGCAAGTATTGAAGAGTAGTTGCCCAGGTATATCATATACGAGTTCATACTCAATACTTTCTCCATGGGTACTAATCGTATTTACAATGCTATTCGTCATTAGTTTTGTTTTTTTCCTTGTTCATTAAGAGCCCCACTTGGATGCTTCCCAGCAAGCTCTTGCAACTTCTTTCTTTCAACATAGTTTGAGATGGTCACCAGAGATTAGGACTAGGTCATCTGCAAATCGAACGTGGTTTTGTCATCTACCATTAATGTTGATGCCGTATCTTTGCCAGTACATGCCTCTTAATACCTCCTCCAAGACAGCAGGGCAGAGCTTCGGGGATAAGTGGTCGCCTTGCCTGACTCCTCTGAGTTTTAGAAGTTCTTCTTCAATAGTTTCGAGTTTGGTCATTGAATTTGTGTAAACATTTTTAAAGATTCGGACGTACTTCTGTTACTTGGTACAATACTTTGGTGCTTTAAGGCTTTCCAAATGCTGTTGTAGTCTAATGAATAGAAATAAGGCTTTACGAACGGGTCTATGAACGCTAGTTCTTGTTGAGGGTGTAGGTACTGTAACCAACACTCGCCTTCTTTGGGGAACGCTGGAGTGCATTATTGAGATGTGATGCCAAAACTAAGGTCTCGTTTTTCTCCCCATTCTTCTTAAACTACTAAAAGCATAGGAACTCCACAGTTAAATATCCTAGCTTCGATAAACTAAGAAGATTTTATTATTCATACTTAAAAGTGAGCTCCACCAAAGATGGGTTTGTTCCGTGCACATCACAGTAATTGTCTAGCTTTTTTTGTATTTTAAGTGTAATCCTGTAAAATGTGCAGAGACTAATGAAGCAAGTTTTTTTTAATAAGGTGTCTTGGCGAGGCGACGGCGCGGAAACCAAAGCCCCCCCCCCCACCTCCCCCACTGTAACAAGTTACGGCCATATTCTAGACACAGACTACTTTTCAGATTATCGTTTAATCCCTTGTTTGCTTTTTTATATATCATTTCAATATTTTTAGAAAACTGTTAAGTTTTGTCATTGTAAAGTACCTTAATCAGTTTGTTGCACATTATCTTGTCAGCTGGAGCCCCGAAATAAAGACATTTATTGTTTTTGTACATTTCAGATATTATTTACTGAGCACATTTCAAACTTTACTATTGTAAAACATTGTTAACTTTGTCTCTGAATCTGTAAATAAAGAGCTCAAAAGGAGACTGCCTCGTCGGTTATTAGTCTCAAGCGGTAGTGGTGAGCTAGAGGGCCCGGATTAGATTCCCAGGTCGAAAATAGTGTAGTGGGTGTTTCCATTAGGAATGTTTCAGCCCATGTATCAGCCCGGAGTCTGGAGTTTGAATTTTGACCCGCTTGATGGCAATAGGCTCGCCCTGACTCTTTTGGGGCTAGATAGAATAGTTGCCTAACCCTTTGAGAATAGCAGCTTCGCTAAGACAAGACTTAAAAATAGAAAAATATCAACCAGAATAGTGTTGCGTTTCATCCACTGGGGGTTCAGTAATCAGGGCAAGAAGAGACTGCGCCACAAAGGCATTGAGAATGCCGGCGCGGTTAGTTAAGTAGATCAGATTCACAATGGCACAATAATGTTATTTGTTACCGTCCTGTACTACTTTATTACTTCAAAGCGAGCCAGCATGTCGCTAGTAGGTTCTTAATTAGTTCGCCATTAAAGAAGAAGAGATAATAAATAACAAGTTTGATTTGTATTTGCATAAATACAAATCAAACTTGTTATTTAATTCTGTTGTATTTATTTATTATAGGTCTCTTATTTATAAGCAGCAGAAGTCACCCAGTGGTCGGTAAGGGCTTCGAGTACCGCGTCGTAGGTCATGTGTTCGAATCCAAGCATGCACTTTTTGTACATAACTTCACAATGGTCCCAAAACGGTAAAGGGAAACACAGTTATAAACCCGGCGTTGTGTGAACCAAACTTTCGAAGACACGCGACATTCACCAAGTCTGTTCTCTAGAGCATGTGACATCCAACAAGTCACACTGGACCCGCGAGCTAAATTATGCCCGCTCCCTCTCACGAGCCTTAATAGAAGCTTGTGTCACAGCACGTCCTACGTCTTTATGTCCACTTTGCCTTAACGATACTTTGCTGATAACGGACATAGTTAAGATCTATCCCATTTCCAAAACTTGATGTCTTATATTTTCGTCGACTTGTATTCAGAGCATGAGGCAGTGGTAGGCCAATGATTTGCAAACACACCTAATGTATATCTTTATTGACTGTTTACTCTATTCCCAGGTGGAGACGACGCCATATCTGAAGGTGGAATCTCCCTCGCGCTGGCCCTGTGGCTTCGTTCAGAGATCCTGCTGCAATGTGAAAGACCTAAGGCTGCTCTAGAAGACCTGAAACTTGCGCTGAAAGAACGGCTGCCAGCTAAGATGAGGAGCGAGTATTATTGGAGGATGGGACATTGCTATCGAGGTCAGTGTTATAAGATCCTTTTTCTAATACCTTGTCCACGACTTGCATAATAACATTTTCTTATGAATTAGCCATTTCCAAACTAAGCTGGGGTCGGCTGTCTAATCGGATGCAGCTGAGTATACACGTAAATATTATAAATATTAATAACCACCAGGTCCAATGCCCAAACTACATCAAATGTTCTTAATTAAAAAAGCATATTACAGAATTAAGGACTACGTTGAAGAAGTTTGGTTTTAGTTCCTTCAGCGCGTGCGGCTTCCCTGGTAGCTCATAAAGGGCACAAATGTGTGGATATCTCTAACTATTCTCAATCTGTAGTTAGTTACCGAGATTGGCTAAATGTGCTTAGTCGTTGTTTGACAAGAATTTTATTTTGCAGACGTGCAGTTTTAATGTTGTTACTATAAAATCAATTCCACGCGGCCTTTTCCCACGAGGGACGAAGGGGGGGGGGGGGGGGGAAGTAGGACAACTCCTCGCAATATTTTGCAGGAGGGACGAAGTCGACTTAATAGCCGAGTCTCGTGTAGCTGTTCAAGTAGGATGTGGTCACGAATGTACCACTAGTTCAGTCTCAAACTCAACTCTCAGAAATGAAATGTTTTAGCGGACGTCGTAAATTCCCGGAGTATCTCAACACCGCTAGTCCGGAAAAAAACGTCACGAGACAAGTGAAAAAAAGCGATTTAATTCGAGGGACTAACTTGGATCCCGAGAGCAGCGAAGGATTCTAGAGTAGAATCCCGAGCGTAGCAAGGGATTCTAGAGTAGAATCCTGAGCGGAGCGAGGGGTACAAGAACCGAGATAATTATATTTTTCACGAGTTGTGTACTCTACTTTTTACCATTGACTGCGAAAAAATAAATAGAAGTATAGTATTTATATTTCTCGTGGGTTAATAATACCAGCCACTCGGTTTGTTCTTCAAGGTTAAGGTTTATTTGAATTAATTATTTTATTTTTACTATGGACACTTTTAAAGTACACATCTTGCTACATCGTTCTCACATAATGTATCTCAACATAAATGATGTAACCAAGTTATTGTAAAAGTATTCTGATTTAAAAGAGTGTCCATGGAGTTTCTTGCCCGTTCTTCTCCATAGAGATCTACGTTAGGGAATGGGCAACTACAGTACTTTCACAGTTTTTATGCCTTGTGACTGGGACTGTAGCTATTTTTACATTGTTGTCTTTGTTTCGACAATTCAAAAGTGCCTGTAACTGGCCTATTTGAAATAAATGCTTTGATTTTGATTTCGATTTTGCCACGCTTACCAAGGTTGATCTGATGGGTGAGCACTCACTCATAACATACCGAGTATCCTCCGTGCCTCGGAAAGTACATAAATCCGTTGGTCCCGGTTGTCGTTTGTGGTTCTTTGACAGTCGCACCAGTCTTACCAAGGGGTACCGTATTACCCCCCCCCCCCCTACTAACTGGGTTGTGAAGGTCCGATCGAGAGCGGGGACAAATACATGCTTTGCTTTAATTAAAATCTCAATCTCGCTTGTATTTAAAATATGAAATGCAAAATATTTTTAAGTCGTGTATTTGAAATATAAAATACAAAATACAGTATTTTAACTATTTTTATTTAAAAAACAAATTACAAAATACATTACAGTCAGATTGTTAGGTTACGTAAATAGAATAGAATAATTCATCGTGACATTCGCACTTCTTTTTTCTTCTTCTACTTTATCGTGTGGTTAGTGCCTAACCTGGTGTCAAAGTTTTTAGGCCATTTTTTTTTAATTCTGTATGGGCTTACTCTTGACCTCAATCTAGTCCTGAGGACAGAGATGAGGTCGACGGTGGAACGAGCCAACCCAAAAGAAGCCTATTCGTACCTACTAATAAAATTAAGTGCGTACCCACGAGAAATGTAAATACTATACTTCTATTTATTTTCTCGCAATGGTGAAAAGTAGAGTACACAACTGGTGAAAAAAAATGTCATCTCGGTTCTTGTATCCCTCACTCCGTTCAGGAATCTACTTAGGAACCGACTTCTGAAGCTAAAGTTATTTTTCGCTTTTTTTGTGTTTTTGAAGTCGGTTTTATTTTTTGTAAAAAAAGTTTTTATTATTCAACTTCTTTTAGAAGATAGTATGGGTGTAATAAGCTACTCTTAAAAGATAGTTATAGGCCATCGCGGACTTTTTTATAAATCTACTGGGTGTTTTTGTGGGCAATACTTTAGGGGCATGTAGTACTTATGAAAATAAGCAACTTTTACTATTGGACCGACCATGAAATCGCGAAAAAAATATCAGCTGATTCATACATTAACTCGAAAAACGCGTAACTCGAAAAATGTAGCCAGCAGAAGATTTTTTAAAACATATTTCATAGTTAGCCCCATAGTAAGAGTTGCTCATAGTTAGCCCCATAGTAAGAGTTGCTCATATTTAGCCCCATAGTAAGAGTTGCTCATATTTAGCCCCATAGTAAGAGTTGCTCATATTTAGCCCCATAGTAAGAGTTGCTCATATTTAGCCCCATAGTAAGAGTTGCTCATATTTAGCCCCACAGTAAGAGTTGCTCATAGTTAGGAGTACTTTAGTCCCTTAAAGTATTGCCCACGTTTAACAAAACACCTTTAATAAAAGAGGAATATCCCACCATACATTGTTTTGTTATATCTCAAAGGGATTAGCAGCGTTTTCGATGAAAGCACCCCGGCGGCATGACTGTTTCCGACACTTCCAACAATTATCGTCATATTTCAAGCAATTTATACAAAACATTAATAAAAATACCAAAACCTTCCTTATGTATCACTCTGTCTATTGGTGAAAACCGCATGAAAATCCGTTCAGTAGTTTTTGACTTTATCATGAACAGACAGACAGACGCCGCGGAGGACTTTTCTTTATAATATGTAGTGATTATTATAAAAAATTCTATATTGTTTAACATTTTTGTGAAGTAAGCAACGACTTATTGTCGTCCTTGCATACTTAAGTACAAAAAGATTTACAATATTAAATCGGACATTGGGAATATTGTGATACAAACATTTTGATTCCGAATATTTTGGGTTTTGACAAACGAATGCTACCTGACAAGCGGCGATATGACACTAGACAGAGCGACTTGTTACAAAGTAGTAACAAGTATTGAATCACGATTTTCTTCGTCTTATCCCGTCTGTCGCTCGTAAATATTTAAATGTCTTCTTTGGAGCATTCTTGCCGGTTCTTCTCAATAGAAAACGACCAAACCCAGACCGTGCACCTTTAGGCTGAGGCCAAACGAGCGTATTTTTTTGAGCTGTGAGTTGCGTAAATTACATCGCCGTGTAGTACAAACAGGACTTTAGGATGAAACCGAATGCAGCGTAAATTCCGCGACTCATTTTACCCGACTCACAGTTCAAAAAATTACGCTCGGTTGGCCTCATCCTTACTCGCCGCCTATTTATAACTGCCCATGTAGGCCTATGTGATAATATGTATATTTGGAAACGATTTGTCATACAAATACTCGCAGGTGCTTATACATGCATATAAAAACTCCCCGACAGACAACGACAGCCTTTAAACTCAAAATTTTACACAATTCCTTTTATAACGAAGGATTCTTATAAATTCTGCTCTTAAAAATATAAATAAGGTATGATAGCTATTTGTGCCGATGTGAAATCCCATCAGAAGCACTACTATACAAGTTAGTTTATGCGCAACTTCAAGGACTACAAAAAATACTAAGTAAATTCAACACACATGAGTAGGTACAACACATCACTGCTGTATTCCCATGTTGGTAGCTTGGGTAGAGGTGGTCAGTAAAAAATACATTTATCCAGCTTTGATAAATTCCAGCCAAGTAAATATAAGCTTTAACGTAACTGTAACAATGTGTATGATGTGTTCTGTCTGTGGCTGTAGGTTTTGATGAATTTTGGCATACAGATATTCATAGGATGACCTAGGTAAGGATATAGGATGGAGTATTTTTTATCCTAATAATACTTTCCCCTGGGATAATATTTAGACTACAAGGCGGGCGAAGCCGCGGGAAAAAACTAGTCCTTAAGTAAATCTTAGATTCAGATAATTCAGACTCATCTCCAACCCTTTCATCCTGTGTACAGGCAGTTTCGGTAAAACGCGGCGCATTGAGAAGTAGGCTCTGTAAGTAATCCGATATTCATCAACAATCTCTGACTCTGACGGTTGCACAGCAGTCAGGCACACGTGGAAGAGGAAAGGGTTTGATTGCCTTTGTATGAAAAGGTCTCTGAGATTTCGAAGAGGTCAAAGTAACGTTAATCCGAGAGAAGTATCTGGAAAATACATTACGTAGTTGATGTTACTAGATTGATTTTAATTATATACCAAGTGGTTAATAATCACGCCAGTCCCAACTGTGGGCTACGGCTCTACAGGGCCAAATTGAATTACGAAACTCCGTAGAAGTAAGTAATACGAATCTATAACCTAACAAGACAAAACAAACTTTTAGATTTTTTATCCATCTGTATCGTTTTCTCATAAATAACTGATGCTGTTTTCAAACCGATGTTTAAAGTCACTACAATACCTACGATCATATTGTTCTATCATGTTTAGATATCGATACCTCCCTCTCCCCGGACCTCTCCCGAGGTTCGTTAGCTAATTCAATTACTTGACCTGGCATCGTCCACCGACGCCAGGAAACATCCGCCCGTGACCACCGTGTTTCCTTTGTAACGGCACTACAGCAACATAGTACAAAAAGTACTACAGCGCCATCTATGCCGCAAAGTTAAAACGAACATCTAAATTCTGAATCACGTTATCCGCGACTTAAGACTACATAGAAAAACCCACAACAACTGTCGGGCAGTAGCTCACCAGACACAATACCCCTCTGGTCGAAGGATCCTCCCCTTTCTTTGTGGGATGAAGAACTTAACACCCTGTTCTTCAACTGTATACCATTGGTTGCGCTTGCGAATCAGTGGCTGTTCCTATTTTAGATGGTAAGTAGATGCATGCCCACGTTCCGCCGTCGTAATTAAACTATTATTAAACTCAATGATTGCCAGCGGGAACTACATACCATAATGTAGTTTACGTTGCGAACGGGCTGCATCAGCTGCATGTAGGTCGCTCTTTATGAATGTCTACCTAAAATACAGAAATAAGTTTTCGTTGACTTCCGTTTTGCTCCTAAAGCCCTGAATCTCAAGCATTCAGTTTAGTTAAAGCTAAAAAAAGGATTTTTTGGATTGGAAAGGAACTAGTTGCCCGTTGCGAAGCTTAGATTTCTAGAAAGAATATCGGGCAAAAACTCTTCGACTTTTGGAACTTATGATGTAAGTAAGTAAGTCCTGAAATTCCAACCTAAAGCATTTTATTCTTCTAGTTACTTTGGAATTGGCTAGTAGTGGACCAGTCAGTCAAAACGTTGCAAGCAGTTGCTCGGTCCGAAGCGTAGATTACTATGAAGAAGAACGGATTTGATGGTCAAACTTTATGTTTGTACGTAATGGTTGCACGTCTCAAGAACCTCTGTAACGTACACACATCAGTGCGGTACATTGCATCTCACACACTATAAAGCTCATTGTATTTCTAGGTGCAGGTGAAGCGACTCGCGCCAAGGTTTCGTACGAGCTGGCTGGGAGACTGCTGGGCTCCGACGAGGCTGCGAAGGCGAAGCTGGCAGAAGATATAAAAACCCTGGACTATACGGCACAGCCCAAACAGAACGTTGAGAAGCCTGGTGAGTGGACAGATATTGAATTTACACATCGCACCTTCTTAGGGTTCTGAGATGGAAAAATCTACATAACACAAAATTCAGCATTAGCCTGACCTCAAAATGTTAGGCAGAGTACACCCGACCCACTTATCAATGGTTATGTTAGAAAGTGACTAGTGAGATATTCGTGATGGGAAAACGCAATAACTCTGTCCAGCAGAAGCACTTGTGAATACTTGACCAACGGGAAACCCATGAAAAACGAAGCACAAAATAATAATTCCAGAATCATTTGTCTACACATAATATGAGGGCGAACATTTAAAAGTTCCGCCCCATGAAAATACAATGACGTGAAATGCAATTTAACTCAATGCTTACGACACTTGTTTTTCTGATTCGATAACACATTGATTTCGGAGGAAAGTAAATTGGATTGTAATTGAAAATATACTCTAAAACATTTTAAACATTTTACTACCAACACTTCGCTCCTTACTATTATGCGATGCGGGAAAAGCTTTATTCGCTTTATACGCGGTCGTGACACGTGGGGTTCCGTCAAGAGATGGAGACGCACTCGGTTCCTTAACTGTGGCAGTTAACAACTGTCTTTGCAAACTTACAGTTGCAATCCACGAACTTTAACTGAACTGCCGTCGTGCTTAGTAGTTTCAGATTCAAAAACGACTTTTCACGGAAAGGAACGGTATGTGGCGCGTAGAGCCGGGACAAATAGTACTTGTAAAGTTCTCCTGCCGCCATGCCACTTGGCCAAAATCGGAATAAACCCGCAATCTTGTACTTTAAAAAAAAAATCATGAAATACTTTCACATAACGTCACTCTCTCAACCTTATGCAAGCGCCAAATGTCAATTATAACACTGAAACAGTAGCTTTCACTAAGTAGTAATGTTGTACTACCATACGCTAAGGTCCTTAGCAGGTATAATGCTGTTTGTTTGGCTGATCAGCAGTCGCTTTTTGGAAGATCGAGGCGGTTACACGCAACATTGATGATTTACTACATCATTGCTCGTCAACGCTGAAAGTAACTTGTCTGCTAAATAAAATTCAACCTCTGTGGGAGTGTCGCGGTCATCGCTACAACCGGAAAACTTAAAATCTAAATTGCAAACACTTCACATGATGA
Source organism: Noctua fimbriata (assembly GCA_905163415.1). NCBI lineage: Eukaryota > Metazoa > Arthropoda > Insecta > Lepidoptera > Noctuidae > Noctua > Noctua fimbriata. Next base: position 946,545 of record LR990921.1, read on the forward strand.
CACACATGAAATGTCAAATTCAAATAAACGTCAAAACACGAAAAACAGTCCAATGTACCAGCCGGCCCCCGTAGCATGACCACTATAGACAAGGATTTCATTGACGGAAGAATCGACAAAATAACACTTGCCTACTGTGGTCATTGCTACGGGGGCAGTAGTATGTATTCTGATGGTCTGTGCCCTCAGACCTGGTTTGGTCTCCCGACAAGTACACGCCAATTCTCTTTGGAAAATCTAGATTTACGCTGAGTCCGAGATCCCGCTACCGCTGTATCGTCACTTCTCTCTACTTGTTCCTCTGTCTTGTATAAATATAGATACGACCATGTGAGATAACTAAGCTACGCGCGATTGTTTTACCTAGTGCGTTCTACGGACTTCCATGATCTACTTACATATAGCTCAGTACGCGGCTTGTAGAACGGAGGTGCACACCCGCCAGCCATCGGCCGGGTCCCGGCTGCCGGCGGGCCCTCTCGGAAGTGCTGACAGGTTTGACATACCGACATACGGGGAACACTTTGTATTATGCTTCAGTTTTGTTTTGAGTTAATAATGGTATTTTTAATTAAAATAGAGGAGAATATTATGACTTTTTTTTTCGTTAGGTAGGTAACACAGGAAACCGCAAGTTGAATAAAAAAAATACAGTATCACGATGACACACCAATTGGCTTCAGAAGTATTAATTAGAGTATTTTAATAACAGTCATGATTTTCTCGTCAAATACTATGACACGCAATCTACCATACCCATTTGTACAGTTCATGTGTGCGATTGTTCTTATTCCCTTGATAGACTCCTATTTTCAAAACGAGAATTGATATAAATATGTAATGCATTTCCATTGTTTGTTATTTTCAGGGATAGCGCTGACAGGTGGAGCTAAACAAAACATGCCTTCTATCTCCAAGTTAGTGAAAATAACTGAAGAAGAGACCAAGGTAAGGGTTTACGAGTTCATTTTATAAATTATAGAACTTTATAATGCTGCCTGTTGACGTGCTTATTTTGTCGGAATGTTTTAAAGCAGGTTCACCGTACGTAAAGAATTGGAGGTAATGTGATACTCGTATATTATTTTTTTGTTTTTGTTTCGGCCTCTAAAATATCAAAAAATGATATTCTCAAAGGGGAATGCCGATTTTAGGCCTAAGAATGCCCAAGAAATTTGTTTTATTAATAGATCTTATGTAAATTTTACGTAATTAACTCGACGAATTAACGACGCGATAGAAGTTGGAAACATATTTGAAAAAATAAAAAATATTGAAACAATAACGAAATCCTGTACTGAATAAAGTGGAATTACGTTTTTTTGTGCAAATAGAAAATCTCAGTTTCATTTAAATATAATCCGAAACCTTAACAGCGAAAAATTAAAGATTTGTTGCAAAAAAATAACTTGAGCGTTTACACATATTTGTCCTTTTGTGTAAAGAAATTCCAATGCATTTTATGTATACAATATACATTTACAATCGACTTACAATACATAATATAATAAATTCAATCTAAACAATGCGCCGATCGAAAAAAAATATCTTAAAATTGCGCGGGGCGGGGGCGCCGCTCGTACCTGTGTACCATCCGCCGCTCGACGTGTTGGTCGAACTGCGTGCGCCCCGGGTTGCGAGTTCATTAGCGTACGAGTCGAGTTCTGTACCCACAGGTTGGAATTTTAATAAAGCTGATTTATTAACATCGTACTTATCAATAGCGGCAATAGATTGGACTGATATCTATGACCTTGACTTAGAAATGAGTTTAAATTATTTTTATGAAACAATTAATGCGAAAATAGATGACTGTGTTCCCAGAAAACAGCGAAGTCGTGTAAGCTCGAAGTATGTTTACCCCGAGTTTTACACTGCTGATATAATTCGCAACATAAACGCAAATGGTACAAGGCAACCAAGAGCCAGGATGATTACAAGGCGTTTGCTCAGTGTAGGGCTAAAGTAAATCAGTTGATTAAATTAGCACACGAACAGCATAGCAACAGGGTCAAAATCATTTTGGAACTATGTAAAATCCAAAAGAGTTAGTCGAAATCCACAAAGGATTTAAAAAAACGGGGAGGTTTTGTCTGGGGAGCAATGTGTAAATGAGTTTGCTCAGTACTTTCACTCGATTTATAACGGTTTATAGACAAGCCGAGTTGAATATTGACGCGGCGATAGAAGGGGCGGGTGGTGAGAATGGACCGGCGCGGATTCATGTACAGGAATAACAGTTGAAGGATGTGCAAAGTGCGCTTGAACAATTTAAGCCGAAGAGATCCGCGGGACCGGACGGTATTCCGCCTTACATACTCAGAGACTAGATCTGTTCTGGCTGAACCATTGCTCCATATATTCAATAAGAGTCTGAAGCCGCCGTGTTTCCAGAGAGTAGGAGGTACAGACCTATTGCAGTACTGTCTACTGACTATTCATAACATCATTTTTATGCAAGTGAGATCGCAACTCTCAGATGAACAGCACGGGTTTCGACCAATGAGGAGTACCACCAGTAACTTACTGACTTATATGGCTCATGTTCTGCCGATTGTAGCCAGTGAGGGGCAAGCTGACACTGCTTACTTCGACTTCAAAAAAGCATTCAACCTAGTCGATAATGACGTGTTACTCAAGAAGTTAGCAGCTGTTGGTTTCACTCCGCACCTGCTTCATTTCTTCGCCAGTTACATGAGGGTTAGGCAGCAATACGTAGAGTACGAGGGACACAAGTCAGAGCCGTACTTTACGTGGACTGGTGTAAGCCAAGGGAGTAACCTCGGACCTCTGCAATTTATAATTGTGATAAACGATTTGGCGAAAGTCGTTAAAGATGCAAATTATTTATCGATAGACGATCTTAAGTTATCCCTGGCAGTAAGGGGTGAACGCTTACAGAAGGCCATATATAGCGTAGTTACCTGGAGCAAGGAAAACCTTCTGTAATTCAACGCTCAAAAATGTGTCACCATCACTTTCTCGCGTGCACGTAGTCCTATTGTGCATGATTACAACATTGATGGAATGCAGATGACTAGGGTTACAGAGGTTAGGGACTTAGGAGTTAGTCTTAACACGGGGCTAGCGTTTCGCGATCATATAGTCAAGTGCTGTAAAAAGGCCTACAGAAATTTAGGGTTTCTTATACGTACTGTTCGTGGTTTCACAAATATTACGGCGATTATCACTCTGTACAACACTTTGGTTAGAAGCCAATTAGAATACAATGCAGTCATCTGGGTCCCTCATGAGACTAAATATAGTCTCATGTTGGAACGTATACAAAATAAATTTGTTAGATTTTTATATTTGAGGCTCTATGGAGTATATCCTTTCTACCCGCTTATCTATCCAACCTTGTTTATATGGGGCTTTTATAGGGGTTTTAGGCATGGTTGGATACAACGAGTTAAGAGTTAGGCGTGAGTTCGCACTTGTTTCATATTTAATTAAATTAATTAGAGGCAAGATACATAACGCCAACAAATTAGAGTTGGTGTGTTTGAGTGTGCCCGACAGATATGTGTGGCGGCGGCGTCGGCCTCAGCTGCTGGCTGTATCTCGTGGCAACACTAATCTGTTGAATGAGGCGCCCCTGACTCGGGCGCTTCCCACTCTTAACCTTGTAGCAGAGGAGGTAGACATTTTTGCTTGTACACTGAGTGAATTCACAAGGATAACATTATATGTAATTAGTTATAGATAATAAGTATAAGAAGTATGAGTTGTTAGTTGCTTCACTATTGCATTGGGTTGTGCCTGTTAAAATAGTTGTAAGTAAGGATTAAATAAATAAATTTAAAAAAAAAAACTTATAATTCGGAAACGGAGTTTTTTCAATAATTTTCTTTTATCAATAAATTATTTGTGGTGTTCACAAATAATATTAGCATTCGGTCTAACATGTGGGCCACTCAGGGCCTAAATCACTATGGCGGCCTGGCATTCCCCTTTGTAAATATTTTATTGTTTACAAATTGACTACCTGTAAAAAGCCTGTTTCGGTTACGGTAATCACGCAAATCCAAATATGTCTCCAACAATCTGCAAACTGAAATGATTAGTAGATTGACGCTTTGTCTTGCTATCAAAAACTTTCTTTTATTCTATGAAATAAGCTGACTCATTTCATATTCGCATTCCATTGAAACAACTTGGACGACTGAATACTAGCTGTATTAATAAATATAGAAGTCAACATTTCTACTTCAGGTTATAGATTGCCACTGAATCTATTATATATCCTTGTAGGTACATCATGACAATCAAAAATGCCTTTTGATGAAAAACTTTCGACACTCGCTAGCAGTAACTTCTGCAGACTTCCTGAATATTCCACTCGTCCAAAGTCGTCCAAGTCTAGCACTTTCTGTTAATAAGATTGAAATCGTAGCGCCATAATGGGCGCTGCGACGCTAGATTAGAGCTTTTGGACGTAGCACTACGATGATGTTTCTCTATTTAAGTGTGCTCTCTGTGTTATTTCGATCGAGTACCTACAGATATGTTCATAAGTTCTCAAAATTATTAGAGATCTGCGAAAGTTATAAGGCAAGAAGTGCGGCGGACCTTTACGCACAAACCTCAATTGTATATAGGCAGAAGCATCATCATCATAATGGTTATGACAGGATGACCTAAGAATATTTGTACATAGACGCTCCTAGAATGTTCCCTAGACTAGCATCCCGCGTTGTGGCTGTGACGCTTGATTGTTCTGGTCAGGGTCGCTTCGCGGTCGCGCGCGCGCCTATCAAGACTGGCGACGTGTTGCTGGTAGACCCCCCCTACGCCGCTTGCCTGCTCGCCGACTTTTATGGTACGCACTGCTTGCATTGTTTGAAGAGGTAAGATACTTTTCCAATGTCCTAGTGTGCTTGCATGAAGATGCAGGTTTTTTGATCCCGATTTGGTAGTACCATAAAACGATTTGGTAGTACCATAAAGCCTGTTCATTTTTTACTGTTTTTCTGGATCTGTTTCATTATGTGCGATCGCGTTCAGTAAGTATCGAATTATTTTACCTATCTTTTTCGACTAGTACATAGTGACCTGGACTCTGCCCTTTACCTCATTCAAGTACCAATTGGATTGATACAACTCCGTCGTTACTTGTCCGTACTGCGACCTGTATCTTTATGCAAGTACCCTTAGCCGAGATCTCCGCGAGATATCGAACATGTCCTCATGTTCCAGGCTGGATAACTGTGAGAATGAAGCCCCCGTCTGGTGTCCCAAGTGCTCCGGAGTCGCCTTCTGTAGCATTATGTGCAGGGACGCGGCCATTTCTACGTATCATTCTTTTGAATGCCAGTACTTAGATCTTTTTATAGGTGAGCAAATTGCTACTTACTATGACATTATAATAACAATGAAGTTTGAAAGCACGTTCAAGTAATCATGTTTCCTCATACAATTATGCATCAAGATTGACATGTGTGGTATCTGTTACTTACACTTCTGTGTCCGCATTCCAGGGTCTGGTATGTCAGTACTAAGTCACATAGCGCTCCGTATGGTCACACAGGCCGGTCTCGACACCAGCTTATCTATACACGCCAAATACATTAGCAATGAAGTGAAAACAGTGGAAGGAGCAGTTCTCAACGACATCGAAGGAGTCGCGAAGAAATCCAAAATAAAAAGCAGAAAGGAAAGGCTCAACAGATCCAAGAAAGGAATCAAGAGTTTCACAGAAAAGAACTTTAAAGAAGAAGAGGAAGAAGTGAAAGCTGATGAAAAAGTTATTATTGAGGAGAAGTTAGAGTTAAGGGCAGCTCAAATATACGCGCTATGTACTCACTCGCACGAGAGGAAAGGAGATGATTACTTGAAGAGGATAGTTATGGCGCTATTCCTCACGGAATGTCTGAAGAAAGCAGGTTTCTTTAAAACATGCAAGCAAGAAGATGTGGAAAAGGGTGAGTAAACTAAAACATAACAGTCCGATACTCCGTTACAACCCCGCTCGGAACACGACGAGTGAACAATTGGAGCTACGTGGTAAGAATAAGATCAGTTGTACCTAAGTCCAATTAGTCGCAATCTTTTCACATCTAGGTCTTCGACACAACTTCGCAGATCTTACGGAATAAGAAGATCTTGAAAGACCTGAATTTCTCTAAGAAATATATTACTTTAAAATTATTTATTTTGCTCTCCCCGCTGTCACGCATACCGATCAGAAAGCCAAAAACTGTATTTTTAGAAGTAGCATTGATTATTAAAGATAGTTCTTGTGGAACATTACCGCGTTGGTCGTGAGCGCTACGAGCATGAAGTTTTTCCACCAGGAATTTCTCACAACAGTCTTGATTTAAAACGTAAAGTGATGAAATGTGACATCACTTCTGTCTAATCCCGGGAGAAACAAGCGGGATGTTATGCTTTTGTTGTACATTTCCAGCCCAGCAGTCCATCGTAGAGCTGCTCCTGCGCAACCTGATGCTGCTGCAGTTCAACGCGCATGAGATATACGAGACGGTGCGCGGGGTGCACACCTTCAGCGGCTCCAAGCCGGTCTACATTGCTGTGGGCATCTATCCCATCGGCGCGCTGTTCAACCACGATTGCTATCCCGGCGTGGCGAGGTGGGAACTTAACACAAATTGTAGTTTGACACTGAAGTGGTGCAGGTTATAGGGTGCTTTCTTTTGTAACTTTTGTCTTTTAACCTTTTGACCGCCAGAGTCACATAATTATATGACAAGCAAGCGCGTGCCCTGTGCGCCAAACGTCACAAACATTTGACAAAATGGGAAGTGAAATTTAGGCTTGGTATCGAGCGCACGCGCGTGCGTGTATGCTATGGCGGTAAAAAGGTTAAGGTTAAGGTTAAGTGTTTATACAAATCGAATCAGGAAAGCTCTTCGATCTGACTTTCAAATTCACGAAGTTGTGGATCTACAAAGACATTTATAAAACTATACAGGGTGTAACAAGCCCCATAACGAAGCCGTCAAAACAAAACTACGTAACATTACGCAAAAAATATTGCTGGGAAACGATTTTTGGGGTGAAAAATCACGTTTTTCGGTAGTACTCATGTAACGCATTCAAAGCATTGTGCTAATGGATGGATTGAATAGTACGCGGGTCGCGGAGGTGTTTACCGTTAAAATGTCACGCTAAAACATGTATTTTAAAAAAAAAGCTTGCGAAAAAGTTGGAACTTGGACCCCCAATATCTCCGTAACTAGAAAGTTCCTAGGTATGGTCCAGAACAAAAAAATGATCGCAATGACGAGGAGAGCAAATAACTTTCGGCTTCGTTAAGGGTCTCGTTATCCTTTAGATTGACTTTTACTGCAACTTCGACTGCTTCATTGGTCTAGTGGTCGCAAGCGACTGCTGATCATGAGGTCCTGGGTCCGATTCCAGAGTCGGGCGAAGTGCTATTGGGTTTTCCATCAGCAATTTCTCAGTAGCAGCCACGGAGTCTGGATTTGTGCCCGGTTGATGGCAAAAGCTTGGTGACCCTTGATCATGGAACTTAAAATATAACTGGTAAAATGTGGGTTTCCTACTATTAGGTACATATCTGCTTAACCTTTCAGAGATTACAGGGGTGATGTTATATTGTGTAGATAGACTTTTAGAAGAATTGTGATCCCCTATCTATGTAACGCCTTGAATTGACATCAGACTAGAAAAAGCATAAAAAATCACTTATCCAATTACTCTGAAAATCAAGTTACAAACAAGTAACATTTAATTAAAAGTATCAAAAAACCTGACTACAAATTGTATTACGTAATTATATCAATTTGTAGTCTACTTTTAATTTCCTTCATTTTGATACCCCACTTGTTTGGTTTGGTTTAAAAAAAATATATTTCCGATTTACAATGTAGCTCATTTGCCATTTTGTTTTTTTTTTTAAGACATTTGGATTTTTTGACGAATATAATAATACCCTAATTGTCGAAATCCATTCAGCCGTTTGGAAGATTATAAATTTGTTTAGAAAGGTTATTATCATGCAAGATACGCGCGAAAAACAATCCTTCCTTAGCAGTCAGGTACATAATGCTAACCCTCGAAACGCCTTCCCTTCACCACTAGTTTATGGGCAGCTTAGCCTAAAACTGCTTTCTTCGTTTCTCCAGATACTTCGAAGGTCGCAAAATCGTGCTCCGCGCGACGCGGCCCCTGGCCCCGGGCGAAATGGTGGCTGAGAACTACGGCCCCCACTTCATGATGAGGACTCTCAAGGAGCGGCAGAGGTCACTGGCTTCGCGCTACTGGTTTCGATGTGACTGCGTGACCTGCAAGGAGGACTGGCCCACCTTGAAGCTTATGAGTGGAGATACTCCGCCCTACATCAGGTAAACCAGGTTTGAAAGACTCGAGGTTATGCCCTGATGCATGATGTGATCGTGATCTGTAAATGAGCTGTCAAACCCCAATTGAGAACTGATTGTTTTAGCGGTAAGCTTCAGCGTTAGACAAGATAGGGTTAGCTTAAAAGGTTAAAATAGCATTTTTATATAACATTTATGTCGCGGCCAAACGAGCGTAATTAACGCGTTTTGAATCGCGTAACAATTAATACTAAAGATGGACTCATTTTGCGTCGTCGAGTGACACAAATATAAGTAAAAATCGAATTTCTTGGGGTTCTCAACCGGGAATCAACACAACTGGCCTCACATAATAGCATCACATGTCATAGTTAATGTCACTTTGAAGTGACATAATTAAGCATTGTACCTACCTTGTAGCAGGTAATGGTACAATAAAGTAACATGTGAGTATGTAAGCATTGTACCTGTATTAGGTAATGTACAGTACCTATGTTTTCTTGCCAGATGCCCAAACGTTGCCTGTCCGGGCAAGTACCGGGCGAACTTGCAGTACCTGCCCAACCGCTGCGCAAAGTGCTCAACGCCCATCAACCGAGAGCTCGTCAAGATCAACATGGAGACTGTCAATCGATGTGTCAAGCAGTACCAGGTGCGTAGCGTTGTTGTTAAAAGTATTTTTACAACATAGGTACCCTGATGTATAATAATAGAACGAAAATAAACGAGAGAATAATACTAACAGTTACTTAGTCCCTAACCTGGTGTTAAGAGTTTTCATGCCGCCCATGGGCCTCTGATGACTTGGCGTTATTAACTTACATTGATAAACTCAAAACCAACCTGAACCAGAACTATTATGTATTCTAGGAAAATATAGAAATAGGTATAAACGTTTTGTTAGATTTTATAACAACGCCATCTAGCTATTCGCCGGAGAACGGCCCCTCCGTTCAAGTATTCTAAAATTCATGATACAGTCACAGAGCCTTCACGAGCAGGTTAGTACCTAGGTAGGGCCGTAGCTAGGAAAAAATCAGATCGGAGGGAACCCATCAATGGATGAATATTGAAGGATTGATATACTAATTTTCATTCAAAGTCCAGCATATAATGGAAGAATCGCTGATAAGATAATAGTGGTGACTCCACTGTAACACTTGAAGATGCTTCTAGAAACAAATAAAAATAAAATAAAATAAACCTTTATCTACGGGTGACTCTGTATAATAACACGTATATTCCTCACTTCTTATAGGAAGGTGCTAAGCTAATGGATGAGGAGCGAACAGAAGAAGCGATTGCCGTAATGTGCGGGGCCGTTGACCTGTACCACGAGGTAGCGCGGCCGCCGCACCGCGATACGCACCTAGCGCAGGAGGCGCTGCGCTCGTGCTTCTCAACCGCCGGCAACGTGCACGTGGTACGGAGCAACCCAGAACCCGATGCTGATAGCAAAACCAACGACTCTTCAAAGGCAGATTGATTTCAAGATCCAGAGGGCCTAGCCAAGGTGTCATCCTAACAGCGATGACTATGACAGAAAGGTCTCAATGTGTTGGATTGACGAAAGGTACTGAAAAACTGATGGCAATCCTACTATTTCGTTCCTACTGAGTCGTTCCTACTGAGTCGTTCCTACTGAGTCGTTCCTACTGAGTCGTTCCTACTGAGTCGTTCCTACTGAGTCGTTCCTACTGAGTCGTTCCTACTGAGTCGTTCCTACTGAGTCGTTCCTACTGAGTCGTTCCTACTGAGTCGTTCCTACTGAGTCGTTCCTACTGAGTCGTTCCTACTGAGTCGTTCCTACTGAGTCGTTCCTACTGAGTCGTTCCTACTGAGTCGTTCCTACTGAGTCGTTCCTACTGAGTCGTTCCTACTGAGTCGTTCCTACTGAGTCGTTCCTACTGAGTCGTTCCTACTGAGTCGTTCCTACTGAGTCGTTCCTACTGAGGCGTTCCTACTGAGTCGTTCCTACTGAGCAATTCCTACTGAGCAATTCCTACTGAGCAATTCCTACTGAGCCGTTCTGACTGAGCCCTTCTGACTGAGCAGTTCCTACTGAGCCGTTCCTACTGTGCCGTTCCTACTGAGCCGTTCCTACTAAGCCGGTTCTACTAAGCCATTCTTACTAAGCCGTTCTTACTGAGCCGTACCTACTGAGCCATTCTTACTGAGCCGTTCCTACCGAGTGGTTGTAGCAATAACGCTTCGAAAGTGATCGCCACTTGTCTAGGCCCACGGTAACGGCATCCATCTTGGTTATGAAAGTCGGTCATATTGTCAAATATGGGACGTTATTTTGTTTTTTTTTTATCACAAGTCGCAATTTTTTTTATTTGGACTTTATGTGGGATTGACGAATGAGGTTTTAATGAATGCAATCGCGTATTTGTGGAGTAAAAGTTCTGTATTATGATTGTAGTAACGAAACCATTACAAAAAAAAAGTCATGTAGAGTTTGTTTCTTAAAAATGTTTCTAATGTTTAAAATAAAACCCAAAAGAACTTCTATTTTTTATTTCATGAATATTAAACGTTTCAATTTAGAACAGAACGGGAAATGTGCCAAACTGCTTCCAACTTTTGTTTAATTTAAAATGTGCTCGTTTTATGCTTTTCAGTTTTATCAGTCGGGTTTTTTAGTTTTTACAACTACTTTTTAAGTCTTGTAGTTTTATTAGTCGTGGAGAGTGGCTCAATGTACTTAAAAAAGTCCACACAAAAACCCATATGATATTTAACTAGAAAACGTAGCTAGCGTAAACTGGATAAAAACGACGGCTGTACTGTTGAGGACTTCTCCACATTGACTTGTCTGCCTTTTAAAAACCCGTGATCACTCGCGACAGACAATTATTAATAGGACTACTTGATCATCCGCAGTTACTCAAAGAATTATCATCAGCCATTTGTATTGAACTTCAGCATTTTAAAATTTTTGAAAGGGAAATTGAATTTGAATTACTTTTATCACCTCGCAAAATGTTACTCTTTTGAAACACAGTTAAAGTTTTCCTAACGAAGACAACTTCCATTTAAAAGTTCAGGACCTTTCTTCAGAGTCCTTAAGGATTATACATCAAAGAAGCTTTTACAGGTGCACACCTGCACTTCGTCGCCTTCTCCTACACCGCTGGTGGAGTCAATTCTCCTGAGGGAGTCCACTTGCGATTGGAGTCCCATGATGCGAAGCTGTGCCTGCTCAAAGTTGTCATTCAGGCGTTTGATCTGGCATTGCATGCGACATTGTAACTGTGGTTGAAAAAGAAAAGTTAATGTTAGTGCAAAGTTTACTTGATTATTGATGGTGATGACATGACATGACATGGCATTTTAATTAATCTCATTTACTGTACGTCTTTTTAGGGTGCCGTAGTCGAATGGCAAAAACGGAAATCTTATAGTTTCGTCATGTCTGTCTGTCTATCCGTCAGTATGTCACAGCCACTTTATTCCGAAACTATTAAGACTACGCAGTTTAAACTTGGTAGATAGATGTATTCTATAAACCGCTTTAGGATTTTTTACAAAAATAAAAAAATTACAAGATTACGGGATCTATAGAGATCCCGTAATCTTGTATTTTTTTTATTTTAATATAGAACCATATATAGAACCATAGAACTGAAACTAAAATTGACGAATCTTATACGTGCGGGGTGTCTATAGATAGGTCTTGACATTGAGGTTCCTATAAACATTTTTTCTCCAAGTTTATCAGTTGAAAGATAGACACTTCCAAAGTGGTAAAATAAGATAAATGAGGACCATTTACACGTTTTTCTAAGTAGATCACACCTTACCAAACTTGTGGTGGTATCTATTTATCGAAGCTGTAAAGCCTGCTCGTGTTAAACTCTCAGAGCCGAAACATAGTCTATCAAACATGCTTACTTCCTCGCGATCTTTCTCAGTGGTCTTCACTTGAGCTCTGCTGGCAGCTAGCTGTCTTTCCAACTCTGCTACAGTGGTCTGCATACATCTGTAACAAATTAAAACAAATGTCACATCGTAATCTAAAGGCGCCCACTTTTGTTTCACTGTCGTTTGCCTCATTAAATCCTAAAAACTGCAAGTCGTTGCTGGCTGTCATTGTATTCAGCATAGTTCAAACACTTCTCAACCCTAACACCCGCGCGCTTGATTTCACAAAAGGCCTAGTTGGTTTATCGGTTTACTTTATACTGTGTTAGCCGCCTCTAGTGTAGTGGTCACAAGCGCGACTGGTGAGCAGTAGGACCTGAGTTCTAGTGTAGTGGTCACAAGCGCGACTGGTGAGCAGTAGGACCTGAGTTCTAGTGTAGTGGTCACAAGCGCGACTGGTGAGCAGTAGGACCTGAGTTCTAGTGTAGTGGTCACAAGCGCGACTGGTGAGCAGTAGGACCTGAGTTCTAGTGTAGTGGTCACAAGCGCGACTGGTGAGCAGTAGGACCTGAGTTCTAGTGTAGTGGTCACAAGCGCGACTGGTGAGCAGTAGGACCTGAGTTCTAGTGTAGTGGTCACAAGCGCGACTGGTGAGCAGTAGGACCTGAGTTCTAGTGTAGTGGTCACAAGCGCGACTGGTGAGCAGTAGGACCTGAGTTCTAGTGTAGTGGTCACAAGCGCGACTGGTGAGCAGTAGGACCTGAGTTCGTTACACGGGGCGGGGAAAGTGTTATTGCGTTTATCAGAAATTTCTCAGTAGCAGCCACGAAGCCTGGTTTTGTATTCAGATGATGTAGATAGGCTCGCCCCTACAATTATATGGGACTTAAACATAGCTGCGTGTACTACTGCTTACTCTATCTGCCTAACTCATCGGGGAATAAAGGCGCGATGTTATGCTGTATGCTACTCACTTGCGAATGTTCTCGGTGCGCTCGTTGGCTCGCTGCAACGCGCGCGCCGCCTCGTCCCGGGCGCGGTCCAGCTCGCCGCCGATCTGCGCGCACTCATGCATCTTCTCATGCAGACGCTTCTCATTAGCCAGCACCGACTCTTCCATGTGGATCACGTTCGCCCTGCGAATAGAAAGGAGATTAATAATCAAGACATTAAGCTCGGAGCGGGAAACATCTGATGAGGGATGCACGGAAGCGGAAAGTGTGGCAGAAGAACGGGGAGGCTATACCGGGGTATTGGACAGTTTCGGGCTGAGATAATAATGATGATGATGAAGAGCGAAACATTCATGTAAAAAGCTTTGGAATAATTAATTCTGGGCTAGTATTTTCACAAGGTTCCAAATTTACGAGCCCCTTTTTAATAACTTTGGGCTTTTGGTTTGGCATGGCGCTATCAACAAACTTGTTCAACCTAGAAATGCTATTGGCAACAGTACTGACTGTAAACTGTAGATATACACACATACACGTTGATTACTCATTAGCATCCAAAACACGCCCAATGTTAGTGTCATTTTATATTACCTGATTGTTCTGCAGCTACACAACTTCTGTTAGCAGTATTATTTCAATCTTACTTCAGGGTGGGAAAGAGATTTACTTATACAGGAGGTAGACCGTCATCTCTTTCCTTGACCCGTGTACTCACTTGAGGCGCTCGATGTCCGCCTTGAGCGCGACGTTGTTCTCCGAGAGCTGCGCTATCCTCTGCAGTAACAATTGCTGCTGCTTGTCATCTTGCGTCCTATCCACCTTCTCCGCCGGCTTTGTGCTGTTGTGCAGCAGTATGTGGACCTGGGAGAACGAATATGTTTTAGATTAGCTTTCCACATCATTACCCCTAAGTTTACCCAAACGTAATTGAATCGAGAACTATTGGTTAAACGTTAATCTTTTTAGGAAACATTTTGTGCGAAGGAACAGAAATTCACTTTAAACTAATACTTAGCGACATAGAAGATATCAATTATTTTTCACACTTATTACTTTCTTTTCAATTGACTTTTCAAACGCGTCAATTTCTAGATATTATTTTCTTACCTAAATAAAGATGATAACCCTGTGACAAATATACACTTACATTTTTCTCGCAGACAATTTTTTTTTCTTTTAAAAATATTTGAAGGTAATGACGTCAAAGTCTGTTTTTTTTCTTTCTCTTTCTAACATGAGACACGTCAGCTGTTACCTTCTCCCTCGCACAGTTGAGTTCCCTGGCGAGTTGCTCAGCGTTGTGCTCGGCTAGTGCCTGCGTCTGCTGCGCGTCCTTCAGCCGCATCTGCGTTGCCTTCAGCAGGTCCGGGATTGGCGCCAGCTCTTGAAGCTTCTCTTGGAACTTTATCTGAGGGTAGATAGACAATAAATACTCCTTATTATTTACACCATTCCGTGCTTTGTCTGGTAGGTAGTCGCTTCATATACTGATATTCCTATTGGAAGCGGACTTGAACGTAGTTGGGAAATGGCTAGGCGTCATCATCATCTATGATGACACCATACAAATTACAAGTATAAAATGTAGAAATTTTGTATAGAATTACACAACGGGCATGTGCATTTCCATGACAGCCTTTGGACAATACTACAGGATAGTGATAAATACTCGGGTTACTACGGTAACAATTTTCCAGGAGCACTTAATACTGTTTTCGTTGCATAATACCATAAATAATTTTATTGAGTAAATGAAACGAAATGCTAGACTGGAACTTTCAAACTTATAAGTTTAATTAATATAATGTATAAATGTGAAAGTTCCTAATGATCTCTGCAAGTCATAATTATTAGATAAATAATAATAGATAGTCTGCACTATTAGTTTTCAGTTATCTTGCTGCGCCTTAACAGGGTCATGTACTCACTAGTTTAAGCTTAGCGTGTAAAATTGGTTGTGTACATTGTGCATTAAAATAAATAAATAAACTGTGTTTAAACTGTCTCTAATTAATCAAACAGATAAACGGATTGTATTGTTGCCCGTCTCACACGTCATTCTCAGTCGATTTGATTCTTTACTTTGCTTATTACAAAAGTAAGTTTTGC
This sequence comes from Noctua fimbriata, assembly GCA_905163415.1. NCBI lineage: Eukaryota > Metazoa > Arthropoda > Insecta > Lepidoptera > Noctuidae > Noctua > Noctua fimbriata. The sequence goes on from LR990921.1 coordinate 961,780, forward strand.
AAAGTGCTAAGTATCTTGTAATCCGCGCCGCACTTCTGATCCACGACTTAAACAGAAACAAGCTGGTATTGTTAAATTAATCCAGAAGTTGCGAAAAGTTAACTCTCAACGGAAGGCGAAATTTTCGATCATAACTGCGGCGCCGCGGCGTTCATGAAATTTTCATAAATGAAAATTTTATGGATAAAAAAAAGTTGTTGTAAGAGTTGTTGTTGTTGTTGTTGTTGTGGGTTTAATAGAAAGTGGATAAAAAAAAAGACAAACATGGGACTTTGCTAACGAACCAGTGCATAAAATAGCAAGTGATGAGAATAAAATTGGTGCGGATTTTGTCATCTATAACAGTTAAGTCTACTTTCAACACTGTACCTTGACTTTCTGTATCTCAAGATTGATTTGTTCGCTGATTCTACTGTTGTCCATGTCCATCATATCCATTTGGCGACGCTGCTCTTCGACGAGTTGTTGTGCTTGTAGGTACTGAGGAAAGCATTGACGTTACCATTTATATTTGCCGTTATAATTATAATAATTCCAGACAACAAAATAAAAGCTAATCTAATTTCATAAGAAATAGTTTGAGCTTCAGCACGTAACCCCTCTAATAAAGCATAAGAGTTAGAAGACCAACCAGCAACTATTACAGTAGAAACTCCTAATCATGTACAACTCAAAACTTGCAAGTTAAATCTAATTAAATTAAAATAATAAGGAATTAATAATCAATTCATTTAAGATAAAACAAATCTTACAATAGGAGAAAAATAATAACAAATACATATAATTAGAAATTTTTTTTTTTTGCAAAAAATAAAACCGATTTCAAAAACACGGAAAAATTAAAAATTACTTTAGCTTCTGAAGTCGGTGACTTTTATTTGTTTGATTTACTTTTTTTTGTCACCGACTTCTGAAGCTAAAGTTATTTTTAATTTTTCCGTGCTTTTTGCAAAAAAATATATTTTATTTTTCCATTTTTAGTTGTAATATCTATAATATTTGCTATAAATTTATTTTACATTGTCAACAATACATTTCATGGTAATAGGCTTATCACTAATTTAGAAGAAAGTCGAAAGAAGGAAGTTATTATACCTAACTGCCGCAATCTCGGTGTACTGTACGCATCTGCGTACCCCTCGGAGCATACAGCCGTTATGATATGATATTTTATTGTGAAAACAATAAACATCCAAGCGATTGCAGCAATCAAGACAGATTTGCCGTCTAGTATTGAAGAGCTCATTGTGTAACTCCGAAGATCAGCTGCACGAAATTGAAACGGGACCGCCGCAGAATAACATTCATCCAAATTAAAAAACAATCGGCGGAATAGGTTCACAATTGTCGAAAATATCGATAATATAAAATTTGGAGAGTCCCCTCGATTTCTCCAGGATCCCATCATTAGATCCTGACCTGATGTCCATGGGACCACATGGAAAGTATACTGTTTCAAACAATGCCCATAAAATGTGAGCTTCCATCATCAGCTCAGCAACATGAGATGATATTTACCAGGCACAAATATCTGAACAGCGTTAGAGAATATATGAAAAACATTTTATGTGCCTATAAAATTTGAGGGTTGCCCTCAATATCCCTGGGATTGCATCATCAGTTTCTGATTTGTTGACAATTGGACTACCTCAGGAGTATAGGCTTTCGAATAAAAAAAGAATTATGAAAATCGGTCTACAATTGGCAGAGAAAAGGGTGAACATAGATACATGAAAAAAAAAAATACATACAGTCGAACATAGTAACTCCTTTTTTTTTAAGTCGGTTACAAATTGTCAAAGGAGTTTTGGTGAAATATTAGTGAACCGTTAACAATACATGCCATGGTAATAGGCTTATCCCCAATGAAATGGAACTTAACATACCTAACTATTGAAATGTGGGTGTACTGTAGACTGTACACATCTCAGAGCATTCAGGCGTCATGTTGTGTAAACAATGAACATCCAAGCGATTGCAGCCATCGCGAAAGATTTGCTGTCTATTATTGAAGAGTTCCATTGCAAATCTCCAAAGATCAGCGTCAGATCTTCACCAAATTTAAATGGGCCACCGCAAAATAATATTCTTCCAAAAAAAAGAATTATCAAAATCGGTTCACAATTGGCTGAACATACACAAAAAAAAAAAGGAAAAAAAAAAGTCGTCTTGATAACCTCCTCTTTTTGGAAGTCTGTTAAAAATAAAGATAAGTTTGTTCTTTAGTAAACAATTTGATAGCATCTGAAAAAGGTTGTAGTCCCTGTCGTTTCGGGCGACGCAGGTGTTCTCGGGGCATGGTGGCATCGGGAAGTACCTGTGTCACATAAACAGGAAGCCGGCCGCTCGGTGTCATCACTGCTTCTACTATGCGGAGGACACGGTGCGGCATACGCTGGCAGAGTGTGCCGCACGCGAGGAGCCGCGCCGTGCCCGAGCTAACAGAAGTCGGAACCGATCTTTCGCTGCCGGCCGTCGCTCGTTAGGTGGTCGGGAGCGCAGAGCCGTGGGATACGGAAATAGAACAGGACCCGAGGCGGAGCCCCGTAGTGTTCCGTGCGCACCCCTATTGGACGTCGCGGTGGGACTACACCTCATTCCCGCCTTGAGGAGGCCCGCACTAGCCGGGGATCGCCGAGAGATTCCCATGATCCCCGGTGCAAGTGTGGGAAGGGAACACCGGGGTGGTTTTTAGACAGAATCTGACAGACCCGCGCTGGGGCGGCCGGAGGACATCTATATGAGTATTTTCCACCCCGGAACAAAAAAAAAACAAAAGGAAGTCGACATAAGGAAGTCGCCGTGCCGAGGCGCACCCGTCCATGTCTATAATGATCCATACAAAACTCACGGTCGTCAGTTTTGTGAATACCCTGGACTGGACACGTAAATTAACAGTATTTTTTACTTGAAAAAATCCTGTGTGGGTGAGAGACTTACAAATTCAAAGGAAACCATGTGCCGTGACAACCTTTGTTGGCTATGCAGACAAATTGTGGACTATTGGCTCTAAAAAATAAGCAAGAATTGATTGATAAGTCGTTCTCTTACCTTGACTCTGTAATCCTGCAGTTGATCATTCTGCTCCTTCATTAACGACCTCAGTTCTTCTATTTCCTCCCGGGCCTCCCTGTAGCACTGCTTCAGAGTCCTCACGCTGGTCTCCTGTTCGAAGGCCTGCTCCTTGGTCCCGAGCAGCATGTTGGTGTGGGTCGCGAGCCCTTCGAACTTCATCTCCAGCTCTCGCAGCTTATTCTGAACCTCTCGATGCTGACATCTCTCCTTCTCCAACTCTTCCTTCTTCTTCATTAAGTCTGCCCGGAGCATCGCACACTGCACAGTAGGTTAGTGTCTTAGCTTTTCGTTAATTTTTAGCTGGATATAACAGAATATTGAGCTGCAAGTGCCAGTCGAGGAGGAGGTGTTGAAAATAACGGTACACTGAGAAAAACCGCACGGACTGTTGATACGGGTAACCGCTGAAACTGTGAGCACTGCCCTTCAACACAGAGGCGTGAGTGAACGTGAGGCTGACTGACTGCACCTACCTACCTATTGTAAAGTTTTCCAGTTACATTTTCTCTTTGATGCTAACCAGAAACGATGCTTTTTTTCTAAAAAGCTTGTAGTGTGATGAGGTTCATATTTTCTGTCTGGTTTATACTTGGAAGAATTTGAAGGCCAAACCATTTCAAAGGCGATATGAAATTGTCATTTTGTTACTATGGGTGTCTTAGACCAATGCCCAAAACCCCACAAAAGGCTTTTGTAAAACTTAACTGTAGTTACAGTTGCATCGAAAATGAAACAGGTTCCTATTAACAGATACTTACTCCTGACAACCAACTTTGCGTATATTTAACTTAAACAGCACTTAATAAATCTCAGTTATAACCCAGTATATATACCAATATTTGAATACATACTATTTTTATAGCCCAATACCAATCTCAATTATAAGCCTAGTCAAGATATTAACTTTAGGACATGACTAGGCTTTGGAGGACGAAGTAGTTTGTGCAAGATGTAGTTTAGTTCCCAGCACATCTAGAGAACTAAGGACAGTTTCACACTTGTGCGATACCTCTGTCACTTTCTGCTTGTAGTTTTCTTCAAGCTGTTTCAGCTGATAGCTTAGTTTTACTACTTCTCTCTCAGCAGGAGTCTGTGGGAATAAACATTGAATAAGCATGGAAGATGTTGACACAACTACTATATATTAGATACACAACAGCGGGGCGTAGACAACGTGACACTCGAACATCGATAACGATCTAGACAAAGTAAACAATCTCAATGGGGCTGTCTGATAAGCAATCCTGATCAAACTCAACACAGAAATGAAATGCCTTTACAGCAATTGCCACTTATCTTGGCGCTCAGCTCAGGGCTAGAGTACATAGACAAAGCAGGAATCAGAATCAGAATTTAATTTGCTCTGAAAGTAGGAGGTGACAAGAAGTGGACTTTGACGTTGTGATAAGTCCTCACAACATGCTTACCGGCGGAGCGGTGGAGGAGCATGGCGCTGGGCAAGGCGGGCATATACCACACTGGAAACAAACAAATAAATCATATCAAATAACAACACGCAAACATTTCATAACTACGAATCTCAGCACAGAGATACTTACAGCTCTCGCCAGAGGCGGCACCGGTGGCCCTGGCTGAAAACAGAAAGCAAATATGTGAATGCATTCAGATTGTATTAGAGTTAAAGCGAAATTAGTAATCAGTGAGCTGAAGGACTTCCACTGTTGAACTTTGGCCGCCAATAATTCATCCAGCGGAATCCCATGATCTGCATCAGGTCATCAGTGCAACAAGTCAAGGCCCGTCATCACCAGACCTTTTTGTCAGTTGATTCAGAGCCATCTAATTTATCTATTTAGACGCTTTAATTAAGGTGGTTAATATAAAACTTTCGGTGAAAAAAGTCTTTTTTCGCAGAAAGTTTCTTAATTTTACCTTTTTAATTGTAGTATTCACACAAATTCTTATCATGAATTAATTTTTACATTGATAGTCATGAATATAGTCCAAGAGGAAAGAAACCCGTATTTAACACATTCATTGATAAGCCAAAACGCTGTCTGTACTTACCTAAATGGCCAAAATAAAAAAATCGTTAAATGTCTTCCCTAGTGGTCTAAACAAATACTCGAACCCAATACGCTGCTGCCGCTATTTTATGACTTGTACGTAATTGTAATTTATAAGGCACCATCACGTGGCGTGATCGCCCATAGCATAACAGGCCACTTCACGCAACCGTGACGATAAAAACAAAATTACTGAACCGATTTTGATGAAACTTCTGTGGGACCAATCGGGAAGTATATCCTTTCACTTAAAAAGGATTTTTTCAAATCGGTTTAGAAATGACGGAGTTATGAGGTAAAAATCTAATTTAAAAAAATGTAACCGAATTGAGAACGTGCTCCTTTTTGAAGAAAGTCGGTTATAAACCAAGCGACTGCCTCGTTGCTGTAGCGCCCGCAAGCGCTACTGCTGAGCATAAAGCCTTGGGTTTGATTCCCAGGTCGGAAAGAGTGTTATTGGGTTCTTCATCAGGAATTTCTCAGTAGCAGTCACGGAGTATAACCCTTCTGAATTACAGGCGTGATGTAATGTTAAAAAAAACCAGTACTGACGCCTGGGTCTCATCGGCGTAGTGTTGGATCAATCTGGCTCTTGGGTCGATTACCAGATTCTGTATACGGGGGAAGGGACACCGACGCGAAAACGGTTACCACGTATTCAGTACATCATTCTGAGCATAGAAATTTTTCATCGGTTATATATTTTTTAAATCAGTTGTTATATACATTTTGAGCGAGTAGGTATTGCACTTCTGTAGGAAACAACAGATTTTTTTTTTTAAGAACCGTTTATAAATTTCTATGTAACCGTTTTCGCGTCTGTATCCGTAGGTTTTGGTGTGGATATGTATGACTCTCAGTAATGTTTCAGAGAACAGATAAAACAAACCCTGAAACCCTCGCTGACGAAAATAAATCCATTAGTTTGAACCGTGACTGAAAGCGGATTAAGAAATGATGATAGAGCAGCTAGAAAAAAAAGGTGTCTCTGACAAAATGCCATATTTATCGGTCTAGTTACAACTCCGAGCTATAACCAAAAAAAACATTTTTCGAGGTATAGTATAATATACGCAAAGCTACCGGTGGTCCGAAGCAGACATTAGCCGCGGCGCCGGCCGAGGCGGGGCAAGCCTTCACCCCAGCACTCTTGAACTGTTGCATGTCCATCTTGACGTGACGGACCTCTAGCTCCAAGCCAACTAGTTGCTTTTCCTGAGACAGAAAAAATATGCTCTCGAAATATTCAGGAATTATCCACACCAGTGTCCCCTAGGCCCCGGTCCCTCCACCGAGACTTAACGAGAAGAAGAGCACAGCTCTCAAGTTGTCTCCCCTCCTGTGGTGTGAGCAGTCAGCAATCAACCATTAATATAAGTCCTTGAACCGTTTTCGGACTCAATTAAGAAGATGTAACCCCAACCTCATTAAGTGGGGTACCGCAATGGAACAGCCGCGGGGTGTGGTTGTGGAACTGTGTCACAAACTATGCTCCATCGCCTATCCTGCCCTCTTAGTCCAAAAACATGCAGCCCAAGTGACTTCTGCGCTGCCACCGACGACACGGTGGAAGTGGCGAAGTTCTGGGCTAACTAAATTTAAAAATTGTCGTGCAAGCGCCACGAAGAAGAAGTATCTCTTTTACTGACAGGAGACCTACAATCTTTTGAAGTTTCTGGAACATCGAAACAGTCGATCCCCGTCGGCTGTGAGACAGGAGCTTTACGACAAGTAATGTAATACGTACTAATTCTTCTGTAGAAGTCTTATAATTCTCTAATTTGTTTATAAGTTCTTCAGTATGAACAGCATCGAAAGATTTGTCGTTCTGAAAAAAAATATGTTTGAAATCATTCCTGAGCATTAATTTTGTTTCATATGTGTTTTTCCCAAGGTTTCCCACAACAGTCGATGTTCTCTTTGTTCTGACAAGTAGCCGATATTTCTTATTTCAGGTATTCAATTTTATATTTACGTAGGCCTTAAACCTATAGTGAGACAACCATCTCAAAACAATAATAATCCATGTTTTTTTTTTTATATTTTGCAACCAAAAGTTCGAGGAGCTCGTGGCTAAAATAATAACAGCTGCTCGGGTCGATCTTTAGGTTAAGGTGCTTGCCTAGGTTGATCTGTGGATGGGTGACCACCCATTATATACAGAGTTTCCCCCGTGCCTCGGAAAGCACGTTAAGCCGTTGGTCCCGGGTGTCATTTGTTGACAGTCGTTAGTCAGTGGTCCAAAAAGTCTGACAACCAGTCTTAATAAGGGGTATCGTATTACCCAGTACTAACTGGGTTGTGTAGGTCAGATAGGCAGTCGCTCTATGTAAAATACTGGTATTCAGCCGCATCCGGTAGACTGGAAGCCGACCCCAACGTAGTAGGGAATAGGCTAGGTAGATGATGATGATTGCAACCAAAAAAACACTTCCGGTGCCCATTTGCCTAGGTACTTAAATTGTTTTAGCTTACTTCTTCAAATTCATCTATTTCTTGTTGCGATCTGGAATCTTTGTTCATCGCAGACGCATCGCCCTGTACATAATAAAAAACTAATACAATACTTTAATACAACAAAACGAAGTACCTAAATATTTGGTTTAGTCAGTAGCTACAACAAGTTGTGGACAGCCGACACAGCGTGCTACTTCTCACCTGTGCCTACTTTCATAGAAGCCTCAACACCTGCCACGAAAGTCTTATGGTCGCATGCGCTAAGCAGGCTAAGCATGAGGTATTGGGTGATATTCACAGGTGGGGCAAAGTGTAACTGTATTTCCTGGAGTCTGGATCTTTGTTCGGTTGATGGCAATAGGCTTGGCTGTACTACTTGGGCCTTAAACACAACTACCCAAATGTTAGTGTACTTTAGTTACACCTCGGTCTATCCCTTCGGACATTTAGCTTCAACAAAAACGTTCACCTCTGGATTATTTTTATCTAGTTTCTCATGCAGTAAACTGTTCTCTCTGTTCATAAGCTTCAATTCTCCTTGGAGTCTCTTGATCTGAACTCTACATGTCTCCAGATTCTGGTCTTTCGTCATCAGTTCCTTGTATAAAATATACCTGCAAGTGCATACCTTAATTTATCCATAGCTGGTGAATTTGTAATATGAAGGAGCTTAAACTTGCATGTTTTGAGATTTTGTAAAATATTGTACGACTTTGACTTGGTTACACCGATCGTTAAGGCATCTTGATTGCAGTTTCCAACTTTGAATATTTTTTTGACAGATGCCATCAGTCAGTTTCATAAAATTTCAGACAGTTAAAAGTATTCAAAAAAGGAGGTTAAATTATTGTTAATAATATTTTTTATAATAGGCGTTTAATGGATGTACTCGGGTCACACTATTACGCCACAATATAAATTCGTCGAATTTCAAGTTATTTAACACCGAGAAAAAACCTTTTTTTATTAAACGATTTTTTTTTTTGTTGAATTTCTTCTCCGCACTTCTCACTCAATCAAAAAGGTCCCATGAAAATCCGACCACTATTAAGTTCGTTCCATCTTTCGAGTATTATTTGGCTAATTGCACTCTGCTATAAGCTGGACTCTCGCTTCCTGTCACCTGAACTCGTCGTGTTCTAGTGTGTTAGCAGTAGAAGCAAGGTCAAATCAGAACCTCTTGACTTCTAAATCAGCGTTATCAGCGGCGAGTTTCTCCTGCATGTCGTAGCTCTCGCTAAGCTTGCGAGTCAGGTCAATCTCCTTAAAAGAAACACAAGCTTCGTTACAATTGTATATTTTGCTATTTTTGTACATTTTCGTCATAATTTATTATCGTCTGGGACAAGGATGAGGACGTACGGATTTGCTGCGGACTTGCGGCTCGCAGACCACCAAGCCGGGAGCGCAAGCGTTCTGAGTGCCTGCCAGGAGTACTGTGGGGTGGCTCATCTTCATCTCGTGGTAGAGAGGGGGTTCTGGAAAAGAAAATGGTTTTAAAAACCCGGTAAAGCTTTCAGCAATAACAACCATCATCAGCTGTCCTTATCTTAATTTGTGTGTTGTCTTCTTACAAACTTGTCTATTAAGTAGCCATGTCAAGTTTTACAAAGTCCCTACATCGTTTCTATAGTATGGTATGGTTATGGTTTCAGTTACCCAAAACCCTAACAATATGTTCCTCATTCCCACGGCTACAGATTTCAACAGAATTTTTAATTTCCAATAATAATAATTCTTAAAACTAAACAACAAATTTTCATATCAAAATCACAACAGTTAAAAAACAACATTATTTTAAATAATCCTAAAATAAATGTAAAGCGACTTGGTCAATCATAAAAATAATGTAAGCAAAGCTAATAATAACAACTATATATGACCGATTACATGTCTTCCGACGACGGTCTATAAAGTTGTTACCATCCATTTTGAGAGCTAAAATTAACTAACACATTGATGACAATTCTGTCATGTCTGCTTCTCAAAATGGATGCAGGAACGGGTCCCGCGGTACTAAGGAGCTACTCCTACTCCAATAATATAAATACTCTATTTCTGACACCAGTGAATGAAATTGACGTTATGAAAATAATTAATTCATTAAATAATTCGGATTCTACAGGATATGACAAAGTAACCACTAAAATAATTAAACTACGCGCTAAAATTATAGCATCCCCACTTACCTAATTAATAAACCTCTATTTTTATTTTAAGAAAGTGATCTCCGATCTAAGGCAACTGTACTAATATGGCCAATTATAGGTCAATTACACTGATTTCAGTTTTTCCAAAAATCTTTGAAAAAGCAATACATAACAAAAATACACAGCTTTGTAACTAAATACAATTTACTTGTGAAGAGTCAGTTTAGTTTTAGGAAAAACAGTTCAACGACTCTAACCTATTTTTCTTTAGTGAAACTAATTACTGAAGCTCTTAATAAAAACATGTCTACGTACAAAGCGTTTGATTTTGTATAATTAAACATAATAATGCAATTCTGCAACCAGGACCATCAGCTTTATTCTTAGCTATAGTTATTGACAATAAATTAAACTGGAAGGAACATGTAGAAAGAGTATGCCGTAAGCTTGATAAGTTTGTATTGTTCTTCGCAAGTTAAGACTAGTGTCCAGTAAAAAACAGTCCTTAATGCCTATTATGGGTATGTTTCATCAGTATTGCGTTACGGTCTAGTAATATGGGGTAACTCGGTGGATGTGGAAAGAGCATTCATAGTGAAAAAAATATGTATCAGAGCCATAAGTGGAGCAGAATATTTTGACCATTCCAGGCCGTTATTTAAGGAATTAAAAATTCTCTCACTTCCATGTCTGTACATTTTAGAAGTTTGTCTATTTGTAAAAAAAATACCCTCATTTATTTCTATTAAATGAACAACTCTCCGAAAGACTGAAGAAAAGAAATGTCGGAAAATTATTAGTACCCGCTCAGACATTGCAATTATACAGTAGAAATGCCAGTTGTGTGACAATTAAAAATTATAATACAAAAAAAAAAAAAAAATTACCACCAGCCCTGAGAATGTTACCAATTAATAAGTTTAAATGTAAAATGTTTGCTTGGCTCTTAGACATGTGTTTTTACTCCGTCAATGAATTTTTAAATTTTGTAATTAAGACCTTAATATGACATTAGTACTTTGACATTATTGTGAATTTTTATTTAAATTTTTATTTTGACATTATGATTTATATTTTTGACATTCTGATTTATTATTTTACTTTATGATTTATATTTTTGAATTAACCATTGATTTAACCATTTTTTGTTATTATAAATAATGCATTTTTAATGAATCTTAACCAGTCTAAAATAAATTCAAACATATCTTTATATAATATTCTTGAAATGTACCTAGTTTTGATTTGCATGTACCTAGTATATTAATTTATATTTCTACACCGGCAATATGTATATGTGAAACAAAGATAGTATGTGTGAAACAAAGTTTAATGTAAGATCACAATGCACCATATACTGAGAAATAAATAAATGCACCAAATACTGAGAAATAAATAAATACAAATACAAAAAAGACATTTTTTAAATTTTTGTCTGTCTGTCCGTCGGTCTGTTTGTTTCGGCTAATCTCCGAAACGGCTGAACCGATTTTGACGGGAGTTTTACTGGCAAAGAGCTAATGTTATAAGGTCTAACTTAGGCTATTTTTATTATAGAAAAATAATTATGGTCCCGTGTAAAACAAAAACCCTTGAAATTGTTAACAAAGTTCGATTCATCCTCAGCAGTAGCAACTTAATGCGTCAGCGCGTGTGTGGGTGTATACGGGGAGTCGTCTACTGACCGATTCGATTCTAATAGCACCAAGTAACTAACGAAGTCCTATATTTAATATTAATACACTTCCAAAAAAGAGTATTCTTTACCATAAGCACTGCCGGGCACATAATCCATGCGCCGTTGCGGCTGCTCCCAGGGTTGCTTGGCAGCTGGGGAGGGCCTACGGGTCAGAGTCTCCGGCGCCACCAGCTTTTGAATGTTCTTGGTCATGCGGTCGAAGCGCTCCATCTCGCGGAGGAGCAGCTCGTTGCGCTCGCTCAGCTCCTTCACATCTGCCTCCGTTATTGTGGCTTTCTGGAATCGTCACAAATCGTCAGAAAATTTGGAAAGAGAAAAGAGTTGGTGACAGAGAGCATGCTCTACCTCGTTCGTACTCAGTGTTTGGTCAGGGACGGAGATATAGTTTGTGTGATGAATGTTTCACTTCTGGCCTCACAAATACTGAGCTCAGCAGATCATTCAATTTTTACTAAACTCTGATGCGGCTAGTCATGTCCGTTTCAAGAAATAAATCTCGCACAAACCACAACAAATACCTTGAAATATTTATAGCCGAAAGATAGATCCAAACCGGCATGAGTTATTGATCAGTGTTAAAACATAACGATTATCGTAAAATATTCTTGCTGCTACCGGCTCTAGGCGACTCGCCAATGACAATTTAAATATTCTATAGAAATATGAAGCACAATCGACGGTGCTACTGGCAATGCATTGTAGCTTGCTCTATTCATTCCAACAATAGAAGCGTCCTAAGGGGCATCTAGCTCGGAACCTACAAATGTGCCTAAGGGGCTATTTTGATGAATGACAGCTAGTATAATAGATATAGTGTCGGACGTAAAGAATAGCACCATCCCATATCTTTCCGTGGGTGTCGTAAGAGGCGACTAAGGGTTTTATCAGAGAATGGGCAGCAGCGTTGTCTATATTTTTGTAACAACCGTACTGCGATCGCCAACCGACCTGCCAAGCGTGGCGATTATGGCAATGCATAACGAAAAATTTGCGCAACATAGGAATGGCCCCTAGTGCCCGGCAGCCCGTCTACCCTAGACTGCGGTAGCGGTCGAGGTTACGGTGTGGCAAGTGGTGAGAAGAATCTTCGGAAGGGATCCGGCTGCCTATACCGACGACTTGACCTGGGAACAGAAAATAACGGAACTCGAAGAGGAATTGAGCAGGTAGCGATAGAGTATTGTGGGCTTATCTGAAGTCCGAAGAGAGGGGGAGGACACGATAATAATGAAATCTAGCAACCTGCTCTATTTCCGAGAGTGTGACCGGCAGTCCCAGGGTGGTGTTGGGTTTATCGTCCACAAGTCTCTTGTGAATAACGTGGTGAAGATCGAGAATGTGTCCACCAGTGTGGCGTACCTTATACTCAGAATATCCTAAAGATATACGCTGAAGGTCATACAGGTTTACGCCCCGACCTCGGCACACACCAATGACGTAGTGGAGACGATGTATGATGATATCTCTAAATACATGCATGGTTTCAAAACTCACTTCACCGTTGTCACGTGGGCCTTCTGGGCAAATGAACCAAACTTAAGTGGCAGTGGGCAGGGCACATTTCTCGCAGAACGGATGGCCGACAGGGCTGAAAAGTTCTGGAGTGGCGACCGCGAACCTGAAGACGTTGCGTTGGAAGGCCTGCTACTAGGTGGATCGATAACCTGGTGAAGTTTGCGGGGATCCGCTGGATGCGAGACTCACGGACGGGACCGGTCAATGTGGCGACACTTGGGGAGGCCTATGTCCAGCAATGGACATCTTTCGACTGAATGATAATGATGATGAATAGAATAGAACTTTTTTCCTATCGCTGAATAAATCCGGAGCGAATTGACGGCTGCAAATTGACGACGGGCTATGTATTTTAAGCCCGCGCCAATATATTCGGATTCTAGTCTATTATAACAGCCGACGGCCGCCGGTTCCCTGTGATATTACAAGTTCACCCGGTTACATGTTAATTTGGCGAAAACTGCTAAAATGAATGGTGATAAGCTGGGAAGGTTTTAAATGTTGATCAATTCTTTCACTGGCTGCACTGTATTGACTGCACTCCAATTCTGTCTTCAGGTCGATACAAAAGAGAGACTACTATAATGTATCCTATACATTGTTGACTATTTAAACATGAACTTATTAAATCGGTAACAATACCTATAACTAAACGGAATATCGAAAGGACGTATACCTTCTGTATCTCAAGAAGCCTGTTCCTGGAGTCCCTAATGATGCGCGAGCTCTTCCGGCTGTCGTAGTGGATGTCCCGGATCTGCCGCGCCAAGCGCTCGTCTGCTTCGGCCGCGACTGGTGAACCTACCAAACAGTATACATGCAAATGATACATGGTGTTTATTCTATAAATTGGTAAGCTCGACGGCCAATCAAGCTAAAAAAACCAGTTTACGCGGATCTCTTATTGTATAGAAAATCTATACAAAGCGAGGCCAAGTTATACTGGAAATGTACAGCTTCATGTGCCGCCGTGTTCGTGTGTCGTGTGTATTTGTATGGCATTTTAAGCACACAGTACAGAGACGGTCCTAATGCCATAGGCATTTTCGACCAGTCCACATTTAGGTAATGCAGAGACACCTCTCGCGCCCGGCCCTGGTTCAAGCTATGGTCCGGAGCGAGAGGGAATGGGAAGCCGTCACCTCCTTCTGCGAAGCAGTCATGCTAGTGAAGGAGGTGGCGGAACGTGAGAGGGAAAGAGCCTCACGTCCCAGCCGCCGCGGGAGACGCCCTGGGCGTCGGGGGTCACGTGGTGGCCCCCGGCCACCGTAGGCGCGGGCCTGTGGACGGCGAGTTTTGGGCTAGCTCGCCGTCCGGCCGTCTTATGACGACAGGCCGTGTCGACGGCGCGTTCGTGTTCCACGCGCGCCTCAAAGAGATGTCAGCAACCACGTAGGGGTCCGCACGGGCCGATGCCTGCCAGGGCTGCGGGACTGTTCGAAAGAGATACCGCGGCCCTGGAACACAAAGGGCAAAGAAGGAACATGGATGGGTTTTAGTCAGTACAAGTATGACACTCCCTTCCGCTCCGCCCAGAGCGGGGGGGGTCATTAGATGATTTCCCATCCTAAAAAAAAAAAAAAAAAAAAAAAAAAAGGTAATGCAGAGATAAACAGTGGTAGGTGAAAATATAACAAATTGTAGAATCTACTTTATTTATACTTAGTTAAACTATGACGACATAATTATAAATGCTATACCTGTAATGTTAGAAACTAGATAAGATCGATGTTTCTATTCGCCTTCTTTGAGAAGAACCTCCGAAACAAAGCCAGAGGATATGGTCAAATCCAGACAATCTTAGTCAACCGGAGGATATGGACATAGGAATGTTCCTACTGTCTGTGATGTTTAATGAATCTATTGTGAACATATTACGCACTTTCTTTAAATTTTCATTTTATGTACTTACATGATCTTGATATCTGAAAAGAAATAAGTAATTGTGTTATTATTTCCTTTATTTTACACGGAATTCAGTGGCTTACCCAAGGGTGAAAACTCATCTTTGTGGAGATCATTAGCGAAAAGAAAATAATATTTACAAAAAAAAAATTGTAAACGTTCCACAAAGTTACTAGCTGTGCCCGCAGTTTCATTCTCGTAATTGTATATTCTATTGGTACGTCCCGATAGGACTTTCCATCGGCAAAATGAGAAATTCCGTGCGTTTTCACCCAGCGTGCAGCGGGTTAGACTGTGCAATGTGCATACTCTTTCAATGCATGAATGATTTATTGGAGATATGTATGGATTAAGTTAATTTGTAACATGAAGTCATACTGTCTAGTTTACACTTATATTAGTAATGCTGACTTACTTTAGGCGCAATTTGTTTGCCGCAACACTTGGCTCTGTCTGGTTTCCGCACCCCCCTCTGCGAATCGCCAGGGTCTCTCTGAGGCTTCATGCACTTGCACGCCCCCTGACCCTTGTGTTCCATACTGTTCACAACGGCGCACAAATCTCCCGGACTCGAGAGGTTGTCTAGTCGTGGAACGGGCAGCGTTGGTTCATTGTCATGAATAAGCTGGAATCAAGAAAGACATATTATTGGGAGTCATTAAACCGGAATCACGATGGAACGCGCATTCGAACTATGCATTATCCTGACGTGAGAATATACCGGAGGCATCACACATGCTTGGCTATCCCAGAGACTGTCTATGAATACACTAACCCCTATTTGTGACTCCGAAGCAGACTGGTTGTCGAGCGCTGACTTGCCGGGATCCTCAGGTTGAAGCTTGCCTTTGCACTTCCTACGGGCGCCAGGCAGGTTCGGGGAGCTGAACGTATGGTCTATGCTTGACCTCGGGGATGGCACAAGGCGGCCTACACGCTGCTTGGGCAATTTCGTAGCCTGCAGAACAAAAACGATGATTAACTACGGGTCTGTACCAGATTCGTGGCGCCTGATGAAAATCTAACATGCTCTTTAGTCGACCAACGATAAAACTAAAGGCGCTCCGACACCGGATCATTCGCCTGTAATTTAAAAATGCATGATTCTATTTTGAGTTATATTACAAACAGCCGGTGAAGTAGCATTCGCTTACAAATGTAACAAACCATCCAAATTTGATATTGTACAGAAAGAAGTCATTATCATCATCATTTCAGCCGAAAGACGTCCACTGCTGGACATAGGCCTCCCCCAAGTCGCCACAATGACCGGAAAAAGTGATCGTTTCTAATAGTATCGTTACAAGTTGCGCACTGTAATGCTCGGTTCTCCTCAGTCGTATCTGAACTGTTGCGTTGTAAACCGGGGACATACGCATGTTCCCGGTGAGGGAGCGCCTCACGATTCCTTCTATGTTTAGCTTAACGGTTAACGAACGATGAGATTTTCTGTTTGAGAAGACGTAGCTCGATAGTAGCTTATTCTCGTATATCAAAATCAGAGGAAATCAGCAGTAAGTAGAATATTTCGAAGTTAATTACATATTGATGTAATTTGAGAATTTGTTGGTCAAAGGTATTATCGTGTAAATGGTCAATTAACCAAGAGAAAGTCGGCAAATACCGAATATACCGTCTGTTAAGGCTAGATTAACTTTTAATTGTTTGTTGATGTCTAGAGAAATGACGTTAAATTAAGTTTCGACTGATCTGATGCTGCTAGTGTCTGAGTTATTCTACGACACCTGGATTGATGATCTGGTGGGATGTCCGTGTGTTGGTTGACCATTGGCAAGGCTGGTCAATTTACCGTTTCATTTATAGTAAGTTTGGAAGATAATCACAAGCTCGAACGTGCCTACCAATGCCGAGAAAGTGGCAACTTGTGGCAGCACCAACCCTGCTAGGTATCACTTGTCGATTTCCCAGGGATATGAATGAACTTTGCACATTAACCACCCACTGACCTCTTACTTCAGAACCATACGAGTATAAAACTGGCCTGTTCTTGAAAGGTTTCCTGACGAAGATCCAATTAAGTATTCTTTTATTTATTTGACGTCATCAGTCTAAAGTTCTGACTCCAATATAAATGCCAATAAATAATTATGAAAAATATTTATAAAACCCGTTATTACTTTCGATTATTAAGACATGCAAGACCTACTCGATTTTGAGTTTTCCTAGTGAATATAAATATATTTTGTGAATATGTATGGTTGGTTGTTGGTTGGTTTCAGCTTAAAAGATCGGGATAGGTGACGCCGTGCGTAGCAGGGGTGGGTCGCTAGTTGATCTATAAAATAGATAGTCACAAATATTATGACTCACTCAAAGCAGTAGTCGAACTGCTCTGGATGCTGACTGACATCAATACTAGTTCTTGTCCTACAAAGGGGCTACACGCTTGTTCGGTTCGGTACCTACATTCCATTCGGTAGTACTTGCTGGAGAATAATGTTAACCCGAAGCAAATACTACACATACTCAGCTTCCGTTCGACGGCAACGACCTCCGTTTGACATCTACTATCGCTGGATCATGTATGTCACACTTGGAGGTCAGCCGAGCGGCTTCTTTCAGTACATTAAGGTAACTACATAATATTCGTTATTGCCACCGTCGGTGCCGAGTCTGGCCGACCATGTGGGTCACGGGTAGCATCCCTGTTTGTTCACGACCTCCTGGCCACTCTGACAATGTGGGACAAGTGTGGCTGCATCGGGGACCCGCCCCGACGCAGCCCGAACACGTGAGATCAGAGGCATTCCTGAAGCAGGATGGCCAGCACAAATACCTACCGGTACAGTTGGTAAGTTTAGATGTAGAGGGGAATCTTCGAGATTACTGATGCGATTTCGAAAACTTTAATGGGAAGCTAAATAATTCACGAGTGTCATAAGCTTTATTTAAAACGTGCCTGGGCGATAATATCCGACTACAACGGGAGCGAAACCGCGGGCATGAGCTAGTATGTAGCCAATAACTTCGATGATCAATTGATTTGAACACTGCACACATGAGCTCCATTTATCAAAGGTGATTTCTTTAAATTACCTAATGTAATGTACTCAATGTAGTGTACTCAATGTAATGTACTCAATGTAATGTACTCAATGTAATGTATTCAATGTAATCTATACCAATAAATATAATAAAATCGTAGACTTTCCGTGTCTGTACATACAGATTTTTGCAAAAAAATCACTGGAAGGTGCGACAAATAAGTAATAGAAAGTAAAACAATTTTTTTTTTTTAATTTTGTCTGTTTGTCGATTTGTCTGTTCATCCGTGCGCGCATCATTTAAAAAAACCTCATTGTTTACGAAATCGAAATATTAAAAAGTAAGAAGCATTGTTGTGGGTATTATTTAGCATTTATTTCATCAAAATCGACCAACAGAACCAAAAGATATAAATTTTTAAAATTTAGTTGGTAACCACATACGCGATTTCTATGATAAAAGAGATGATTCAAATCGGGCCCAGTATGTATACAGTACCTCGAAAAATCGAGAAAAATCCGTAGAATTTGAGAAAAATACAGATAAATAACTTAAATGCATACTTTTCTTGTAATCATTTCATATTTTTATCAATTATTTTTATCGATTTTCAACATGGCGTCTCACCAATTTAGGTACTCTTTGGTTAAAAAACATTGACAGTAAACAATAGATCGATCGTTGATCATAGATCGTGAACTATCACTTCAGTCGCTGTCGTTGTCGATCGTGTTTTGATGTTCGCTTTGTTTGAATTTCTTATTATACATATATTATTCTATTTATTTATTTTCTTACACACTAATTACATTTTTAAATATTTCTTAACAAAAGCCATATAAAAAACATTTAAAAATGTAAAAAATTGTAACCCACCAGTAACGGGAACAGGGTCCAAGCTACCGGCGGTCAGGGCTCCAGAGAGAGGAACCTCCTAACAATACGAGCCGTGTCCAGAAGTACCGGTTTCTGAATCAAGCCCTTGATCCCGCTGCCTAACGAGAGCCTCCTCAGGTATTGGTCGAGGCTCTTGGCAATTAAGCCATGGGCTGAGACAACTATCGGAACAATGATCGCTGAGTCCACATTCCACATGTCGACAACCTCGCGAGCCAAGTCAAGATACTTGATTTTCTTATCTTTCTCGGCTTTCACGAGGTTCTCATCATGCGGGACCGTTATGTCAACAATAATTGCGCGCCGCTCGGATCGATCCACCACCACTATATCAGACTTATTGGCTACAATAGTCCTGTCAGTGATGATGGATTGGTCCCAGTACAATGTGATACTGCCATTTTCGAGAACTGGGTCGGGCACATACCTATAGTACGGCACTTCCGATTCCACAACCACAAGGTTGTATTTTAGAGCAAGTTGCTGATGGATAATCCTAGCTACAAGGTTGTATCTATGCAAGTACTCTCCGTTAGCCAGACGAGAACACCCGAAGATAATGTGACGGATTGATTCGCCTGGACGGTGGCATGCACGACATATGTCAACCGTACCGTCCTTCACAATAAATCTCCAGTAGTTATTAGTCATCATAACTTCATCCATAATTGCACAGACAAAACCTTCGGTTTCTCCGAAGAGGTCCCCGGAACGTAGCCAGGCTACGGACACTGATAGGTCTACATCGGGCCCATGCAGGGCCCGGAAAAAGCGTCCGTGAAGCTCCTTACTCTGCCATACCTCCATGTGGTCGTGAGTGTCAAGCACTACAGGTTTGCGCCAGTTCTCTTTAGCCAAGGAGAGCGGGGTGAGGCCCTTGTCCACTGCGACCACATCTCGATGCATCCCCACGTCAATTTCAAGGAAATATTCCCTGAGACTGCATATCTCGCGATTGTGGAGAGTCTTAGAGTTTAAAAAGCCTCGACCCCCACACTTCTGCGGGATATACAGTCTCATAACAGAAGAACGCGGGTGATGCATTCGATATGCCGTCAACAATGTACGGACCCTCCTATCCAGAGCGTCTAGTTCTGTTTGAGTCCATTTGAGTATGCCGAAAGAGTACATCAAAACCGGCATGACCCAACCTGATAAAAGACTATTAAATACTTTTTGCGGCCAAAGAAGCGCTCCTTCAACGATTGCTTCATGTCAGCAACATTGATACCCAGCGCTTCCGACATACCCAAATACTTATAGGTTTCGGTTGCTGAGAGGGATCTAAGATTTATGGAATCCGAGAGCTGGGTTTCCACAGATTCCACAATCTCACCTCGCTTTACATGCATGACCGCACATTTGTCCACACCAAATTCCATCCTGATGGCGCTACTGAAAGTTTCAGTTACCTTCAGTAGCTCTATCAGTTGCAAATTGTTGGGGGCAAAGAGTTTCAGGTCATCCATGTAAAGGAGGTGATATATAACTTGACCACCACTCCTCATCCGATAACCTAGACCTGAATCCTCCAGCGGCGTGCTAAATATTATATATATATATAATATATATTACTCGACTGGAGTTACTATGTTTCGGCTCCAGAACGATGTAAAAATATTCGTGTATATTTATATATATATATTTTTTTTTTGAGCCGAAACATAGTAACTCCAGTCGAGTAATAGTTACTATTAGCATTGTTATTGTTATTTTAAGACATCAAATAAAGAACTTACTCTTTAAATAAAGAACTTTTAGATATTTCATTTCAGGTACGATTAAGGTTGGTGTAAGTTCATTTACCTCCATCATCACTCGTCTCCTCGTAAACGAGAGAAATTAATTGACAATTAATTCACCAGTCTCGCATCACGATTTCACTAATACTCGTACTTATTCAACTACACAACGACGAGTACGCTTGGGAGTTATTTTTAAGGCATTGAATCGAGTGTTGATCAATCGATCTAATAGGTACTTAATAAACATACTCAATACCCTACCATATGATAAATAAAAAATAGTATTACAGCTTAAAACAATTTTCTTGCGGCAATGCGTGTGGCGGCTTCTACAAAGGCAAGCAATTCGAACAAAAAAAGACCCGATTTTTATAACGTTAACCGTGGAATTCGGTTGTGCATCCTTGTAACGTCCAGTCGAACACGAGACAATAGGTTTCTCAGAATATTTTTTAAGTAAACTGCGTATTTACCTAGTTTGATGAAATTTCTAAATTTCACCGTTTACTGTTAAGAAATAAAGTATGAATTCGCTTTTCGTGTTATTATTTGTTTACCTATTTATCTACCGCGTATGTATTTTTATTTATGTTGATGTACCTATCTTAAAGAACACGGCGCCGAATTATTGCTTGATTTAAATTGCGTTTATCTACTTATCAGTTCAATAACTCAAATTTTTCCGTCATACTTTCTACGGGCTTAGGAACGTCGCGTCAGTTATACATTTTACGTATCTAAATACTTACTTACTTATACACTTTTAATGTCAAGAAAAATAAATACAGGCGCAGGCGTATTTAAAAAAATTGAGCTATTTACAAACATAATCATTATTCACAATTTATACTTCCCTGTATTCTGTATTCCTCGATACACAAACGGGCACGTTTAATGAGATTGTCTTTTAATTTAGCTAATGCGTCTCTGTCACTTTTCACAATATTAAACGCGTCCACAATCGCACTTCTTAACTCATTTCGAGTAGTATGTTCCTCGAAATAAACTAGTCTTTTTATCTCAGACCACAAATAAAATTCCAGTGGGGTTAAGTCAGGGCTCCTTGCGGGCAAAGCCACAGGGCCACCACGATCTATCCACTGCTCACCAAACTCACTGTTTAGATACGCACGCACTAAATTCGCATAATGAGCAGGGCATCCATTATGCTGATAGTACATACCGCGTAAATAAGCCAGAGGCACATCCTCTAGCAACTCCGGTATCATATTCTGCAGCATATCCAAATAAGAACCACCAGTCAGGTGCCCTTCAATAAAAATAGGCTCTATTATTTGGTAATTAATAATGCCTGCCCAAACATTCCATGATCGAGGAGGCGCTGGGTTACAGCCAGGATGGTGGAGGTAAAGGGAACTTGAGGGTCGGTGATTCCACGAGCGCGCAATGAGTTCAGGTTTTCCGGCTGAGCATACAAGCGTCTAGCCTCTTCCAAGTTATGGTGCGCCATCCCATAAAAATGCACCATTGCCCAATACTCCACATTGGAGTAGACATATTGCCGAATCATTTTTGACACGTGATTAGGTTACGCGTGAGTGACCTAATACAGCGAAACGCGCGACCAGGGACGGTTACCGTTACCACAAAAATACCGGTAAAACTACCAAAACCTTAACGTTATGCTACGTTAACTATTAACGTTAAAAATATCGTTAAATCATAGGATTTACCGGTATTTAAATAGCGTTACCAGTAGCGTTATTTAGCTAAAAATTAACAATATCTGGTGCGACGTTGCCAAACCGAATGCGCGCCGCGAGTCCTTTCGTTCGGCTCTTCGGAGCGGCAACAGCTAGCATTTTACGACGATCGGACAAATACCTACGAAAACGCGGCGACTCACGCGTTTCTCATTTTATAGGACCAGACGTCACACAAACATGGCGAACTCCAAATACATCTATTTGTTTTGTTGTTATAATTATTAGTTGTTTGTGTAAAAAATATTATTATAGGCCGAAAGAAGTGCAACAAAGTATATCAGTATAACTATGACTTTTTAAAGAAAAATAAATCTACTTACCTTCCTACTTAAACCATGGTAGTGGATCATACGAAACAGGGTACTGTGAAAAAAAGACGTAGAAAAATTTCACCATAATCCATCGCCTAATCAAGCCTTCGGGACCCGGTGGGATGTGGGAGTAGTAGTGTAGGGGAACACCATGGGACACCTCAAGGGCATTGACCTTGAGGTCAAGGTCAAAATTCCGAAAGTGTCAAGACCCGCGGTTCTCAGGAACAGTAACAGCTCATTTATATTCATGGTTAGTGACCTTGAGGCCAAAGTCAAGTGACCTTAGGGTCAAGGACAAGTGACTTTGAGGTCAAGATCAAGTGATTCCGGAGGTCTTGAAACCTTGGAGGTCAAGGTCGAGTGACCTGTCTTTGAAATTTCAGCGCCTTGACACTACCGACTTCGAGTGCAAAAACAGTGTTTCTTTTTCGTCTAAATTTGCTTATATCTCGAAAACGGTGTGTCCTATCGCAAAAATAATGAAAAATTTGGCCCCCTTAATAAGCCACTGCCGCGTAATTCTCGACATGCAGGTAATAATTAATTAAGAAAAATTCAAATTTTATTATCCATACAAAAAAAAAATATAATCAGGCCTTCGACATCGTTTTTACGACAAACGGTTGGTCAGCCAAAAAACACCAAGACGCTTCTAGCCTTATATTTAGGTGGTATATACGATAGAATCGAGAAAATAAACGATTTGCTAAAATAACACTTTTTTGGCAAAAAATGTCTGAGTCTTTTTTCCTCAGTGTCCCGTTACATACACTCCAACTGAATGTTCCACTATGGAACTGTGAACTTTCTCGAAGGATGGTTCAGCTGCAAATAACTGTCTTGTTTGCGGGAGCAGTCAGCCGCCCGATACGAACCATCGCGTATCAGTATGACTCGCCGACCACGGTATACTCTGATCACCCCTTCAGGAAAGCAGTAGGGAAACCAGTAATTTACGCAAACACAAACCGGCATCATTCCGACCTAACCGTCGAGGTCCGTCGCGACGTCCTCCCCCCCCCCCCCTTCCCGACCCTTGCTCGTAGTTATTTTTAACAACCTCGCTTTAGTTTTTTGGATATGTTATTTGACTTAAATGACTAACGTGTGATTCTCTTTTACAATGTAATATGACAGAAATAAACATGTCACGTCAATAATCAATCAACATGACAGCTTACCGCCATGACGGGTGTTTGTTGTGTGTTGCAATTTCAAGTGTATATTCATGTGCTTTACTACCAAACAAAGCCAACTTAAAGTAATTGGATAGTTGAAAACTGTTTTATGTGTTGTTTCCCCACTTTTGAGTATATAAGGTTTAACTATTCATACACGAAATATTTTTAGGATCATCTAACGGCTATAACGAAGCCATTTCAAGGGATTTTTTTTTTATCTGAGTATATTTTTTTATAAAAAACAAATAATTTAAAATTACTTGACCCACAAAAAAAAAATACTGGCTCCTTATTTTTAAACATCCTTTACGCTAGTTTACTACGTCGTATGTACCTACTGTCATTGTTAGAATAAGGGAGTAAAGATTTTATGCAAAAAGTCTAAAAAAAAATTTGATTTATAATAATTAAATAAAAAAGATTGTTTTTTATTTGATTTAAATAAAAAACTCAGATAATTTTTTTTTTCGTTGCTATGGCGACTTTACGACTTATAGAAGTTACTCTTAAAATATTTCGTGTATGAACCTTATAGTGTACAAAGACCTGGCCGGGGCTCTATACATTTTGAAACATCTCCTTTAATAATTTACGTAAATAGGTTTTAGTAGTTGTAGTGCAGTCGGAATGACTGAAAATTAATTTTGTTTTATTTTACCTTTTGTCTTTACTCTTTACACTAAAAAAGGAGGCCTAAGGGCTCTCGCAAGTTTGGATGAAAGTCATTAACTTTTTGTGCTACAAACTTGATATTTGGCAAGTTTGACATATTTGAATTTGAATTTGAATTTGAATTTGAGGTAATTAATAGTTAGTAGACGTTGGCTAAGAACGGATTTTGCGACAAGACCGGATTAAGGTGGTCTAAGGTCTCTCGCAAAAAGTCCTTTAATGTTTTATACAGAACTGTATTAGAATAAGAAGCGCCCAACAAGGTTCACTTTGAAAAAAAATTGTATAGCACCAAAATACATCGATTTTTAAAGCCATATCGTCGCCTCAACGCCATTTAATTTCGTTTCGGACCCTGCCGCCCAGAATTACAGCACCCAAAGGACGCATTTGGTTGTCATCAGTACAGTATCAAATTCAAATTCATTTATTTTGTGAGCATAAGTAAAACAGTAGGTGGTATAATATATAAAATATTATGACCTTTTGATCTGGCAGTCAGTTCTCACACGTAACAAAACATCACGCCTTAAGGGCATTATATGGCTCCAATCCCAAAAACAGCGTATGTTTAAAGAAATTTGTTGATCCTTCGTGCGTTTTCCGTGTAAAAAATATATGTTATACTTAAGTTCATCACAAATTAATTGTATTGTTTAAAATTTTAATAAATATTCTCATTTTTGTTTTATTAATCATAGTAAATAGGTCCTTTTTCAAGCTTAATTGTAAATTTTCTCTGTAACGGCAGAATAGTTCGGTATAAATTTAGTAACAAAAAATACGTAATGATGTACTTAACAATTTGTATTTCTTTTTTCTCTTAATATTTTTAAATAATAAATAAAAACCGAAATTTCGCGAAATGTGCGGGACAAGCCCTGTGACGCTGCATACTCGGGACCGCGATACGTCAGTGTCTTGACGACTCTTGAAATCTTTGAATACAGATTTGTTTCCTTTGAGTAAAATTTGCTCCAGTGAGGTTGTCAAATTCTATCCTGTATATTACAGGCAATTCTGTGTGATATAAAAGGCGACTAAGGGAACATTCGACCTACAACGAAGACAGCTCTATGATACACTGGATAGTCCAGCAGGCCAAAAACACCTTTACAGGCTTGCTAGAGCTAGAGAGAGAAAGGCGAAGGATGTTTGTCAGGTTAAATGCGTAAAAGACGTTATTTCGGATAGTGAGTAAATTAAGCATAGGTAGAAGGGTTACTTTGAAAGACTGATGAATGAGGAGAATGACTGGAGTGGTATGCTTGAAAATAAACCAGCGAATGAGGGACTAGTGAGAAAGGTTAGTGTGGATGAAGTGAGGATTGCAGGAAATGGAATGAAAAATGGTAAGGCATTAGGACCGGACGGAGTACCGGTTGAAGTATGGAAGTTATTTCGGATGAACGGATGGACGTGGTTAGCTTTATTCTTCGGTAAACTGTTGCCGAAAGAAGCGATTCCTGACGAGGGTGTAACAGTTAGCTGGTGCCCATTTTTAAAAACAAAGGTGATGTGTTGGAGTGCAACAATTATAGAGGAATAAAGCTAATGTTACAGCCACTCGGATCGGTCTTTAGGTTAAGCCGTGCTTACCTGACCACCCATTACATACCGAGTTTCCTTCATGCCTCGGAAAGCACGTTAAGCCGTTGGTCGCGGCTGTCATTTGTAGATATTTGACAGTCGTTAAAGGTAGTCAGTCTTACCAAGGGGTATCGTATTATCTAGTACTAACTGGGTTGTGGAAGTCAGATAGGCAGTCGCTCCATGTAAAATACTGGTATTCGGCTCCATCCGGTTAGACTGGAAGCCGGCCCTAACATAGTTGGGAAAAGGCTAGGCAGATGATGGTGTCACATAGTATGAAAGTTTGGGACAGAGTTATTGAAAGGCGATCGAGAAAAGAGTGAAATGTCGCAGAACCAATTCGGTTTTATGCCTGCTCGGGGAAAGACGGATGCCATTTTCGCTATCCACCAGCAGTGCGAGAAATACAGACGTGCATCTAAAAATTTGCACATGGTGTTTGTCGACCTCGAAAAGGAAACTACCGGGTACCCCGTGGATGGCTCTTAAGAAGAAATGTGTGCCTGGGAAGTATGTGCAGTTGATCCGTGCGATGTACAGTCGATGCAGTATCCAATTTAAGCCCGGTCCACAGCGGAGCGGAAGGGAGTGTCAAACTTCTACTGACTAAAACCCATCCATGTTCCTTCTTTGCCCTTTGTGTTCCAAGGCCGCGGTATCTCTTTCGAACAGTCCCAGCCCTGGCAGGGATCGGACCCCTTCACTGTTGCTGACATCTCTTTGAGGCGCGCGTGGAACACGAATGCGCCGTCGACACGGCCTATCGTCATAAGACAGCCGGACGGCGATCTAGCCCATTACTCACCGTCCACAGGCCCGCACCTACGGAGGCCAGGAGCCACCACGTGACCCCCGACGCCCTGGGCGTCTCCCGCGGCGGCTGGGACGTGAGGCTCTTTCCCTCTCACTCCCGGCTTCCTCCTTCTCTAGCATGACTGCTTCGCAGAAGGAGGTGACGGCTTCCCATTCTCTCTCGCTCCGGACCATGGCCTGAATCAGGGCGGGATGCGAGAATTGGCGCCGCCAATCGCCGCTACGCGAAGGCTCTCATCCCTTACGTCTTCCTCGTGGTAATGGACGCTCCCGCGTCGGACATCCAGGAAGAGGCACCCTTGTGTATGCTGTTAGCCGATGACATTGTGCTGGTTGCTGAGAGCGGCCAAGATATCCAGAGCAGATTGGAGGTGTGGTGGCAAAGACTGGAGTGGAGAATGTTGGTCTGACATTGAGTAGAACCAAAAACGAATACTTGTTTTGCGATTTCGTCGGTCTCTCCAGTCTAGTGCCTATAACTCTTGCCGAAACGCCCATACCGATCTGCTTCGACTTCCGGTACCTCGGATCGCTTGTCCAAAGGGATGGCGAAGTAGAATGGGACGTAACGCACCGGATCAACTCAGGATGGATGAAATGGCGACATTTCACTGGAACAGCAACTTGCGACCCACGGATGCCTCTCAAGTTAAAGGGGGAAAGTATAAAGTCCGTGGTTACACCTGACGTACTGTATGGATCAGAAAGCTGTGCTGAAAAAAGATGGATGAAAAACGATTGCACGTAGCGAAGATGAGAATGTGTGCGGTACTTACTTCAATAAAGTCTACATACACCATTAACACCAACAACAATTCCAATAAACGACCAACCGACCTGTGCAAGATATTTGACTATTAATGACTTTTTACGGGAATAAAGAATTTTATATTTTTGTGAATGGAAACATTTTGTACTTATCAGAGCGTGGCAACATTAAAACAAAGCTATATTTTATTTATTCCACTCGTCATCAGACATCCAACTTTATTTCTACACGATGTAATACACAGTCAAGTTAAATTAGATGGCAATACCCATTATGCAT
The DNA here is from genome assembly GCA_905163415.1 of Noctua fimbriata. NCBI lineage: Eukaryota > Metazoa > Arthropoda > Insecta > Lepidoptera > Noctuidae > Noctua > Noctua fimbriata. The sequence continues at coordinate 989,604 of LR990921.1, forward strand.
GTGAAGTTTCGCTATCAAAATTTGATCTTTTAAACCTAAACGGTGTAAATCTCAATCATAAAGGTCATCATCAGACCTTCACAATGTGATATATAGAAGCACCCGTGCCCAATTAGATAAAAGTTGAAAGCTACGTCATTCTAACTATTTATGTTACTGAGAACCGATAAGCACTTACCTGGTCATCATCAGTCTTTCAGAACGTACCATGTACCCGTGCTCAATAAAATAACTGATGAAAGCTAGGTCATTAGGCAAACTGTATAATTTATTTTAAAATAAATATAAATTATGATACAGGTACTCCTAGAGGAACAAAATGTATTCAGGTCTCTCAAAGAACGAATAAATTAGACAAAAACGATAACAACACTGCGACACATCTGTGTTCTTGCTTTATTGTAGTAATGGTCGTTTGCCAGTAGGGGCGCCAAATAAACAAAATCCAGTACAGGAGTCAAATCATCAAGGTCATCGAGCAATGTAATGCCCTTAAAGCCCCGAAGGGTTGGGGCAGACGTATACCTAATTGTACACACACATTTCGCCAGTTATATTGTAGTAAGTCCGATGTAATAGGGGGTGATCCTATTACCAACAACCGGGCACAAATCCAGATTCCGTAGCTGCTACTGAGAAATTCCTGATGGGATAACCCAATAACACTATTATTTATAGTATTTTTTCAATTGCATACATTGTTTAATGTTAAGTGGAAGAGCGGAGTCACCTAAGGGGGCGTTCATTTAATTAGTGAGGCGTTTAAGGGGGGGGGGGGGCCAAATATCACCCAATCTCACGAGAGAGAGAGGGGGCTCTCGGCAAATATCACTGGGTTTAATTAAGTAAACATGTTTTCTCAACAAATAATTTATTTAGTAAATTCAACGCAATCAAGCACAGATTGCCGTATTTATACTAAATTACGCATTTTGATAAATCTCACGTCAGATTAGGAGGAAGATGAGGGGGTCAAGCCAAAGCTTACGACATCCCACCAAGGGGGAAGGAGGGTTGAAAAATCGCCTCACGTAATTAATGGACGCCCCTAACACAAGCATCTCCTTGCTTAAAAGGTGATCTCCAAATCATGTGTGTGACAACTTTATGTAATTGAAATAAACATATATTTTTTAACACTTTGCCCGACCCGGGAATCGATCGCCACGCTTAGTAGTCTCGCTTGCGACCACTAGACCAACGAGGCAGTCTCACACAGTCATGCACACCAAAATTATCACGCGAACGAAGTGGCGGACAACAGCTAGTGTAATCAATATAATATACTCACAATTTGAAACTTAAGTAGAGTTTGACAAGTTCTGAACCTAAGTTACTCGATTCAGAAACTAGCATTATGTCTAGTTTCGTTAAAAAGAGTATATTAGGTAATTAAATTTGTATGCTATTGTACTAGTTTTATGTTATCTAGATCTTGAGTGTTATTAAGTTATACATACGATTTCAAGGAATGCGAATTATACCATGTAAAAATATTCTTTACTTTCTAACAATAATATGTGATTGCAGACTCCGTACTGATTATTTATAAATAACTGATGAAAGAATATTCTGTCGTATTGAGAACCTCCTCCTTTTTTCGTCCTTTAAAAATCCAACAACACTGTGCCCGGTCTGGAAATCAAACCTTAGGGCTCAGCAATGCAGAGCTATACCAAGGAGGCAGTCAGTCTGTCCGGTATTATGTACCTAAACCAGACTGACTGTAGGTCTAGCGGCATACAACCATAATAGGTGTAGAAGTACCCTTAACGTAGCCGTAAGCCATATGTTCTCCACATCATTGCGATCATTTAAACGTCAAAGTGCGGCCCGCCGACGATATTTATGCGGCCCGTGACAAAACAAATAATTTAAATAGATATTATTCAAATATGACTTTACACAAGAAATTAACTAAACATCCTCCTGCAATCCGTTCGTTTGCTCTTAGTGCGCGGGTTGCGGGAGGGGGATTAGTCGTGGCATGTGTCACATCGTGAAAAGCAGGAACACAATTTTGGAATATAGCTGCACCTGTTAGTGGGTTCGATTCCCATCTGAGATAAATATTTGTGTGATCAACTTGTTTTGTTCCGTGCGTTGAGTTGGTAAAAAAATTTCACGTTGGTCACAGATAACAATTGACGTACAAAATCTATAGGGCAATCGCGTTTTGACAGCTGATTAAAATAGTCCATTGATTGGTAGTGTCAACTAATGATACAAGAATGTGCTGCTCAAAGCGATACCTTACACACATTGTCCTATGTGGGCCTTCTCTAGAAAGGTGTGACGACCACTATTCTAGACCATATCTGGGAACCTTCTAGTTACAGAGATATTGAGGGTCAAAATTCCAAATTTTTCATTAGTTTTATTTCCTTTATTTAAATTTTTACAAATTATTTTACATTTTTAAATATTCCTTAAAAAAAAATATAAAAAACATTTAAAAATATAAAAAATAGTTTTATTATTAATACGAGTTTTTAATGTTATGACTTTACTTTAAATATCTCACAACTCCCGTACTATTCAATGCATCCATCAGTACAATGTTTAGAGTACTTTACATTGAGTCCTACCGTAAAACGTGCTTATCCAAACCAAAACAAAAATCATTTCATAGAGCAATAAGTTTTGCGTAGAGTTACCGAGTTTGATGTAGATAATGCTTGGTTGACGGCTTCGTGAAGGGTCCAGTTACACCCTGAATATACAAGATAAAATTTCCACTTTTCTGTGTAGACGAGCCCCTACAAGCTACAGCTACAGCTCAGAACAACCTGACCCCTTCAGGTCACATGTGCGCTTATGTCAACAGGTAAATTGTCGGAACGCAGAGCCGAAGGTCGAAGCCTGCCTGGTGAATGGTTGCTGGGACGATCAGGTTGCGCGCAGACTGCATGGCTGGCCATGGGTGTCGGAGATGCAGGACCGAAGTACATATCATAACATCACGCCTGTTTCCCTGAAGGGCTAGGCAGAGGAGTATTACTTTATAATTGGGCGAAATGTGGATATAGATACTTACACCCTACTTGCACCCTATTGCATGGAACTTAAACGTAAAGTTAATACTTTACGTTTCAGTCCCATGCAATAGGGTGCTTCGGGCCGCACATATAAATATAAGGTTTAAACGGACGGATGCTGCTATAAGTTTGGAGAATATTGTCGAAATATAACTATCAATTGATTTATTTAGCTAAAGAGCTGAGAGACAAATCGCCTTATCCGTTTTAACTGCACCATGAGCAGGAATGAGGAGGTATAGAATAAGGTCATTTTTATTTTTCTAATCTAGGTAATAAAATTAACATTTTCTGTCGGAGACATTACTGATCGGTCGTGTCGGCTGAGTGGTGTTTTGAAGTGTTGAGTATAGAATCAGAAAACTACACGTCACCTTTGTACTTTATACCGAAACCAAGAGACGTAATTAATATCAACAAAATAACAACACGGGAAAAGTTTCACCCCTCATTATGACAATTACGAAAATAATATCATCATTAGAAAACCACCTTTTTTCGCGGTATGTCTACAAAACAACTGTAAGCTTTATGTACATAAAGAGATTATATACCTTCGCGTGTTATGCCTCAGTTACCTAAGTTGTAAACTTCTACATACAGTATGACCATGGAACTAATTTCTGAAGATGCTGAGAGCTGAGAGATTGCTGAAGGACTTAACCGGAACATGAACAAAGTTTACTGTCAATTCCATAGCAGATACTTCTGGAACAGATCTTAGTTGGTTAGTATTTGAGATTGTCCGCCGTGACCGAAGCACGGTCAAGAGTGCAAGGCACTCAGGAGGCCCTATAGTTGTATTGGCGGAACAGCACAACACTTGCATTCCCAAATTCCCATAGATATTGCCATGGAAGGTAGGCTACATAAGATAATAGGTACATTAAAAAATGGTTTGTATAGTACAATGACAGAATGTAAAATAATAGTGCTTGATAAAGCATAATATATTGACCTACCTGTTGCCACCACAACAAAGATACGGCGTCTGGAAGAAAATCACATTACCTTCATCACAGTGTCCTCTCCCTACAAAATACACACTTCCATCAAAGAATAAAATTTAAAGCGATTACGTCAAAAACAAACCGTATACAATATGGTCGTAATCTGACAGCTTTTGACACGTGTATGGTTTTTTTTACAGTTTAAAGATGGCCAATTGTTTCTTGGTTTTTATTCGTTATCCGTGTAAAGAGTTTTTTCTTTGTTTTTGTTAACAATCGTAATATTTGAATGTCGTTGGCAAAAAATCATACCCATGCCTTCACGGTTCTACTCACATAAGTGTTCTCTCTTATTTATGTTTCTAATGTGTAAGGAAAAAAACAACCTTAGATAAAATGTGCCGTCATGAAGTTTAAGGTCACCTTGTATATGATGTCAAAAATTTGCTGTTTTGTACAAAAAGGCAATACTTACTCGTTCAAAATGTTTAGAGCAGCTGGTGCTGTTTTTATGTCTGATGAAAATTTTCTACACCGGTGGGTCTAGAATCATGGACTGAATTTATGGTGCAGTTTTTAACAGCCCGTTCCCATTGGAGTTTGTTTGCAAGTAAATTATAACCAAGGATAAATATTATAACCGACGTAAAACTCAAATTATGTCACTGACCTAGAGAACATGCTGCCTTCCACCAAGATGTTAGTGAGTACCGAGAAATGGGGGCAAGCATCCGCAGAACCGGGCAATATTCAAATCTGTTGACGTCAACCGGATCCAATGTGATCTCAATACGAGACATAATAGTTTACCTTTTACTTATCTTAATAGTTAGTATAATTAAGACAACTATTTTTTACAACCGTCGCTGCCTGTTACGTTTCTGTCTTCGATGAAAGATGCTGATCTTGAAGTTTTGTGCACCGTGGTGTAGACCATGTCCGTCTAAAGACAGCGGTACACTCATTAGTATAAGATCTTTAAAGCATTTTTGCTGAAGAAATATTAACCAAAACCCTTTTGAAGACCATGGCTTGGACTAAAATCTTTTCAAATAAATGTCATAATCATCACTGCTTTAAAATCCGGAGAAAAATAACCAGGAAGAAATATTCTGAAACCAGATTTTATATAAGCCCTAAAGAAAAAATCAACCTCTTCAGGGTTCACGTGGATTGCAACTCATTCTCTCTCACCTGAGCAACCTGAGCAACCTTGCTTGTAGCAGCATTCGGAAAACTAAAGGCTGATTAAGTTACCTCTACATCTCTACGAAACAAACGGCCGGAATCAACTCAAATGTATTAATTTCTGCATCTGCCATAGACAATTGGCAGTAAATCCTCAAGTAAATCATTGGCCATGTTTTATGTGTCCACTATGCCTTAAATTAGACATGTACTAAAGAGTAGATTACTAGACTTATACCAAAGGCTACAGCTTACAGACGCGGTGGTTAGGAGCTGCGTGGTTCATCTGCTCGTTCTTCGGTAGTAGCATAACAATCAGCTGCAATTAAAAAAAACAATGATATTTTACCATCCGAATGACGCTGAGATTACTGCGCTTTTGATAAACATTTTTGAAATTATTTTGAGAAATGTCTGGACTTAAATAAAGTAAGTGGCGGTGTTCCTTTCGATTTTTTTGGCGAGCGTAAGATCCCTTGGAAGTTATTACTAATGGGCCAGACAATGATGCAGCAAAAGGTGTAAAGCCAGCCAGCCTTCTTCTGTGTTAGACAAATCTTAGATTGAAAGAAATCCTGAAACTCAAACACTATTCCTGACCTGGGAAACAAACTCGCCTCCTACGTCTGGCTGATACTGTTCCAACAAAAATGTTTTTATCTAATTCGTACATATCTTGAGGAAATAGTTTAACGTATAAATTAATGTGACTGGCTATAAGAGTAGCGGAAGACCAAAGAAATGATGAAGGGACTGTGTGAAGGACTATATGTCTAAAATAGGAGGTGACGGCTGAGATGACGAATTGGAGAAGTATGAAAGAGATAAGCTGCACGGTTTCCAAATAAACTGAGATAAGGACAGGAGAATGATGATTCTAGTCATCGTGTTACAGTAAGTGGGTGCTGGTTGCCGTGACGTGGGAACGTGGACGAAGCTAAGGGACTATGCAATGCTCGTAGCAGACGTAGTTTTAGCGTTCTGTAGTTTCTGACTGAGGAAAAAGTAGTGAGTTTTTGTATGCATAAAGATTTACATAAGCAAAACCTACACTTTTATACCTAAAGGTTACGTTAGCAATAATAGCACTTATGATGCACTTATGATATTCCTCTATACCTACCTGCAATTTTCCGTAAGATTTACATTCATATCCCACAAGTCGCATGAGCGTTGAACAGTTGAACACTCGCGCCGTGTTCAACGATGCCAATGTTCAAGTTGCCCAACTTGGCATCAAGTGGGCCATGATAAAAAAAGCCTGTTGCAAATTGCCCCAATTTTGTGTTAATTTCATAACCTTTAGTTACTGAGTTTTATCATACAAATGTATCACCTCATAACGATTGTTTCATTTAATTCTACACACACACAAACTCTTCAGACGATGATTGCTGAGTATACAATTGATGCAACACGTAAGAACCCATCCATAAACAAATAAATCACCTTGCCACACAACAATAAAGCTCATTATCGATCAACAAAGAGTTAGTCGACAGCAAAATAACTTGGTAATGTATCATCGCAGATAATACGTCTAATACAATTAGTTGCATGGGTAAGGTTTCCGTGGGGAAGAAGCCAGTTCTTCACTACCCAGGGTGGCGAGAAGTCAGCTCCAGAGAAAATGGCTCAAGGTAAATGCTATATTTAGAAACCTTTTTTACGCTCCTTCTAGTCTGAAATTAATTAATTTTGAGTTAGTTTTACATGCGCCTTGCGATATTTCGTGAACATTAATTGTGTTTTATAAACCTACTAAGGATAAAGTTTTACTCGCAAACGATACCTCAGTTTACAAGCTGAAACGACCCAATAATTAATATACATTTTATTTTATTTTAAGTAGTTATCTAATAATTACTCAAGTCTTATTATCAGCAGTAGGTATCGACTGTCTTCGTGGTTATAGCTGTTTAATTACTCGAATGTCACGTCTATTTGATCAGATGCTGGTAATGACTACAATAATTTCAATATTACTGTTACTGATACACAAAGGCATTAAAAAAATAACTAGTGAAATAAATAAATAAATCTTTTAAATCTCTTTACTTACACATTAATAAAGAAGGGGAAATGAAGAAATATTTTTGAAAATTCATCCCGTAAAGGCCAAAGAGACTATGGATAGGCTGTGTGAAGGATTTAAGGAGACCAATTGTCCTTTCAGAGCCGACTACGCGTTTCGTATACACCACTTCAAACTGGCTTTCCTACAAGAGCGTAGCATCTTAGTTGACACGATTTTATCATTTGAAATTAGCAACAACAAGGGGGGAAGTGTTGGTACTACGAATGCATGAAATAAGGAATGACTACTTAAGAGGAAGTCTTAAAGTGGCGCCGGTGACTAAAAAGTTGTGTGGTAATCGGTTATCGTGGTATGGATATGTGATGCGGAGGAATGAGGAAAATGTAGTGAGGAAAATGTTGAGTTTGAATGTAGATGGCTATGACAGTAGAGGAAGACCAAAGAAACGATGGATGGACTGTGTGTAGAATGATATGACTAGAAAGGAGGTGACTGCTGAGATGACGAGTTATAGAGAAATATGGAAGAAGAAGACATGCTGCCCTGACCCGAAATAAATTGCGGTAAGGGCAGAAGAATGATGTCTTTCGCTGCTCAAACATGTTATGTATATACAATGTAACGAAACCATAGCAACTTTATGTTGGGGTTAGGCCGCGAGGTGGGCGGCTCCCTCTGTTACAATCGCAACATTGTCGATGATATTATAAACAAGATGACCTGTTTTAAAGGTTGTAAACAAATATAAGACATATTAAGTACTAAACCATGTTGGATTGGACTGTGGGATGCGGTGGGATTGGATAACTAAAGTGGATCGGAGTCGCGATAATTATTTGACTTGATAGATTGCCACAATAACTGTAGACTGATATTTGTTGAGTTTTTAATATATGTTTTTTTAGTAATGCTGAGCAACCAATAATTAATTATTATGAAATAGTAAACTGAGAAAATTAATATTTCCTATTCGTCCTTAAAGAGGTAATCCTAGAAATTCGGATATTCTGAAAGTCGGGCATTTACGAACTATCTCAAAGTCATTGTGTATAGCACTGTCTTAGTTCGTATTTAGCAATAACATAACTGTTGTCTCTTGTACATTTTACGACAATAGTCTTGGTAACTGTTTACATTCCGTAACTCAATGTGTGATAGAATGACGTCATTAAGGCTTAGGTCACAAAGTACTGACCTTCAAATATTTGTAAAAAGGGCGAAGATTGAAACGGGGAGTTACTTTGTAAACTATAACTGATTTTACTGGTCGGGAAGGTATCCAGCGATGCATACTGCACGCCGGTAGTTACTACAGGACCGACTGAATTCTTACTGTGCAAATATTTATTATATGGACATTCTTGCCAGACATACACCCGAAATAGAAGGTGAATAAAGTAGAGAAATCTTTTTTGAAATTATAATTGCATAAAGATGCAGGTTCCCAGTATGGACAAGTCGGTACCAATCAGTTCGGGCACAGCAGTCCCATGCTCTCTGGATACGCTGGCACATAAAGAAACAGAAGCATAAAACATAATAAAAAAGATATGGGTTTTCTGGTCCCTAACTGTCGGGACCGGAATTCGTGTTTCTTTATGCAAGCACCCTTACACTAAACAATATGAACGGGATTTTGCAAAACAAAAACAATCTATAACTGCGGCTGCGTCCTAACCAAACCGATCATCGCCCGAACACGTGACCGTCACGTTCATTTTGTTCGGCGTCGTCGCGCGCGCTGACGGAGCCTTCCAGTTTTCCGAAAAAATGAGCAACGATCGTTTGTGTTAGGTCTTAGCCTAGTTTTCTTCTGATAAACATTTATTACTAAAAATAGTAATTTCCTTGTTTCGTTTCCTGCGGATTATCCAAAGTACCGATGTATGACGCACATCGTGCCTAGGCAATGTGTGCGGGCTATTTTATTAGTAGGAGAAGCCCCAAGCCCGTTGACGCCTTCTCCTTATTCCGCTAGCATTTTGGGAAATACAAACCCTAAGCAGGGGAAATAGGGGTTGAAAGTTAGATATTAACAAAACGACTATTGATCTGTGTTCCATGAGTTGACGCAATCCTATCTAGTCTAGCCCTAGCCTTACTCGTGTTTGGGATTTTTATCGCAATATCTCAAAGTGATAATAGAATGTAGAGCAAGGCAAAGACTTTATCATTTAGTAAAACAAATGTTGACAGATATTCATTAATGCTTTACCTACTATTTGTGCATTGTAGTGCTATAATGTATAAATTACAACGGACTAGAAGTCTTTTAAATCCTGCGTGCGTAATCAGTCTGTCTAAACTTGGTTGTATGTCAAGACTATTATTTGTTTTATTAGGTTTACATAAATAATATTCCTGTAATTGGCTATTACATATACAATAGTTATCGATGGATAACAATTGTATATGTTATAGATGTTGGTTCTCCTATTTATAAACAAATTTAAAAAAAAAATACTACCTCGTTACGAGGCAGGCATTGGCTTGGCTTTGATTCCCAAGCTAAGATAAGTGTTATTAGGATGTTTCATTTTTTTTTTTTAAAACGTTGCCCCACACTAGGAATTTCTCCTGTATCGTGGGTGCGTTTACAAACATTTAAACTCACATACACAAACAGCCAGACCCGGAACAACTACCTGTAGATCATACAAATATTTGTTCCGTGCGGGGATCGAACCCGCGACACGCAGCGCAGCAGCCAATCGCTCAGCAACTGCGCCAACCGTGCCGTCAAACCATTACCAGTACCAGCCTGAACTCTAGACCTATATCCCATTTTTTGTAGATCTAGCTCTCTCTTATCTCATTGATGTCGTGACAGATAGGCACTAACAAGTTCTCCAAAATGTAAACAGTCTATGATCAGCGTTGCCTATGTTGAGCTCTTTGGTCAGCGTCTCATTAAGGTCCAGTTTTACGAAATCAACATCGATCAAGCAATGTTGCTGTATCGATCCTGCAGTCGCAGATGATGAAGACTGAACGCTAGGCTAACCATTACCCTCTCGTTATTGGAAGTACTGTTTTTATGGTTATAACTGTCTGAAATCAGAGTTCTAGAAGGACTACCACTCCCAAACGGCATATACAAAGCTAAGCCTCAGTTCGGGGCCAGAACACATACAATATAGATTGCCATCGAGACACTAGAAGAATAAGTAACAAAGTGTATACTCTGACGTGGTGTCGAGACGTCCAAGCGAAACGAGGCCATTAACTGTATTTTTCGGTGTTATGCGGGCTCAAGCCGATTCCGCAACTATAAATGGGTTTGCTCCCAAACACGTTTCCAAAACAGTTCGTCATTTCAGAAGATCGTAGTCCTCGTCCTAAAAGAGGTCGATTTCCCTTGATTATTTCATATCATCTGCAGATCGTATTTGTCAGCGATAACACAATACGAACCGAGGACACCCTCGACGCAGTACGGCGACTATACCAATAATACTTCCGACGTCACCCTGTTATCATAATCACCGGCCTTGCCCGCAGGTTTCTGTGCCCGGCTCCTTGGTGACACGGCGTAATTAATTACCTCTGTGATAACGCTTTAATTGACGTTTTGGTTGGAAATTAAACTGTCGAAATCGAAAGCAGTCCAACCTTTTTTGAGTTTCCAGAACTTTTAAACTTTAATTACCTATGGCTTAGGAGTGCTTGGAACAACCCATGATAAATACAGGATTGAGTACCCACGTTAATATTTAAGATAAGATTAGATTAGTTAGAGATTTGGTCCAGGGCTAGTGTAGTGGACCGTTGCCTAGTCTCTACTAACTTATTTGCACCACAGATAAACAAACTACTTTTGTCATTCTACTCACAGTTTCTATTAGGCTTAACGACACCTTTTTTGTTGCCAAACTAACGTCACGTCTACGCATTGCGTATTCTATTGTCAAGTTAATGGCGTCAGTAATTACTGAACCACTTCCTACCCGACTTTTGCGGGTTCAAAGACAGCATAATGAGTTTGACGTGTCTGATGATTTCTAGGTAAGTACATTGTTTGACTCATCAGCGAGTAGCACTACCATTTGAACGGCTGTTGTTACATACAAGGAAGGAGGAATTTAAACTGTGTACTTAGTTTGTCTACCGAATTCCTCTGCCTCTTGGTCGTTCCCACACTGCTGAGGATCGCGACTCCTATGAGCCTTTCCAAACAATATGTTTGGTCGCATAAGCTTGTATTTCAGATGCATTCCCAACGTGAAACGCGCATATGCTAATTGTTGTAGGTACTTAAAGCAAATTGTTTGATTCATGAGTACAAGTAGTTTGTGACAATGTGAATAAATACGCACCTACATTTAAATATGTGGTTTACAAGTACTAACAACATAATTAAAACCACACTGCCACGTGCATAATCCATACAAATAAATAAAATTGAAGTGTCCGTTTGTAATATCAAAATAAGAGCTTTTTACTAAATGCATAACAAAATACAGGGTGGAATTTTCAACCTCACAAATAGTACTAGTAGCAAATATGTGTAGTACAATAGTAATCAAAGGAAACATTCCTTTATTTATAAAAAGAAACAAAATCTTCTCTAATTCTCGATAATCTTTTATTGCACATTGCATTAAAAGATTTTCGAGAATTCGCTCACACTAACAATCGAACCGGCTAAAATCCGAAAAAATAACACCCTATACTTTTTTGGCATCAATCGATAATCAATTCATGAGAATCAAATCTCTGTAATAAACATGATGAATTAAAGGAAAACCATGAAATCAAAACTTTAGTTTAATTTAGATAAGAAGATTGTAATTTGCACAAACAAAGACGTGTAAATTGCAATCTTCTTTCTTCAATTGTTAATTAGGTAGGTTATTAGGTAGCTACTACTGACATAAGCTATCGGATGGACCTTTGAGTAAAAGTGCTTTATATCGTGGGTTTCCCTTGATTCATCAAAAAGAAGTTGCCAAATTATCACTTAGCAAATAAACTCTTTACAAATAATTGTAACGCAAACCTAATTTTTGGCAAGTGAACGTTTAAACAATAACTTGCTTACCAACTAGTACTTTTACCAATTTTAATGTAGCCAAATATTTCATTTGGATTAACATATTTTACGCAAAATTAAATAAGCCAAATATTTATCGTCAACTCCAGTTTACAATTTCTATTCAGTCAATTGTTTAGTCAATGGCAAAAGAGTGGCATCTTTATATCGGTTGCACAGAATATACAAATTAAATTAAATACATAATTAAATTACAAAGTGTTTTGTTATGTGGGTAGATGGCAAATCATAATTGACGCACAATCGGTTAATCATGCAAGACACTATCACTGTGTTTTGTAGCGGAAGTTTCTTGACATTGTCAAAATATATTATGATGTAAATGATGGCATTGATGGTATTGAATCGACAGAATCGTTTTTTGACATACATTTCATATCGGTAGTCATTAAAAGGCAGGACTATCATATCTCGGAAAGTTTATAGTTATTATACACCATCCAAAAAAGCGTACACCATGTATGTAGCAGGCATGCAACATGTAGCATGCAAGCAAGCATGCAGCAGGCATGCAACATGCAGCATGCAAGCAAGCATGCATCAGGCATGCAACATGCAGCATTAAAGCAAGCATGCAACATGCAGCATGCAAGCAAGTACATCAGGCATGCAACATGCAACAGGTATGGTCCACGGCTCCGGTGCTGCGGGGCTCTGGCGGTCCCACGCGAGCTTATCGTCGCAGATGGTTTTAACGCTCACCACCGCAGCTTCGGCTTGCTGGCCGGCTTTACCGGCCAGCTTCAGACGCGGCGACGAGCGTTGAAACTACTTGCTCCTAAGCTCGCGGGCCTCCTCGCCCCTCTGCGCCTACGCAGGCTTAAATTACACTCTAGGGGTAGGGCAGACAAGACGGTTTTGTAAAAATTTGTAAAAATTTGTCCAAATTAAAAAATAATTTGGTATCAAAAATAATTTGCTATCTCCAGTATTAAGAGTACATTCCCTCCAGCCCCCGTAGTAGTAAGAATCGACAAAATTACAGATTGTGTCGACACAATGACAGATTTCTTTGCACTATCTGTCATTTTGTCGATTCTTCCGTCAAAGAAATCCTTGTCTACGGTCGTCATGCTACGGGAGCAGGTGAGGTTGAAAAATTCCACTCTATATACGGCACTAATAACAAAAACATCTTTTTTTTTAATGTTTGTCTGTCAGTGTGTTTGTTCCGGTTAATATTGGAAACGCAATTTGACGGGACTTTTACTGGCAGATAGCTGATGTTATAAGGCTACAGTAACTTTAGAAAAAGGATTAGGGTCCCGTGCAAAAAAAGGAAACGCATTAAATTGTTAACCTAATTCCATTCAAATAGGGAAGTAATATTTTTATGATAAAATTTAAAGCGGACGAAGGTCGCGGGCACCAGCTAGTATCTAATACAATGCTAGGTAAAAAACTGCAGCATTTCCCTCATAGAACGAAAATAAAATAGATACCTAATCGTTTTATAACATTTTGTATAATGTATAACTAATGTGACCCGTCGTTATGGATAACTACTTTAACGAGTCATTAATAAATTAATACTGTTTCTAATTGTTATTCTTATTGTATTGTTCTCAATATACACCCAAACAAAATCGTAAGTAATTTATCCAAATTACGCTTCAATGTCATAAGGCCAATCCGTGCGCCACTTCCTAGGGTCATACCAAGAAGTGGCGCAACAGACTGCCCAGTGGCCGAGCATCATTGTAAGCGAGATGGGTGACCGTAATCATTATATGTGAAGAGACAATTATAGAATTATTAGTATTTGCCTGCGTTGTCACCCGTATGATGTGCGGTAATCTTGTCACGGGAACGTTAGTCCTGCCCGGATAACAAATATCTGTAAGGTCCTCACGCAGGCCATGGTCTACCTGCATCCCATCCTTTACTGTAGTCCTTTCAACAACGACAGTTATAATATGCTGATACTGCAAGCTGTTGCAGTATGGAAATGGATAGTTTTACGGATTATGGATGACATCAAGGGAATGCTGTTCAGGTACCCAAGCCATCATCGTAGCGTGTGGCTTGTTTCTATCTAACTTATACAAATACAAATCATTTATTTGCATAACAGAGGATGTTACAAAAACTTGTATGATCCCACTGCTGGGCACAAGCCTCCCTCTACCATTTCCACACACGACCTCTGCTATCGTTAGCCAGTCCTTTCGATAATTGACATGTACGTTCCACCATCTTCGTCTTGGTCTGTTGCGATGTCTCCTAGCATTCAGTGGGACCCGAACAGCGGTTTTGTTTAGTCCGTTCTAAAATAATCCTCATGAATTCTTCTTTCCCCCTATGTCTTTTCTTTAGAAGAGTTGAGGTCTATTATGTGGAAGTATTTTATCTTGACCTCCAGTCGTTTACGCTAAAACTAATTTGCACTAGGTGAAGCTGCAAAAGTGAAAAGTGTTGGGTTTTTCTATCATGAATTTCTGTAACGGCTAAAGAGTCTGGATTTGTGCCAGCATTATGGTAATATGCTCGCCCCTTTTTACATGGGACTAGAACATAACTGCCGCAATTTGAGTGTAGGACTACATATATTAGGTGCACCTCTGACTAGATAGATAGATAGATAAACCATTTATTCAGTGCACTCAAAAACACAACACACAGAAGCACAATTAAATGAAAACAAATGACAAGAATTCTACCTATATAAAAAAGTGCCAATATACAAAAAGAAAAATATATGCTTAACCCTGCGGAGACTTATACAGGCGTGGTGTTATGTTATGTTTATGTAGGCTTCCAAGAATTTGGGTGGAACGTGAGGCATTGACCCACAAACAGGAATTTAAAGATGTACGTATAACCAGTTTTGGAAAGTACTGCAGTGAGCGGCGCATTATAACAATAATGATGACCAGTTTTTGAGATTTTGCGGTTTTTAAATAAGTGTAACAAGACTGCTTCAGGCTCTATACTGGCTCCCGGGTAGCTAGTGGAGCCTTAGTTCGCCACTAGAACTAGAAGAACAGATATCTAAATTCTAAACCGTAATTTTCGTACCTGGGACAGACTGGATGCGGATACCGGAGGACAGGTAATGTGGCGCAGCGTGGTAGAGGCCCAACATCATTCGTGGATTGTGACAGAATGCGTTGATTGATTGAAGCCGTCTTTATTATAGTTTCATAGACTTCACGGAATGACCTTCGATTTTAGAAACGTCGATAATGGCCAATGGCTCCTATTAAACGATTTGTTTTCTTTATTTATCTTGATACTATTAACTTGCAATTAGTACGGTTATTGTTAACTATTTCATTATGCTCATGTAGGCACACTATATAAATTTCCCGTTGGTTTTCACTTAGGTTTTCACTTGAAACTATTTGGACTACAAGAGCTAATGAAATAACCATTTTGTACCTTCAAAACCTAACAATTAAAGTCTAGATAGCAACAGGCGTTTGCTAATTAGGTACTGTCCTAGTGTAGCCCCAGGCATGAACATGCATAGGTAGTCCATTAGAAACTAATTAACAATTTAATATTGAAACAATTACGTACCCTGTCTTTGTATAGTCAGCAATACTGCAGCAGTCACATTTTTTTATTTATCATTGTTTCTTATCTTCAAAGGTCAGCCAGGTAGTCACAAATACTGGTGTCCAGCTGAATCCGATTAGTTCGGGAACTGACCAAAACGATGATGATTTTTATTTTATGTATATATTACAAACATTTTATGTCAAGAACTAGGTCCGAGCTATAGCAGGCAATTACGGCTCCAGAGACTGTAGATTCCTCAAGGAGGATTGATTCAAAGATGTTGTAATAATTCGACATCTGCCTAGCATTTTCTCAGCTATCTTAGAGTCAACTTCTTGTCTAACCGAATGTTGAATTGAGTCAGTATTTTAAGTGGAGCGACTGTCAATGACACACTTTGGTAAAACTATTTGTATCGTTGTGATAATGACCTATATATAAGGTCTAACTATTCATACACGAAATATTTTCAGAGAATCATGTAACGGCTATAACGAAGCCATTTCAAGGGATTATTTTTTTTATCTGAGTATATTTTTTTAATAAAAAATAAATAATTTAAAATTAATGACCCAAAAAAAAAACAGGCTCCTTATTTTTAAACATCCATTACGCTAGTTTACTACGTCGTATTTACCTATTGTCATTGTTAGAATATGGGAGTAAAGGTTTTATGCAAAAAGTCTCAAAAAATTTTTGAATTATTATAATAATTTCGTAATAAAAAAACACTCAGATATTTTTTTTTTCGTTGCTATGGCGACTTTACGACTTATAGAAGTTACTCTTAAAATATTTCGTGTATGAAAAAATAGACCTTATATATATTTTTTTTATGTAATATTTATTCATCCAAACTTATTTTATCGCCTTCAAAGTATGCTTCTTCAGAAACGATACACTTACGCCAACGAATAATCCAATCATCAAAACATTTTTAAACGCTTTTTCCGGAATTGAGTTTAGTTCTAGCCGCGAATTCTCCTTTATGTCTTCTACCGAATGAAAACGGGTGCTTTGAGTTTAGGAAAAAGAAAGAAGTCGTCTGAAGCCGTACTGGTGAAAAAGTTGGTTGCTCGATGGTATTTGTTGTGTTTTCAGTCAAAAAATGGTTCGAATTTTTGACTACTATTACTATCGTGGTGCAAAATCCAAGAATTTTCTTTCCACAAGTCTGGCCTTTTTCGTCGAATTTGCTCTGCTAAACGTCGCATAACTCTCAAAAATATTATTTATTTACTGTTTGACCTTCTCGGCAAATATTCCGAGTGCACAACACCGCGATAGTCAAAGAAAACGGTCAACATGACTTTGACTTTCGATCGACTTTTGCCTGGTTTTTTCGGTTTCGGTTCAGTTGGAAGGCGCCACTCCGAAGCTTGTTGACTAGTTTGCATGTCATGTCAGTAACAATGCGTTTCATGAATGTTTGGTCGGAATTGACTCGTTCTAGTATGTCCTCAGCGACTCTTATGCGTTTGAGTTTTAGGAGAACATTCAGGTCTTTTGGGACTAGCCGAGCGGCAACATGTTTCATATCCAAGTGATTATTTAAAATGGTACGGATCGAATCGTGAGACACAGAAAGTTCAGCTGCTATCTCTCTCAAACTTGAATGAGGATTTTCAGTCACTATTTCCTTCACTTTTGCTATGCATTAACTTCAGTTGAAGACGTTGATGGCCTACCAGAGCGAAGTAAATCTGCCATTACATCTCGACCGCTTTTGAACGCTTTGTACCACTCATAAGCAGGTGTTTTTGATAAAGTCGATTCACCGTAAGCCTTCTGTAACATTTTTAGGGACTTCAAACACGAAATTCCATTGGCGATGCCAAATTTAAGACAAACTTTTTGTTCGATGATTTTGTCCATTATGAAATTCGCAATACACACTAGATATGATCTAACTAAAAACAGCTCTGTATTTAATTTAATTTACAGATGTAACTCAAACTCCGCGCTAAAATAGAAAACAGTTGTGCCAATCTAAAAACAAAAAAAATATATATTGAATTTGATCAGTGGTCCACATTGGCCCTGGATCGAATAATTTGGAAGTCATGGAGAGAGGCCTTTGCCCAGCAGTGGGATGACGTAGGCTGACAGTATCAGTATAAGCATTGAAATTATTATAATTCTAAATTTTTTGAGACTTTTTGCATAAAACCTTTTCTCCCATATTCTAACAATGACAGTAGGTAAATACAACGTAGTAAACTAGCGTAATGGATGTTCAAAAATAAGGAGCTAGTATTTATTTTGTGGGTCAAGTAATTTAAAATTATTTATTTTTTATAAAAATATACTCAGATAAAAAAATAATCCCTTGAAATGTCTTCGTTATAGCCGTTAGATGATTCTCTAAAAATATTTCGTGTATGAATAGTTAGACCTTATATGAGGTCTAACTATTCAAAACACTCAGAAAAAAATATTTTTCGTTGCTATAGCGACTTTACGACCTAAAGAAGTTACTCTTAATATATTTCGTGTATGAAAAGATAGACCTTATATATAAAATTACCAACAAAATCAATAATAGAAGGGAGAAAATTCCCAATCTACCAATATTGGCGAACCCCACGGTAGGTGCGAGACGCCAACTTTTGAAAATCTAATTAGTTTTTATTTCCTCGCAGTAGGTGTGAAAAGTAGAGTACGCTTCTCGGGGAAGGAGGTGACTTCGTCTTGGCCGAGCTTAAATCCCTCACTGCTCTCAGGATTCTAGTTTTAACTCCCTCGCTTCGCTCAGCAGGAGTTAAGTCAAAGCTCCCTCGGGATTCAAAATAGCGCCCGTGACGTAAGAGACTGCTTTTGCATAATCTAAAATTTCATCATTGAAAGGATTCGGTTAATGTTTGCTGAAAATCATCTTGAAATATTCTCAAGACTAGCAAATAGCAAGAATAATGAATGTTAGAAAGAAGTTTTTGCGTCTAGATCATTAGGTAAAAACCAGTTCGACAATTTAATCAGTGATGATATTTATAGTTTTTTTCTATTTATGTTTTCGTAACCATTCCAATGAAGTGAACTAACATGATTAACAGATTTAACATTGTGCAATGGCGTTAGGTGCCTGTAAAGTATTCTCAAAATAAGACAATTTCAGAAAAATCTTCTTATTTTACTACTTTATGAATGCAAAAGTTTGTGAGGAAGGACGGATGGATGTTACGCTTTCACACAAACAATGCTTTTTATCACGATCTAGTTGGTCAGTTAGAGAAACACGCGGGCGGCGCCGCGGGCATAAGCTGGTCTGTAAAATTTGACCGCTTTAAAATTAGGCATACGTACCTATAGATATTAAATAAACGTTACTTCAGTAAATATATTAACTCGATAAACGTAATACCGGAAAAAAAAACTGTGAAAAACAAACAAACAGAGTTCAATTTTTATATCGAAGAAGTTTTCCTGCGGACGAATATAAAACCGGTGCTAATTGGTACAGAATCAAATGTGGACGATTTTTGACGCGTGACGACGTGTCCGGTGAAGAGTCACGGAAAAAAATATTGTTTTTAAAAATGTATTATTTTAAAAGTTTTGTGTTGCTGACTGTACTGCTAGGTGAGTGAATTGCCTATTTGAGTGACCATGTCTAGGAGATCATAATCGATAGGATCATGTGCGAGAGGGGGGGGGCTGCTGATGTGCTACGGGGGGAGGTAGGAGACTAGTGTCTTGACAGCTCAGTTAAAAGTGACGGAAAAATTGTCGTGGAGGAGAAGTCCTCACGACAATTTTTATCTAATGTTGGTGGATGCTTATTAATTTGCAGAAAATTAAATAAATTAAAACGCGAAATTGATGAAACATCACACAGTACAAAAAGTGTTTTACAGTAGACACATTATTTTTGGAGACAGGAGACAGGATTGGCCACATGATAGCAATTTCAGAAAAAGTGACAATGGAAACAGTGAATAAGTAGAAAATTTCACAATGAAATCAAAGAGAAGTACGGAGCATGGTCGCTAGTATACAAGACTAATACATGCCAACAAAAAATATGCAAATTCATTTGAAGTGCCTTAGCTGTGTGTTTAAAAAACATTTTTTTATTTATATCTAAAAGTAGATATAAATAATTTACCTGATAACTGGTTTATCACATAGGTGTTTATTTTATACGTATACCTGTGGGCTTGACGAAAATATCATAGATTCCATATGTTATGTTATATTTAAGTATTCTCATTGATCTCCTCTACCGTCGGGCGGAGGTCTGTTAGGCTCCTGCTGACAAAGACCACGCGGTGTTTCTCCTAATCACTTCTGACTGGGGTGTGACACATTTGCAATCTCTATAATGACCCCAGCAGAACTTATGCAATAGTCCTTCCAGATCAACTGGAGCTGTATTTGGGTGCAAATGCAAAGTGCGTATAAGGGTAGTTGTCGGTTTGTGCCCATTCCAACTAAAGTGTCCAACGGGCCTCTGCATCTGACTGCGGGCGGGCACTCCGTGCTTCCGAAATGGATACAATTTTTGTACCAGCCTCCCCCTGCAGGGCAAAGGATTTTTCTGGAACAGAGAAAAATAGTATTGTAGATATTTTATAACTGACTGCACTTGTTTGTGTTTTATTTACCGGTATTAATATTCTTCAGTGCTTCAATGACAGTCGACTGAATGTCTAATAATAAATCTAATAATAATGGCTGTCGAATGATATGAATATTTTTTATAATAATTATAAAAACACGTTTTTCTACGTTATTCTGTGGCCTGAAACGTGGCTCCAGTGATTAATTAGGTACTATGTTGTCCTTGAGAGCGTCCAGTCATACCTACTGTATATATTACAATGTATTACGACTAAAATACTGACAAATCAATAGCGTACGAACACTTACCATGCGGCTGGGACAGTATCGGGTCATGCTCAATGTACCAGGAAGCGGCGCAGTTCTCACTGTCATACGTTGGGGGTTTCTATAAGATATTCCATGAGTGCAAAGGAACAAATTATGTTTTATTTTAAAATATTTCCCGTCACTCTTCCCGTAACCATGTTTTTATCTGTAATGAACGCGGGACACACAGTTTCTGATTTGAGTATTTGGTTATAGAACTACTCAAACTTAAGATGATTCCTTCAATGTAATGTAGCACTCGAAATTCCAATTTATAAACGTAATTGTGAGGTCTGCAAAGTACAAAACCTCAATTTACTCTATTCAAAAACGCAGAAAGTTTCACATGAATCATGACGTCACAATTGCCCATGTTTGCTTGCGCCGATTTGTTGAATGACACGCGGATCCAAATGATGATGATTACGAGTACATTGATCGGTCCCAAATTCTCACGCACGTTCTAAAACATTTGTTATGTTATGTCAAAGCGATATTGGAAAATATTTTCATAAACCATTACAGGACATTAGGTATTTGAGTATTTACTTTGTCGCGATTCAAAATAGCCTGTAACGCCACATATAAAGTCATACACAAATAATGTTGTCAGTTTATAAAAATTTTATACAATAGTCGAATCCATACAAAAATCATCAACGAAAAATGAACCACAATCAATTATTGTACGCTTTACTTATTTTTTTACTTGTTTGTTTATTGGGTCTCTCTCAAAACTACTATAGACTTGGATTCGACCAATTCCTCCCCGATGTTGAAGTTGCTCCCTTGACCAGTAGTGCCGTATTTCCCCATCGTAATGTTACTGTTAGCCTGCATCACCCCACTGCTGGGCTTCTTCCGATGACTCCCAGGTCTTGGATTTAAGGCTAAAGCAGACGACTAGTCGCTGGTTATTCTCAGCTGGCCCCGCCGTTTCCTACGAGGTCTACGACGATTATGTAAAGAGAACCTGGATGCCTCGAATCTTAATCGTCCAAGAATGAAATAACATTAAAATAATCACGCAGACTACTCACGCCCAGTTCTCATTATTAAAGTTATGCAGAACTATAAACGCTGCTGTCTCCGGCAAAAAAACGTCTGTTTTTACACACAATGGAACCGTAGCAAGGTTAACTGTTTGTTTTATGATTTTGTGGGAAAGAAATTATTGAGATAAGCAGAATGATCTTATTTCAAACGGCAACCCTGCAACGGTGGCCCTACCGTTTGTTTTTCCTTTTCAGTTTTGGTTCTTACATTAGTGAATTCCAGTTCTTGTGAACTTTTCAGGGAAGGTAGAGGGTAGTATTTATAGATATTAGGATACCCACTTCCTAGTTAAAGCTAAGGGAGCGGGATCTTTACTCCCTTCGCCCATAGTTCGACATTTACATCCATACATTACGAAAGCTGGACTATCTTTAGTTCAGGAGGTTCTCATTAAGAAGTAGTCGTCTCGGGCCTTCAGTGTAGATCACATAAAACTAGTGTATGAGTGAAGCACAGGGTAGGTTGATGTGGAAAGCGTAGCCAAGGACCTCTTTCGACTCAGGATGATGATTACGTTCATTGTTCCACGTGTTCCTGAAGGGTTGGTACAAAACCATCGCATTATTATTAATGTATGCAATGATCGCGTGCAACCTTGTCTCATTGGGCGGCGCCCGCGCAGATGTCAGGGCTGCCCGCACTATTGATCGAGATTTTCCATCAATTGATATTAATTGACTATTTCCATGATGAACAGAAACTGATTATATAAAGATAATATGTATCAGAGTTCAAGGGTGTCATTGAAATAAAACTGTTTGTCAAGACGCATACAGTACCTTTTGCCTACCCTCTATCGGCATCGAGCTTTAAGGCTTTTGACCGTGAATCGCTGTCGGTCGAATTGATTGCGAAGTCCATCCCCTACGCATCAATAAACTCATCACTCAGCCAACAAAGTTCGATTGTTGACTTTATAACCCAAAGTAATTATATTTCTATATTTCATCATAATTTCCTCATGTTCTCAAGGTGCTAGAATCTAGGAATTTGCTCCCAAAATAGTCAAAGTATCCGAAAGCGGCTAGGTCTCGAGGAATGCATGGCTGACTCATGTCTGCACAATTTGTTGCGTTAACTGTTTAAACACTCAAATGGCTATAATCTGACAGACGTGAAGCACGAGGGCGCTAATGTCGTAATTACAAGTAATTTGGCTATATGGCTAAGTACAGTAGGTAGATCAATCATGCCGCGATCATGAGTTCGATGAGTAGTTAACAACCTCGTTGGTCAGTGATCGCAATAGCGACTGCTGTGCATGAAGTTACGGGTTCAATTTCCGTGTCGGACAGATTGTTATAGGGCTTTCCATCAGGAATCTCCCAAGAGCAACCACGGAGCCTAGATTTGTGCCCGGTTGATGACAATAGACTCGTCCTGTAATTTACCTACATGGGACGTAAAACTGGTGAAATGTGGGTGTACTAATACCCGTGGTGGTGGTGGTAGTACCCCCAATGTGGGTCTACTGAACCTATCAGGGATTACAGGCATGGTGGTATGTTATGTTATCAGTCCTAAAAACAAAACTCTACTAAGTTCAAAGAAAATATGGAAAGACATGCTAATGTTGTTCCACCTGCCGAAATTCTTCTACCGGGGCATCACTTGCCTTGGCTAACATGAATGAAAAGTCATTAAACGGACTCTTGACCCAGGTTAGCCAAAGCAAGGCAAACGTAGAGGTTTATAGATGACTGCCCGGGAGTATAAATGCGGTGTAGGTCCGCAAACTACAAAAATTGCGTTCTGCGTCCTGTTTGTTTGTTAAATATAGGAACTGATTGATGGTATTGAAGGTATCCAAACGTGTATCCAAGTTCTGGCCCGACTCAATAGATGCCATCGACACGCTAAGAAGACGGGGATTTGTAGGAGTGAAGTTGTCTGGTGCATTAGTCATCCACTGAAGAGTCAATTACCTCATGTACTTAGGGAAAAATACTTACCTATTGTCTATGACGTCTGCTAATGAAGATAATTCATGGTATTTGTGTTTAAGTCCTAATAGTTTTTCAAATTACAATTTGACAGACGTACGGACAGTTCAATGGGACAGCAATGTCCACAATTGGCTGACCATGACGAAGCCCAGGCAGTATACTTTATGAAGCCTAAATAAGTTAACACTTACATGAGAATCTCATAGTATTGTCCTTATTTGAGCGCGAAAGACCAAGCACGAGAAAGTTTATCTATCGAGAAATTCTGCTCTACGCCGGGAGGGGGACACCCCTGTTGGACTTATACTGACCTTTTTGGTGAGGCTCTTCAGAAAGATCAGAAGTGTAGTACTCGCAACTGGTGTGCGTGTATGACCAGATGTGTTCTAGGAACGTGGATTAGGCGAGAGAAGTATGTAAGGATCGCAGCAGGTAGCGTTTTGTGGTTACTGCCACGTACCTACTGTTTTTCACATGGGGGTACCCATGTGAAAAGATTGAGAATTAGAAGAAGATTGACTGATTTCGGTCATGGCAGCGTATCTCAGCGGTGACTAGCCATCGACGTTTGAACAAACACAGGCGCTCTCTCTCTTCCCTCACTCTCATAGTCCGAGGAGACGGCAATCCGACAAGACTGGGGAGATAGACCAGGTACATGACCATAACACCTAACGTGCTCTTCGTTGAACATTTTATTATATTTACATAATATGTGATTGGTATTCGTCGTACAGCATTCGGGACGTCCAGATATCGTTACCGCACTTTCTAAGACATATCATTTCGCAGGGGTAGGTAATAGGTTGTAATCTTCAACTACATTATGGACAGTAGGTGAGCCTTAAAGCATTTACGTAACGTAGTATGATAGGTATTCGTGACGATAATCGACTCGCTGTTAGTCCTCGGCCGTGACCAAGGCCACAGATTCGCGGACCGCGGCCATTTATATCTTGCTACGTGACGTAAGACGTAAGAGACTGGCGTTTTGATTTTTTTATTTAGCCTTTTCTGTCACAACACAAGTCGAGCCACTTTTCACTGTGTTTCATTGTGTATTCATATGAGTCAGGTACTACAAAAACCATTCTTCTTCTTAGCGTGTCGATGGCAAATTTTTATTAAATATGTTTGTCCCAAAATTCAGCTATGCGAACTCCGCTCGCTGTAGAACATTTTTCAAAAACCATTTTCTCTTGTAAACCAATATAAAACTCTTTAAAGTCTCTCTTTTGTTAGTCATCCATTTCCGTTAGTTTTGACTCGCTTAGGGAGGCCTTATGTTTGTTTAGATATTCACTTTATTTAGTAAATGCTCTTGTTTAGCCCCCACAGAAGGAACGAGCCATGGCGATAAAAGCAAATCAACACGTTGGAAAAATTTCCCAGGTCAATGGCAAGATTTATTTGTACAGTTGTGGCTAATAACGGCTAGATACAAGTGCTCCAGACTATAAGTAATAATATTTAAGTCGTTTAGTGCAGTGGTTTGACTACTTACCTACTACGCAAACAAATTGAAACCATCCAAATAGAACCACTTTTCATGTTCCGATTGTCATGACCTTCAGTGTGGGTTTTCCATCTCTGGGCTGCAAAACTGTTTTTAATGTCTAAAACAATTAAATTAATATTATCGAGTCAATCGCTTCAACTCTGCGCTTGCGCCGCGGTCACAGAAACTCGACTCCACGTGTTTCTTGTTACGTCACGAACCGTTCTGCGGTTTCCAGCACCGCACGTATTCGCAAGACTATCGGAAGGAGCCTTAATTCCTAGCTATTTACTTCTTCATTAAGTCTGATGTCTCCTGCCTAGTATTGTTCGCCGTTGAGTATTGTACGTACATTCTTCGTTATCCACTGCCTCAGTCTCTCCTTCTTTACTCTTTTCAACAGCCGTGTCCACTCAACGAATCAATGGAGGTCTTCTCCATTGAACGCCAAACTTCCCAGTCAAGATGGATGGCCAACATCCATCTTTTCTGCTACCTTAACTAGGTTGTCGGTCTAGTAGTCGTATGACCCACCCACGCTGATAGAATCAAATCCTACAAAAAAAATTCCAATTGTTAAACCAAAACAATTAATCATTGTGCTTTGACCACATCTTAACATTCGTTGTTTTACTGTGTTTTAGGAAGCCCAAGTTCAGTAATCCAGTTATGTTACTAAAAATAGCTGCATGATTAGTAACAGTATAAAATTATACATACATAAGGAAAGGTCAATTAGTTTACAAATAATGTTCTGAGAAACAGCTGGATAACAATGAACAGCTCGCGGGGTCTCAATATCCGGATCATCGTCGTGAGATTGTGTACCAGACAGGGCTCCTGCAAGCACCGGACCACCGCAACCCATACTCAGAACATATAAACCCCGATCCCCGACCTATACATTAAACTACGACAGATGATTATGACTACTCAGAGTCATTACTGCTCCTAGTTTATTATACTTAATTATTTCATTAACAGATAGGAGGACAAAGATGTATAAGACTTACCTTTCTTCTGCCTGGCATTGCTCCATGTTTCTTAAGTTCGGCGCTAACGGTCACGTCTCCTCTTTTTAACCGACTTCCAAAAAGAAGAGGTTATCAAGTCGCATGTTTTTATTTTGTGTGTATGTTCAGCGACATCTTCGCCAATTGTGAACCGATTTTGATGATTCTTTTTTTGTTTGAAAGAATATAATCTGTCACGATGGCTGCAATCGCTTGGATGTTCGTTATTTACACAACATCGTAACATAACATCACGCCTGAATGCTCTGAGATGTGTACAGTCTACAGTACACCCACATTTCAACAGTTAAGTATGTTAAGTTCCATTTCATTGGAGATAACCCTATTACCATGACATGTATTGTTAACGGTTCACTAATGTTTCACCAAAACTCCTTTGACAATTTTTAACCGAATTAAAAAAAGGGGGAGTTTCTATGTTCGACTGTATGTATTTTTTTTTTGTTCATCGATTTCTCCGCCAATTGTAGACCGATTTTCATAATTCTTTTTTTATTCGAAAGCCACTCTACTACACTACTCCTCAGGTAGTCCCACTGTCACCAAATCAGAATCTGATGATGGAATCCCAAGGAAATCGAGGGCAACCCTCAAATTTTATAGGTACATACAATGTTTTTCATATACTCTCTAACGTAATTCATATATTTGTGCCTGGTAATCATCATCTCATATTGCAGAGTTGATGATGGAAGGTATAAGTCAGGATCAGATGATGGAATCCCAGTAAAATTGAGGGCAACCCTCAAGTGTTATGGGCATTGTTTGAAACAGTATACTTTCCATGTGGTCCCATGGTCATCAGGTCAGGGTCTAATGATTGGATCTTGGAGAAATCGAAGGGACTCTTCAAATTTTATATTATCGATATCTTCGACAATTGTGAACCTATTCCGATGATTTTTTTTTAATTTGGAAGAATATTATTCCGCGGTGGTCCCGTTTAAATTTGGTGAAGCTGATCTTCGGAGTTATACAATGGAACTCTTCAATAGTAGACAGCAAATCTGTCGTGATTGCTGCAATCGCTTGAATGTTTATTATTTACACAATATCATAACATATCATAACGGCTGTATGCTCTGAGGGGTACGCAAATGCGTACAGTACACCCAGATTGCGACAGTTAGGTATTGTATTGTATTGTATAACGGGCTGGTGCCCGCAACTCCACGTCAACGCGCGTGTTTTGCGTGCAGTTAGGTACATTAACTTCCATTTTATTGGTCATAAGCCTATTACCATGAAATGTATTGTTAACAATGTAAAATAAATGTATAGCAAATATTTGTATAGGATATTACAACTAAAAATTAAAAAAATTAAAAAATCTTTTTTGCAAAAAATAAAACCGACTTCAAAAACACAGAAAAGTGAAAAATAACTTTAGCTTCAGAAGTAGGTGACAAAAAAAGTAGTCGGCTTATTTTTTTCAAAAAAGATTTTTTCATTATTTCCTGTAAGTTGCCACGTTATCATTAAATAACTAGTATAATATAGAATAGTAGAATTATAAAATTAAAATTGCCTTGGTGGCTGAGAGAATGTCATGCGCACTCAAATGTCACGCTGATGGTGGCAGGTGTGTCGCGTCATTTAGTTCCCTTCAATATGGTTGAGTTGAATGGCGCTGATCCATGCGTCATGTTCGTGAACGGGCGCTGTCAGTTGAGACTGGTCATCTCTTAGCTGCCACGGTTTATTCTAATTACTTTATTTTTTCATTGTTGATTTAATCTTTTACTCGTCAATCTACATCGTTCTCACATATATGTATAATCTCAACATGAACGATTTAACCAAGATTTTGTAACAATATTTTGATTTAAAAGAGTGTCTATGGAGTTTCTTGCCCATTCTTCTCCATAGAGATCTACGCTTTGGAATGTGCAACTGCAGTACTTTCTCAAGTTAATATGCCTTGTGACTGTGACTGTAGTTTCGCTTTTTTTTGTTTTATTTGACATTCGAAAGTGTCTAATTGAAATAAATGCTTTGATTTTGAGTTTGAAAAAAAGGAAAGAGAGAAAAGAATTATGAATTCTAAAAATTGATAAGAGGGCAATCGATTTTTACATTATAATTATTCTATTTCTTAGTCAAAAGCATTTCATTCCTACTTATTACATACCCACGCTGCTTATGGTTTCCTTTTACCAGTTCTTCTACGTTATGTTTCATGTGATAATCAGCGTATAATTTTCCCTGTGCTAGCACACTGGCGGCTGGCCCCCTCTCTATGAGTGGGCTGTAATGATATTCAGCACGCTGGCCCAATGCGGGTTAGTAGAAGTCACATGCCTTAGATTGTTTGGTTCTAGGACATGTCAGTTTCGTCACGATGTTTCCCTTCACCTTTGGAGCCATGTTTCATGACAACTAGAAATAATTGTCACATTTATCTGTCTCGTCCCGGTAGCAACGCCAATTTCGGCCTGTCAATGCTAACATAGGCTCCGACTAATTATAATAAGTATTGTATTGTCGATGCTCAAGGCCGGGCCCACACTCAACTATTGTTATTACTTATTATGTGATTATGGTATTTTGATTTAATTTTAATATTTTGTACGGTCGTGGAACCGGGAAAACAACACGTTAAATACCATAATGAGGTGTTGTAGTATTGTCAGGTAAGCTTAATTCTGCAAGGGCATCAGTATGTGAAGTTAGTGGTGGTTACAAAAAACATCACTTACCTCAGTAAACTTACTGTTAGGAATAGCGCTTACTGTTTTTGTATTTAAGGGACTGAGTAGGTATCCTTTCGGATTAGAGAAATCCAGAGGGCTTCCATTCCCTACACTAAGGTCATATAATCATCTGCCTTTGCGCAACTTTATTCGGGTGGCTTCCATTCTAACCGGATACCAGTATTATTAGAGAAAACGATATACGTACGTATTCCTTAAAATCTAGAAAAGTCGTAAAAAATCCGCATCTTGTCAGTTGTTCTTAAAGAGCTTCTAGGAAACTTTATAGGCGGCCAGCCCATAGCCAATATAGACATAGATCGCGATACGGCAGTCGGGGGATCCTAACTATCACGTAACAACGTCGAGGAAACACTTTCTCAAATTAACATTTTCTAATTCACACCGTATGCGGAAATATCATATCAATAAAGAATGTAAATTAATATCAACGGCATACGTTTTGGAACCTCATTTTGGAAGCATGTCCCAATCTTGGCGTGCACTCAGGCTATTAACTACTCAGTGTTAATAAGAATAGAGGTTATAATATCGCAGCTGTAAATGGTACTTAATCAGGTAATTTGAAATGTAATTAGAATCAGTATCACTTGATACTTGTAAGCCGGAAGGATTCGATTTAACAAAAAAATGTGTGTCACTCTACACTGTTTCGCTCTCCATTTGCGATAGTTTCACACGGTTGTCAATATGAAGGGTCCGGTGTGATGATGATTATCTCTAAGGTGTTTCTCTCCAGTTTTGAGCCGACACTCTTGCAATGAGCTTTTCGTGTTTTTGAATTATAAATACTTCGATAAAATTGTGTCGGATACCTGAAAATACGATAATTACCACTAATAAAAGGTCTTGATAGTCGTTGTAATCATAACATCAATCGTAATCTTTAGGTTGAATCGTTGGTCGATGACCGAGAACGAGAGTTAGTGACGTGATTGTGCGTCAGCCCCGCTTGGGTCTTACCAGATGCAGTTTTATTTGTTTAAACACATTTCCTTCGCATAGTCTCATAAGGCAAATCCTTCTATGCGTCTTTATCCCTAGTTACGCAAAATATTTTCTTGTTCCATTCTCCTCACTTAGCTGCGCTTTATCATTCACTGCTTTTTCCATCATATCGGTCGTAGGACAGCACGTCCCACATCATCTCACTCGTAGGACAGCACGTGCCACATCATATCACTCGTAGGACAGCACGTGCCACATCATCTCACTCGTAGGACAGCACGTCCCACATCTGGTATCAATCAACTCAACCGATCGCAATCCACTAGCGGACACGGGCCTATCACCGCCTGTCCCAACCAAGCTGTACTACTACTCCCTGTCATCCACCACTAAGGTCGACAGCCCATCTAGCAGAGGGCGTCAGAGGTTACGTTTGCCGATACGC
This sequence comes from Noctua fimbriata, assembly GCA_905163415.1. NCBI lineage: Eukaryota > Metazoa > Arthropoda > Insecta > Lepidoptera > Noctuidae > Noctua > Noctua fimbriata. Next base: position 1,019,885 of record LR990921.1, read on the forward strand.
GGTCCACACACCAGGACTCACTTTGCTCTATCGGCCATCAGTCTTGCGACAAATATGGCCAGCCCACTTCAGCATGTTTAGACATACACATCTAATATCCTTGCTTCGACTATCGGTCTATCGACGACCACTACGCCTGCCAAAAAGTTTTTAGAGACTTATGTACCAGGCATGAGTTAATTAACCAGCTTACTACATATTTCCCTATGATATAAGATACGACCCGCTCTAAATGTTGTGCCCCTGCGATCGTTGCGCGCGCGCATTCGAGAATTTCGCGTGGCCAAACTTACGCCTCAGCCTATACTACCTTGTACTGTGTTGTCACTGGGGTATCTACTCAGGATACCTTTTGACTAACCTAGAGAACATGGAATACGGCACAACTAATGTAAGGAAGGTTCTGCGTGGTAAATGTCTACAACTGTGTCTGACCATCGTGCCAGTCTCCTTCGAAAATTTTCTGTGACATTGATGAAACTGTTTTTTGATCTGCCAATTTTAGGTTCGTTATGGCGGATTTTCTGTGTCTTTGACACAAATCTAAAGTTTGGTATTGTGCTTCAATTCCTAAAAAATTGTATGTATCGGCAAGACAGAAAAACATTGACCTCAAATGTTGCTGAAAATTGATAAACTTCTGCAACCAACGGTGTTTGTTCAACTTGCCATTACTTTTTTGTGTACCTGTATAAACATTGCATTTGTCACCAAACCGTAGTAGAAGGCATTTGTCCATGCCATCACTTAGAGTAGCCACCTAATTGACGAGGAGGGATGAAAAGTGCTAACCAAGGTTACTTTTAACTTTTCTATATCAATGGCCATTTTTTTAATGTTAATGGACTGCCGCTGTGAGTCTAGTGGTTGAAAGCGCTACTGCTGCGCGTGTGGTCCTGAATTAGACCTCCGGGTTGCAAAAAGGGTGGTCGATTCACTAGCTTAAGCTGAACTCATTATTTCTAACCATAGTGACTAACTTTTGGTTCTTACTTACTTCGGAACTCCCAAATGTTGATCCAAAACGTGATAGTACGTTGGTTACTTAACTCGTCATGTTTAAAGTAGAAATCTGTGAAAGATATAGTCCTTCTGGGGTCAAAGATAGTACACACACATCTGAGAGAACTAACCCGAAAAACTCACAACAGACGTTGATAGTGACAGAAAAGATGTTGTTAAGTTCATTTGTGATGACAAAGCTTCTGCGACCTCACAAACCCCAAACAATTAGTTACGAGGTCCAAACTTCATACTTTCTGGATCTGCTAAGGCACTGCCAATTACAAGTACAAAATGTTCATAATTAAGGCTAGGCATAGCATTAATATCCTTGGTAATATCTGTTATATTAGACACAAACCTTGTAACAATGCTCAGTGTGCCGGCGACCGTCGTCTGCGCCGTTACGAAATTAATATTCAAAGTCGAGAATAAAATTAGAAACATTTTAAATAATATTGTCGATCGAATCGCGCCGCGGTGTTGTCATTTTTTATCCGTTTTAGTTTTGGTACCTACTGGTCACCCTGTTTGTTCGGAATTCGTTGATTATTTTATCCTGCAATGAGGGAGTTAAATGGTGAGCTTTTATCAGTACTGTTTCGTTCAATTAGATTTTTACTTAAGATTTAATTGTATCAAGATATCGGTGAATTGAATTGCTGTTTCAATTAGTTAATTACGTATATTTATCCTCGCGTAATTCATTACCAATCCCGGTTATGGGGCATAACTGAAACTACCCTCTAAGAATGAAAAGCGATCTAATGTCTCTATCTCCCTTATCATAGACTGGCTGCTGTGCCCCTCGGATGTTCCGCTATGAAAAGTAACATTACTTAATGCCTTTTCCCAAGTATACACAATACTACCTTGCTGCCAAATTTTATCAAAACCGGTTCAGTAGCTTATCTGATCGTACTAAATAATGAACACACTTTTACGTTAAATAGTCAGAACTCAGAATGTTTATTTATCAAGTGACTATTGACTAACATTATAGACGCATAGACACTGAAGCCTACCCTATTCCTGAAAAAAAATGCCGGGGATTTTGACACAGACAGAAAGCCATTTTAGCGGAATTAAATAAATATTGAAACGGCATCGTCGGAGACCATCAAATGGCGCCATAACAGACGATATTTGCCTATTTATCACTCTGTCCGTCTTCACTACGCATTGTTGGTAAACGTGTGTAGCATGACAATCAGCCGACAGATAATTTTTTACCATTTTCTATTCAAAGCCGAGCGTATGATATGAATTATTAGTGTGCGGTTTGAACTGATTTTGTATTTCTGATTTTGAACGGTAGTGTCACGGAGTTTTCTAAATGCCTACGAAGTACCTAAACAAATGACAACTAAAAAATTATTCCAAAGTCAAAGTTTTTGTTTACTAAACAGTGTGTAGGTACAGAGATATATAAGTTTCATCGTTTTCTGAATCAAATTATGAATTGAACGTTTTACTCTTTTTAATTTTTTAATAGTAAATATTACGAAACAGAAAAGGTCTTGTTGCGTCATAGAAACCATAAAAATGGGCTAAAACGGAAACACTTATGTATGACATTCATAGATTTGATTTATGACCCTTCCTGACTCCGCGACCTACACCAATGCCGTCGTATCAGTAACGAATACTTTATGGTACATTATTATTTCCTTTATTTATCTCTATATACAAATTATTTACATTTTTAAATATTCCTTAAAAAAGAAACAATATAAAAATATTAATAAATGTAGATTATTATTAATCATTTTGTAAATAAAATTAGTAATGGAAAAATACTGAATAAAAAAAAGATTTAGGTGTACCTATTGCTCCTATTGCTTTATTTTTTGATGATTCTGCTGTGCACACACTGCACTGTTACTGAATGTCTTACCCGGTTTTTGGCTATTAGTAGGTATTACTTGACACCGCTTAGCACATTGTTCTGTAATTTTGTCAGTTCTTTGTGCTGAGTGAAGAACTAAGAAATAGGTCTTTAGAAGTCTCACAAATCAATCAATTCTTTATGGGTACCTACCAATATTATTCGATTTTCTGAAATTGTTATTCTCATATCTGTAACTATATTAAACTTTAGATTGCTTATATGAGAACATCGAAGGTTGTAAACTACGCCATCGTATAATATTATGATTAGGTATACCACCAGTAATTAATGAGTATTTTGTAAATAATCGCCTGTCATCAGTTTCCAAATGAACATGTTTAGATGCACGAGATACCTACTAGATTCCGTAATATCGGCGTCGCGAGATGTCCTTGGCAGTGAGATAAATATAGAATCAATTACATGTGCTCATTTAAATACCTTAAAAAATCAAATTAGCACTCTTGTACGTCATAGCTTACATATTTGACTTAAGGTGGAAGCGCCAGGGTGGCCCGCCAAATTTAAATTTTCTTACAATTTTGTTTTCATTTTTGTTTTTTGCAATTTACAGGTCAGTGTCAGGTTGTATGTTGATTAAGATATGATTTGCGACCGTAGCAAACATGGCTTTACAGTGTTATAGCCTGTAAAGCCAAATTTGTTTATAATTCTGTAATTACATTCGTGTAACGGTCGCAAATTATATTTTGTTTCACATATAGACTGAAACTGACCTACAAATTGCAAAAAACCGAAGAAAATTTGAATTTCGCGGGCTACCCTGGCGCTTCCACCTTAAAACGGAAATATGTGTGAATGTCAATAGTCTATCTATAACTGTGGTCAATATTAATTTTGCATTTTTTTAAAAGGGTTGGTGCATTTACAGATTTCATTAGCACTTATTTCAATAAAATTAACAAACAACACTGAAAACATTTTGCAAACATGCAAAACAAGTTAGTAGAAGTTTCCCATACTTACTTACCTACCTTTTATTTTACCAATATGGAAAACTGGTAACTTAAGAGTTATATAGGTACAAGGTATGTTGATGGATGCCTACATCATGTAACCCAAAAATATCAGTAAAGTAATGAACCTCGTTTGCTGTTAATCTATAATACTCAGACAATCGAACTCCAAATCTACTTACAATAGAGTGATTTCTTAGCGACATAAAACATGCAAATTAGACTATTGTGAGTTGTCTGGCATTTGTGTGAATGCTGATTATTTTGCTTATCTAACCACAGCCACGTGCTGTATTATTTATAGCTTACTCGTCCAGGTACACACGGCAGCACATCAAGCTGTACATGTCCAGTATAACATGCCTCGCTTTGGATAAATTGCCCGTACAATGAGAGTTCCGCATAAACTAGTTTTGTATAGCTTGATTGGCCGTCTGCGACTGCAATTATTATGTTTTATTTTATTTTTAACTAATCACTAATTCTTGTTACTCAACTATTTTTCACTTTAAAAACTGCTGAGCGGACGCGAATATTGGGTTTTTCCATTTAAATGATATTTTAATTTACTTCCTACCTATTTGCTTGCACTACTTTGCTTGTTTTGGGCAGCGTTTGCGATATGGCGTCGTTTTGATGCTTCGAATTAATAGAATTTAAGTGTGTTATTTATTTATAGGTGTCATTCAGAGCAATCGATATAGCTTGCGTTTTACTTTCACTAGGGAGAAATATATCACGTTCCTATGTTCCTACTGCCTCAAGTAGGTACCTTATGGCATTAGCTTTATTGGCATTAGCATTAACTTTATTTATTTATTAATCAATCAGTTATTACTTATGTATTGCACGAATAGTAAAATTGACAAAGTTTTTGTTGTTTTGTATCTAATATGGGTCAATGACCTGAAATAAATGAATTTTATTTTATTAGGTCGCAATTATACATATACCTTGGTACTTGGTAGCTTTAACTATTAGATTACAAATCTGACTGGATTGGAAGATACTTTAAAGTTTCACCAATTAACACCTAAATTATTGTAGCTAGAAGTGCACCTCTCCTATATTTCCTCAGGTTTTAAAAGCCTTATTTAATTAACTGTGGTTGGCCTAATGGAGCCGCTATTAACCCAGCCACAGTTAATCGCGCATAAATTCACCGCTAGAGGCGTTCATGTAGAGTAAGGTCTTCAGAAATGTCAGATTTCATTGAGTGTTCACTTTTTTATCACATATTTTTACTAATATTTACGATTATTTATGTCTTGAAGATTTTAAGTAGCAAGTAAGGATCTAATTTGTTAGTACGAGGAAGAATTATTTTTAAAGGTTTAATGCTTGCTATTTTAGGGACAATTGTAAATATGTATCTGAAGTCAACTCTATGTTCTTAAACAATAAAATAAACTTTTTATGAAGTTATTGGTACTATGAAGTATAAAATAGAATTAATGACAGGGCCTTACTCGCCAGTGGCGCTATCTAGTGAGCTCAAAAACGGTAGCCATCATTGCTATCAACCGGCCGAAAACCTGGACTCGGGGTAGTGCTTGGAAAATATTTGAAACTAAAAATTACTTAACCCGACCCGGGAATTAAATCAATCAGCAATCGTAACAGGAACATACAAACGCACATATTATAACATAAAAGGAGTATCTTGGTAGGAAAACAAACAGCAAATAAGAAACACGTCTGTGGGTGTACCTACACTAGTTTCTGCCTTTTTGATTAGCGTGAATCCCGTGTACCTACCTAGGTAAGGTACCTAGCTTGAGGAAAACGGTTTCCAAATGACATCAACACACACGGCCGTGTGCGGTTTCTGGGCAAGTCCCATTTGCTCCTCTGCTTTGCATATCATTTGGCCCTCCTGTTCTGTCCGCGTATAGTCGTCTGTAATAGCGTGGGGTACGCCCGATCCCTAACGTTACTTCCATTTATACGTATAATCATACTGCTTTGGGCTTTGGCAAAAATTTTATGACCGGCCCCCTGCCTGACATCAACTCTCCTTGGGAATGCTATTGCGCATATATAATTTATTATATGCTAAGTTTTCCATTAGTCGCCTCTTACGACACCCGCTGGATGAGATGGCGTGGTGGTATTCTTTGAGTTCGGAAGTTCAGAATGATGTCCTGAATACGTGGTAACCGTTTTAGGGTCGGTGTCCGTGGTAACCGTTTTAGGGTAGCATGTAGGCCTTGTCATATTTTCGCGTTAGTGACCATTTTTTTATCTTATTTGGAAATGAAACACTTTATTCAAAGGTTTTTTTTTACAATAGTTGAAAACCAGCTCCTGAATGTTTTGAAATTAATTGGACTTCGTATTTCGAGAACACATGGTTATTGCATTTACTAAAATTGAAAATATTGTTTTTGTACATATATCCGACAGAATACAAAAACAATATTTTCAATTTCAGTTTCAAGTTTTTCTTTTAGGACCTTACACCAGTCCATGGGCGTACCCAGCATTTTTAAGGGGTGGGGCATTAGGCAATTAAACTTTTTATTTACTGACTGATACGTTTTATTGACTGCACTACACCTTATTTCAATAATAACCTGTGGGGGTTCTGGCTAAATCTAGCTAAAATTTTGTTTTCAAATGTTACATTTGATAACGAAACATACTATGTTGTGCTTCCAGAACCCCCTTTCTATGCACACTCATCATACAGAGGCCGACAAGACGGTTTTCTGTCGTTGTTGACCTTAACCAAGTTTTTATTTTAATGTGAAAAATGTTAAAGTATTCAAATGAATATTTAATTTTGGCATTATATTAATTTTGCCTAAAAATTCTTAGCTTCGGGTCAGAGAGCGTGGTGGGGCATGTCCCCACCTTGCCCCACCGTGGCTACGCCCGTGCACCACTCACAACACCTTTTATATTTAAAAAAGATTTAATTATCATAATTGAGATGTTAGGATTCGTAAGGCTCTTTTACTTACTTTTAAAATACTTTTATTTATTTTTAAAATACTTTTAGAATGAAGATTATTTTCTTTATCTTCATTATAAAAGAGTCCTTGCATTATTTTACTGTTCATTTATAATTGTGCTTTTATCTTTGGACAAAATCTACGGAGATGTTGTGCTCACATCATCATCAATATGAACTTCCACAGTATAACTCGACGTCTCAGATTTCTTAAAATGAGGTCTTCGAGAGATTTAAAATTTATGCATGTATCAGCTTCAGAGGCGGACCTAGGCGAACGCACAACATTATAATTATTAGTTAGTAAGGAAGCATGGGATGGTTCGAAGCCAACACACCAAGGCTATATCCAGTAATAAATGCAGCCTAAAATTCGAGGCTCCTAGTTAAAATTTTTCATTCATAGGGACATCCAGTTACACTTTTTAGATAAAACATCGACATGATATGCAATATCGATCAACAGAATTGATACATAAATCTCAACTATGTCCGGAGACCAGAAGAAGATACCAATTGAAAATTTAGGAATTTCTTGTTTTTTGTCGAAAATTTGGTTACAACTTACTGTCATTCAAATGGGATCCTACAGGCACTTACAATATATGTGTTCCAGGGGTCTCGTGCGAGAAGAAGTTGGACAGGCGAGCGGCAGTGCCAGTCATCTTCGTCCAGGGGAACCACTACGATGTCGGATTCGATGTCGTAAGTATTAGCTAACGTAATCAGTCCCTACCCTACCGAGTTTCCTCCGTGCCTCGGAAAGTACGTTAAGCCATTGGTTCTGGCTGTCTACTGGAACGCTGTCATTTGTAGATCGTTGACAGTTGTTACAGGTAGTCAGTGGCCCGAAAGTCTGACAACCAGTCTTACCAGTTAGGGTTGTGGAGGTCTGATAGGCAGTCACTCCATGCAAAATACTAGTACTCAGCTGCATCCGGTTAGACTGGAAGCCGACTCCAACACAGTTGGGAAAAAGCTGAGCTGATGATGATGATGAATCCGTCCCTTGCCTGGGTTTCTAAAGGATTATCTATACCATTTAATCTGCAGTTCATTCTCATGTAATCTTACTATTGGCTGTTTATATCGCAACAGATAACCCCAAGAGATTTAGTCTTTCTGAATGTGGGCTTAGGTACTTTCGATCTTATCAAATTTAACCAAAACACAATACATTCCTTTGCACAAGCCAAGGTTCTACAAAAAAAAGTTGTGTCATACCTGAGCATTATCTAGGCATACAAATAGCTTATGATTCCCAGGGCCGCACCTTCTCATCAGTGATCAAGAGCTTCATCGCCACGTATGCGAACCTGCGAGACTTCGAGAAGGAGTACAAGACGGACATCGGCCGCAGTGCATATGACAGGACCCTCGCCAACATGAAGAAGAAGTTCCCCTACTACGTCAAGGAGATACAAGGAGTCGCAGATGGTGCCAACGTACCTTTCTATCAGGTAGGTCAAGCGAGACCAAGTGGCTCCAAGTATTTACAACCTAGACATGTCTGTTCTTATTCCTCTCAAATCAATAAGCACAACCAGTATAATGAAAGATTGAAAGGTATGTAAAAATGCTAATAACTTGATTTGACACAGCAATTGATTTATCCGAAATTGTTCAAAACACATTAGTCGCATCAAATTGCGCGAGAATACAGATGACTGTTCAGATCGATGTCTCGGAACCTTTTGTATGTAGTTCTCTTGGTAGACAAATGGTTTGCTAACGAAGAGTTTCGGCTAGCACATGAGAAATTATAGAAGATTCTGCCCTGGAGTGTAATTGTGTTGTTATTGCACAAAGGATGGGACACTTAGGGTTTGCACATTACATAAGCTCATAGACGCTACTGAACGTGCCAAACTCGTCGCCATATTTTGGACTGGATTAATTTAGATTGCCATAAACATGTCAAGAAGAAGGTCTGGACCTGCTATGGATCGAGCCTAGAAATACAGAAAGACTTAGTCATCATTTGTTTGTGTTTGCAGCTGTTCCTGCTGCAAATGGATGACCTGATCGGCAACGTGAACGACAACCACATCCCGCGCAACGACACCGGCGGCTGCAGCTCTATCGCCATCAAAAACCCACAGGCTGTAAGATCTAAATAACATAATCAGCCCAAACTACTTACGTCCCCACTGCTGGGACACAGGCCTCCTCTCATTGAGGGTTACTGGGTTATAATCCACATTTATCTTCGAAGATCTAATTCTAAGTTTTTCTATAATATACTTCCACAAGTTTTATTTTCGCGCCGTTATACTTACATACACTGTAATATTCTTATTGCTTTCCAGAATATAATTATTATTTTTTTATTTACGTTACAGACGTTATTGGGTCACACAGAAGATGCTTTCCATGAGACTCTGAACCATTTTTATATCATGTCTGCACATATCATACCGTCTCCTGAAGATAGAGAGGCTGGAGTAAGTATAAACTATAACTTTTATCTATTTTAAAGCTACGGTAAGGCTACTTTAGATACCACCACAAGAGCAGGTGCCTAACATTTGGTCCTCTGATCCGAGACCTACATTAACTGCATTCATAGCATCATAGACTATACTATACATAGCATGAAATCCTCCTGTCTATTCCCAATGACAGTTATAATTTTATTTCATTGATTTTTTTTTTATTAAGTCAGTATTAATTTTGTTTCACTTATTAATTTTATACTTTTTGCCCATTGTAAGATCATCACACACTATGGAATGCAAATAAAGATATGAATATGAATTTGTGGTTGGTGTAGAATTTCTTGTCCAAACATCTATATTAGCCGTTGTCTTGGCTCTCATTTCTTTTCTACATATTATGGATATCATCTTTCACATACACTCTCTTTAACCTTTTAAGCGCTTGAGCTAAATATCAATTGCCGTGCCCCTAGCGCGCGGCTACAAATCGATAAAATAATACCTACAATAAATAAGGAGGAGCAATCGTTGTATCGATAAAAAAAGGCTAAAAGCTTTTTATGTTTTTATTTTAAATCAGCCTTATGGCTCCTACAAACAGGCGTCTAGGGATGGGAACTAACGTCAAATGTTGGCATTATACAAAGATCCTGAGGGATATTTTTCTAATGAATAATAACGAAAAGAATTAATAACACAAGGCAATATGTAAATTTAACTTTATTTCTTATAACACCGTTTATTTTATGCTGAATGTTGCATTTACCTGATTATTTAACTGATTGTTATTTCGTTTTTAAAATGCGCATTGCATTGTATCCCATCCTGTCATATTTATGCGACGCGCGCGATAGACGCCGAAGAAAAGTCCAAGCTGCCAATTACTTATTTTTGTTTAAGTTTTTTCAATGCTTAGAGTTATGAAACATAATTTTAAGTAATTGTTGTAAATAATAGCTCTATTTAATAATAGTTTTAGTTGTACCACGCAGTTAATAGGACGAAAATAGAACAAAAAAATCATGAATATTCTCTGTCGCAGAAATACGACACGAGCGGTAGGGACACGGAAATATTTGTCGCATATATGCGACACAAGCGGTCCAAAGGTTAAATCCACCCATATAGTAAAAATTTTTTCACCGAATTATCCGCATGAAACCTAAACCCTGTATACTCGTCACCAGGCTGTGGAGGAGAGGTTCGCGTCACTTTGCTACGCGGGACAGATGCCAGGGTACACCATGGGCTACAACGAGAATGGCATGGTCTTCTCCATCAACACCCTCAGCCCCTTAATCCTGAAGCATGGCAACACACGTAACTTTAATTTATTTTATCAGCTTGTACATGATTCTCTTAAACTGCCGCACCTATTTGCCCTTTAGTATAAACAAGCAACATTTTTTGGCCAGTAATGGGTCACTGGTACAGAACCTGTCCCATTCTATTTGGGGTCGGCGCAATACGTTTTCTTCTTCCATTCTCCAGTGTCAGACGTAACGGCATCATTTACTCCTTTTCTCTTTCATATCATTCCTCACACAATCCATCCATATTTTCTTTGGCCTTCCTCTCCCTCTCCATCCATCAATATTCATGTCCATCACTCCTTTAGTCACTTGCATTTCATCCCTCCTCACTACATGTCCATACCAAGACAAACGATTTCCTTTCACTTTTCTGCAACAGGCGCCACTTTCAAACTTCCTCTAATATACTCATTCCTTATTTTATCCATTCTTGTCACACCAAACATCCATCACATTCTCATCTCTGATACGCGCAATAGTTTTTCATCCATCTTTTTCACAGCACAGCATTCTGATCCATAAAATACGACAGGTGTAATCACGGACTTGTATATTTTCTCCCTTTAACTTGAGGGGCATCCGTGGGTCGCAAGTTGTTCCAGGTTAAAGATAATAAATATAATAGTATCTAATGTTCATAAAAAAAAACTTTATTATTACATACTAATATTCTAAAATGAAATGAGAAGTAGCATTCTTTTTATATGAAAATTCGTTAGTGTAAACGCCCTGGTATATTCCTTAGTCGTCATGAATAGCGACAAAACCCATACCTACTATACCCCTGTAGTGACAGTTTCAATAACTTGTCCATACATGTCACGCAGCGCGAACCTTCCTGACGCGGGCAATGCTCACCGCCAAGAACTTCGGGGAGGCGGAAAAGATCCTGCAAGACGAAGGGCTGGGCATCGGCAACGGCTTCTCGGTGAACATGATCTGGACCAACAACTGGGGAGACCGCCAGATCTACAACGTAGAGGTGTCTCCCGACCTCAAAGCAGACCGCTCACAACTCAACATACAGAAATACGATATGGAGCCCTTGGTACACTGCAATAAGTGAGTGTTAAGTTTGTATTTTTTTTATCCACTTTCTCACATTTGTTGCAAGTAGGAGCACAGACCTGACTGACCGCTTAGGTGGTCTAATGATCGATAGCGCAGCTGCAAAGCATGAGGTGCAAAGTCTATTCATCAGAAATTTCTCAGTAGCTGCCATGGAGTCTTGATTTGTCCCAGACGATGGCAATAGGCTCGCCACCTACATGGCTCTTAACACATACTGCGAAATGTGGGTGTATAACAGTTACGCCTGACACTTCGGGGAAATATAGGCGTGATGTTATGAAATTTGAATCTCACAAAGTTAACCTTTCCTCACTTCGTCAGATACCAGCGAACAAACGTGACGGAGGTGACCGGCCCAATCATCGACAGCAGCGTGGCGCGACTGAATGTGATCCACGGCTACCCGAAGCCGCGCAGCCGCTCCGACATAGCCGAAATCCTGTCCGACACCAACGACAAAGATTTCCGGCTGTTCCAGGACCATCCCGATGACATCATCATGACTATCGCTGCAGGTAAATGGCACCATTATCATTTCAGCAACTACTGAGTATAGGCCTCCCATTTCTTCTGCTATGCTCCCCGGTTTTGTACCTGCCTCATCTAGTTTGTCTGGGTATTTTGACGATATGGATACGATATCGTTGTGAAGACTCGCATGCTCCAATGGTATGCGTTCATCCAATCGGTAAAGCCAAATAACTAAAACTAAATAAACTGAGCACAAAACCTTGTTTTCAGGAATATTCGACCTGGACAAGCGCTCCTGGAGCATCTACATCAACAAGCCGAAGTTGTCCGAGCCGGTAGCTGTACTACCCATCACTTTCTCTTCTCTAGACAATTAGACAATCCTGTCCGGCTAGAATACCATAATCTAGAAACATTTGCGAGTTAATTTAAGTAGGCAGAGTGTTAAATACAAAGAATATTCATGTTTTTAGACTTCATTTTGTTTGCAGATCCCTTTTTTGTGGATTTTTAGGGTTCCGTAGCCGAATGGCAAAAAAAAGAACCCTTAACACTACACAGTTAAAACTTGGTAGGTAGATGTATCCTGTGCAGCTTTACGATTTTTATACGAAAATAATAAAATAAAAGATTAGGGCTCTCCATACATGGAAATGAAACTAAAAAAAAAAAATCATCAAACTTATACGTGCGGGGTTTTAAAATGACATTCGAGGTTCCTAAAACCATTTTTTCTCAAAGTCAATCGTTTCAAAGACACATTTCCAAAGTGGTAAAATTGTCCCCCCCCCCCTCCCCCTAATTTTTGAGGAACATTCTGAAAAAATTTAGGACTTCCGGTTCGCGGTCTTTTCGTCTCCATCGGCCGTTCTGCGAGCAATATGCCCTGCCCACTACCACTTAAGTTTGGCAAGTCTTCGGGATGCGTTGAGGTCCATTATGAGCGACCAGGTTTCGGTCCCGTATTTAATCACTGGCAACACACACTGGTCATAGACTTTCGTCTTGAGACACTGCGGTAAGTTGGACGAGAAGATACCATGCAACTTATCGAACGCTGCCCAGCCGAGTCGGATTCGACGATTGACCTCTTTCTCGAAGTTAGACCTACCTAACTGGACCGTTTGTCCCAGGTCGACATAAACGTCTACAACTACGAGTGTAGTCTCCAATCTTGATAAGAGTGGGTGTTACATGGGCATTCAACATGACCTTGGTTTTGTCCATGTTCATTTAAGACCTACTCTTTCGGAAGCTCTACTGAGGTCATCGAGCATTGTACTGAGATCCTCCATGGTCTCAGCCATGACCACTCTATCATCGGCAAACCGAGGGTGAGAGAAGTACTCGCCATTGACGCTGATGCCTAGCCCTCGCCAGTCCAGAACCTTAAATACGTCTTCCAGTGTCCAGTGTCCTGCAGAAGAATAGGTTCCGAGGTCTGGTCCTGAAGTCGGACTGACATTGTGGCGTTTTTGTACAAACGCTTCAACACCTTGATGTACCGATAGTCGATTTGGCACCGTTGGAGAGACTGCAGTACAGCCCAAGTCTCGATCGAATCGAAGGCTTTAATTTAGCAAGTTCACTCATTGTATATTTTAAGCTATGGCCCATGCAATAAACAGGATTCTCAAGCGCAGAATTTTTCTGTGTACATAAGATTTCTATATAGTTCGGATACTAGATATGCTGGGACAGATAATATATTGATAAAATTAGGACATTTAGGGTAACTACTCATATCTGTGACCGTCTTTAGAAGGTATTAGTCAAACATAGTGGTCCTTCATTCCTCGAATACGTATTTGCCACCTCTTCCCATTGTATTAGCTGGGAAAAACTATGACAAATGTAGTTTACCGATAATATGTACCTAGAATATTATCATGTATTGTATAGACATAATTATTATCATAGTTAAGTCCATTCATATTAGTATAATAAGAATTAGCTTATTGATTTGGTGTGTGTACTTATATAAATCTTCCTTAGTTAAGTGTTTGGACTGCCATATAATTATAAACTAATCGATAGCAAAGCCAGAAGTATCATCATAAGTATCAATGTAGGTAGGAAGGTACATTAATACTATACTTTACCACTGTAAATAATAAAATACGAATTTACGTTAGCTTTACAATACGTTCTTTGAAATGTTTTGACGAGATACTCCCTATTCAATTATGTAAAGACGGACATAGTTCATTAAAAGGCAATATTTAGCCTCTGAGCTACTGTACACAAGGTTAAGCGAAGGCATGTATGTAGGCTAATCACTGCATTATTTTGCATTCTATTTGTAACCAAGCTCACATGATAAACATTTGTTTGCCTATATATTATACTTTTATCAGCATAAACTTAAGTATTTATTTAATTAGGCAAATATTTTTTTCACGTGAGCTCTGTTAAAATGAGACACGTGAGGTCGTAAGGTTTATTATCCCTACACCATTTCAATTACCATGCACATAGGATTTACTAAAGAAATAAAATACGTATGTACAATTAGTTAATATTATTTATTTAGTAAAATATCCGTTTGACGTTATTAAATATAGATAATAAACTTATTAATAACTGAAACTGTTTTTAATTTATAATAAAACATGCTATTTTTTTAAATAAAATTAAAGGTATTGCAGGGAAGTAAAGAAATAGTGTTTCCTAAAGCGCAAAACCAAGTCTTGACTACATAGGAGATGAAGGCTGTTACAATAAATTGGTACTAAAGTGTAAATTATATCGAAATACTATACATTGTTTCATATTACACTGTAAAAACATACAGCAATGAATCAGCAATCTTCACTATTGGAATCACTTAGTATTTTGATTGACGAAGCTAATTAATGTGATAAGTATAAGGAAGAACAAAAATGGAATATAAAAAAGGAATATTGATTGCTAATTGATAAGCTTTAAGTGCAGTGAGCGGACGGAACGCTAAAAGACGCGGTCGAAACGCTAAAAAGCGCGGTCGAAGCGCCACGATTGCGAAGGTACATCAAAGTATAGTGAAGGAAATATTTAAAAAATAATGTTCTCTTCAAGGCAATACATACTACGGCTACTGCTACATAGTTTTCTGTCCCTAATTTTTATCTCTCTCTCACTTTTATAATAATCAGATCTATATATATTTGGCGTCCCGATCGCTCACAATTTTTTCACGAAGAATGAGTGCCATGACATTACGATAGAGTTCGTTTCATAAATGTGTACAATAACGGAGGGACACACGACCGCGCGACATGGACTGCACACGGAACATGGAGCACGTCAA